>JAQJVL010000857.1:268640-337940 GCA_035578905.1 Stictocephala bisonia
CATTTATATATTTACATTTTATGTAGATATACTGTATAGATGTATTGTATATACATTTTAATCAACGTTTATCAGTTCCTTGTTATTTTGTTCCTGATTTAAAATATATTTTATTGATCAACAACCATTCACATGTAAAGCTAAATATATACTTATTACTTAGTATGAACTAGTAGCAGTATTATGAAAACATGTCTCCCACTATATATCCCCTGACATTATATAAAAACAACACAAATAATGTAAATAGTACATTATAAAATAGTCAAGTAAATCAGATAATTTAAACTTGTATTAATATTGATTATTTAATATTTTCATTTCACAATTTGCAGATCGCATCACATTTCTAAATTAAATGAAAGCATTGAATTCACGTTAAGGTTATTCACTAATATAGTTATTTTATTTATTTATTAGATGCTACAAAGCAGAATACAATTCTAATAATATGGCAGAGTTACACATACTAAATAAGCATGCTATGTTGTGTATGTTTACAATATAGGCCTACACAAACATTTTAAACAATCAGAAAAACAAAAACATAATTAAATAAGTAAATACATTACTGAAATACCAATATTAATCATTAAAACTATTATAAGTCTCAAAGACATATTCCCTAATTTTGGCATGAAATGAAGGTAACGTCAACGACAACAAATCGACATTATCAGGAAGAGCGTTAGCCAGCCGCACCATCACATTCACCGGTGCGGGCACAGCCCAGACTGAACAACGCACGGACCCTGGACGCGGAGCGAAGAACAAGGAAATCAAGACCAGCCAACAGATCCTCACAATCAACACGTCCACCAACCAATTAAAAAAAAAAAAAAAAAAAAAAAACCAAGCATACCAAAGTCCCTACGCTTATGAAGGCTATCCATGTTAAACAATGAGAATAGTTGAGCATAAGAATTAAAAATACATATAAACACCAAACTCTTTATAGTATAAAACTATAAAAAAATTTACTTGAATTTGTTCAATTATATGAGAAAGGTAATTCTGATCGGGCAAACTGACACAGTGAATCCATACTCTAGTTTGGAAATACCTAAAGAGAAATATAATAATTTAAAGTGTCGAAATTCCTAATAAAGTTACTAGACCTACGTATTAACCCTAGAGTTCTATAGGTAGCTTTACATTTTCTCAATTATATGCTGCGTAAAATAAAACTTTGTGTCGAAGATCACTCCTAGATACTTTATTTGGGTTTTATTTGATAACATAGTGTTGCCAATAAAATACTGAATATCAATGGATCTCTGGCTGCGCCTAGTTTAGCGCACTACTACACATTTGTCAGCATTAAACTGTAAGCCACTACGACTCTCCCAAACGATCTATGTCATTTTGAATTTGTTTACAATCCTATACAGAAGCTGATTTCACGAAATAATTTCATATCATCGCAATAAAGAAATAATCTACTATTTTTAACACAGTGGTAAATGTACATTTTTATAAATAAAACGAACAGTAATGGCCCTAACTTGGAACCCTGAGGAATACCAGACTGCACCAAGAACTCATCTGAGAAAGAATCAGAATATTTTAGCGACTGTCTTCGATTATGAAGGTAGGAAACAAAAAACAGCAATAAATCTTTCGAGAATCCAACGCGATTTAACTTATTCAAAAGTTGCAAATGATTAACTCTATCAAAAGCCTTATTTACCGTATATTGTGCAATCTATGTTTATTGTTGTGGTGTACATATAATGTTGTTAAAAATATTTCAAGATTCAAGATATATATAAGTCAGCTGAAGTCCGTTAATTTAAGTACTAAATGAGTATAGAGAATACAAATAGAAATTTGTATATATAAACAATAATTAGCTCAAATTTGTATGTATAAAAATAATTGTCTTCTCTTAAACATGTCAAAAATCTGTTTATTTTGAATAAGAATTTTAAAATCAAACCCACAGATAGATATTCCATTCCAGCAAGATATGATGTTGGCTATAGGAGTTGCTCATATTCGTATAACGAGATGCAGTTAAGGTGAGCTGCCTTCTATTGTCACTGACTCCCAGGGGAGCTTAGCGCACGGTGGATTTATATTGGGTGACATTCAAATGGAAATCAGAGAAGGGTGCTGGAAACTCCCTGTAAGGTAGATAATTAAAGTTGCAAAAAAATTATCATCGCCAGTAGGTAATATTTTCATTATTTACAAAACCTCCACACCTCAAACGCTAATCTAACAATGACTGTTTTGTAATATACAACTTAACTTTAACTATCTATATCACGATCAATCTGAAATTTAACCTATTATTTTTATTCCAGTTCGGTAATAAATTTAAATAAAGAAGAGATAAATTATATGATTTCCTTAAACTACATCTTTATAGCCCCTAATGAATATTTAGACCAAATGTTGTATTAAATATGTTATATTTAATCAGTGTTATTTTATATAGTAAAATAGTTGATAACAATTTGTAAATGAGAAAATAGTTCACAACAAAGTCAGGATATTATGGGCGTTTAAAGTCAGTATACAATAGGTGCCTAAAGTATGTATACAATGTATGCGTTAAGTCAGTATACGATGGGTGTGTAAAGTCAGTGTACAATGCATGTGATAAGTCAGTATACAATGGGTGTTTAAAGTTATTATACAATTCATGTGTTGTCAGTATACGATGGGTGTGTAAAGTCAGTAAACAATGCATGCGATTAGTCAGTATACAATGGGTGTGTAAAGTCAGTGTACAATAGATGCGTTAAGTCAGTATACGATGGGTGTGTAAAGTTATTAAACAATGCATGCGATAAGTCAGTATACGATGGGTGTGTAAAGTCAGTATACAATGCATACGTTAAGTAAGTATACGATGGGCGTGTAAAGTTATTATACAATGCATGCGTTAAATCGGTATACGATAGGCGTGTAAAGTTATTATACAATGCATGCGTTAAGTCGGTATACGATGGGCGTGTAAAGTTATTATACAATGCATGCGTTAAGTCGGTATACGATGGGCGTGTAAAGTTATTATACAATGCATGCGATAAGTCAGTATACGATGGGTGTGTAAAGTTATTAAACAATGCATGCGATAAGTCAGTATACGATGGGCGTGTAAAGTCAGTATACAATGCATGCGTTAAGTAAGTATACGATGGGCGTGTAAAGTCATTATACAATGCATGCGTTAAGTCGGTATACGATGGGCGTGTAAAGTTATTATACAATGCATGCGTTAAGTCGGTATACGATGGGCGTGTAAAGTTATTATACAATGCTTACGTTAAGTCGGTATACGATGTGTGTGTAAAGTTATTATACAATGCATGCGTTAAGTCGGTATACGATGTGTGTGTAAAGTTACTATACAATGCATGCGTTAAGTCGGTATACGATGGGCGTGTAAAGTTATGATACAATGCATGCGTTAGGTCGGTATACGATGGGTGTGTAAAGTTATTATACAATGCATGCGTTAAGTCGGTATACGATGGGTGTGTAAAGTTATTATACAATGCATGCGTAAAGTCAGTATACGATGGGCGTGTAAAGTTATTATACAATGCATGCGTTAAGTCGGTATACGATGGGCGTGTAAAGTTATTATACAATTCATGCGTTAAGTCGGTATACGATGGGCGTGTAAAGTTATTATACAATGCATGCGTTAAGTCGGTATACGATGGGCGTGTAAAGTTATTATACAATGCATGCGTTAAGTCGGTATACGATGGGCGTGTAAAGTTATTATACAATGCATGCGTTAAGTCGGTATACGATGGGCGTGTAAAGTTATTATACAATGCATGCGTTAAGTCGGTATACGATGGGCGTGTAAAGTTATTATACAATGCATGCGTTAAGTCGGTATACGATGGGCGTGTAAAGTTATTATACAATGCATGTGTTAAGTCAGTATACGATGGGTGTGTAAAGTCAGTAATTAATGCATGCGATTAGTCAGTATACAATGGGTGTGTAAAGTCAGTGTACAATAGATGCGTTAAGTCAGTATACGATGGGTGTGTAAAGTTATTAAACAATGCATGCGATAAGTCAGTATACGATGGGTGTGTAAAGTCAGTATACAATGCATACGTTAAGTAAGTATACGATGGGCGTGTAAAGTTATTATACAATGCATGCGTTAAGTCGGTATACGATAGGCGTGTTAAGTTATTATACAATGCATGCGTTCAGTCGGTATACGATGGGCGTGTAAAGTTATTATACAATGCATGCGTTAAGTAAGTATACAATGGGTGTGTAAAGTTATTATACAATGCATGCGTTAAGTAAGTATACGATGGGTGTGTAAAGTTATTATACAATGCATGCGTTAAGTCGGTATACGATGGGCGTGTAAAGTTATTATACAATGCATGCGTTAAGTAAGTATACAATGGGTGTGTAAAGTTATTATACAATGCATGCGTTAAGTTGGTATACGATGGGCGTGTAAAGTTATTATACAATGCATGCGTTAAGTCGGTATACGACGGGCGTGTAAAGTTATTATACAATGCATGCGTTAAGTCGGTATACGATGGGCGTGTAAAGTTATTATACAATGCATGCGTTAAGTTGGTATACGATGGGCGTGTAAAGTTATTATACAATGCATGCGATAAGTCAGTATATGATGGGTGTGTAAAGTTATTAAACAATGCATGCGATAAGTCAGTATACGATGGGCGTGTAAAGTTATTATACAATGCATGCGTTAAAACGGTATACGATGGGCGTGTAAAGTCAGTATACAATGCATGCGTTAAGTAAATATACGATGGGCGTGTAAAGTCATTATACAATGCATGCGATAAGTCAGTATATGATGGGTGTGTAAAGTTATTAAACAATGCATACGATAAGTCAGTATACGATGGGCGTGTAAAGTTGTTATACAATGCATGCGTTAAGTCGGTATACGATGGGCGTGTAAAGTTATTATACAATGCATGCGTTAAGTCGGTATACGACGGGCGTGTAAAGTTATTATACAATGCATGCGTTAAGTCGGTATACGACGGGCGTGTAAAGTTATTATACAATGCATGCGTTAAGTCGGTATACGATGGGCGTGTAAAGTTATTATCCAATGCATGCGTTAAGTTGGTATACGATGGGCGTGTAAAGTTATTATACAATGCATGCGATAAGTCAGTATATGATGGGTGTGTAAAGTTATTAAACAATGCATGCGATAAGTCAGTATACGATGGGCGTGTAAAGTTATTATACAATGCATGCGTTAAGTCGGTATACGATGGGCGTGTAAAGTCAGTATACAATGCATGCGTTAAGTAAATATACGATGGGCGTGTAAAGTCATTATACAATGCATGCGATAAGTCAGTATATGATGGGTGTGTAAAGTTATTAAACAATGCATACGATAAGTCAGTATACGATGGGCGTGTAAAGTTGTTATACAATGCATGCGTTAAGTCGGTATACGACGGGCGTGTAAAGTTATTATACAATCCATGCGTTAAATCGGTATACGATAGGCGTGTAAAGTTATTATACAATGCATGCGTTAAGTCGGTATACGATGGGCGTGTAAAGTTATTATACAATGCATGCGTTAAGTCGGTATACGATGTGTGTGTAAAGTTATTATACAATGCATGCGTTAAGTCGGTATACGATGGGCGTGTAAAGTTATTATATAATGCATGCGTTAAGTCGGTATACGATGGGCGTATAAAGTTATTATACAATGCATGCGTTAAGTCGGTATACGATGGGCGTGTAAAGTTATTATACAATGCATGCGATAAGTCAGTATATAATGGGTGTGTAAAGTTATTAAACAATGCATGCGATAAGTCAGTATACGATGGGCGTGTTAAGTCAGTATACAATGCATGCGTTAAGTAAGTATACGATGGGCGTGTAAAGTCATTATACAATGCATGCGTTAAGTCGGTATACGATGGGCGTGTAAAGTTATTATACAATGCATGCGTTAAGTCGGTATACGATGGGCGTGTAAAGTTATTATACAATGCATGCGATAAGTCAGTATATGATGGGTGTGTAAAGTTATTAAACAATGCATGCGATAAGTCAGTATACGATGGGCGTGTAAAGTCAGTATACAATGCATGCGTTAAGTCGGTATACGATGGGCGTGTAAAGTCATTATACAATGCATGCGTTAAGTCGGTATACGATGGGCGTGTAAAGTTATTATACAATGCATGCGTTAAATCGGTATACGATAGGCGTGTAAAGTTATTATACAATGCATGCGTTAAGTCAGTATACGATGGGCGTGTAAAGTCAGTATACAATGCATGCGTTAAGTCGGTATACGATGGGCGTGTAAAGTCATTATACAATGCATGCGTTAAGTCGGTATACGATGTGTGTGTAAAGTTGTTATACAATGCATGCGTTAAGTCGGTATACGATGGGCGTGTTAAGTTATTATACAATGCATGCGTTAAGTTGGTATACATCGGGCGTGTAAAGTTATTATACAATGCATGCGTTAAGTCGGTATACGATGGGCGTGTAAAGTTATTAAACAATGCATGCATTAAGTCGGTATACGATGGGCGTGTAAAGTTATTAAACAATGCATGCGTTAAGTCGGTATACGATGGGCGTGTTAAGTTATTATACAATGCATGCGTTAAGTCGGTATACGATGGGTGTGTAAAGTTATTATACAATGCATGCGTTAAGTTGGTATACATCGGGCGTGTAAAGTTATTATACAATGCATGCGTTAAGTCGGTATACGATGGGCGTGTAAAGTTATTAAACAATGCATGCATTAAGTCGGTATACGATGGGCGTGTAAAGTTATTAAACAATGCATGCGTTAAGTCGGTATACGATGGGCGTGTAAAGTTATTAAACAATGCATGCGTTAAGTCGGTATACGATGGGCGTGTTAAGTTATTATACAATGCATGCGTTAAGTCGGTATACGATGGGTGTGTAAAGTTATTATACAATGCATGCGTTAAGTTGGTATACATCGGGCGTGTAAAGTTATTATACAATGCATGCGTTAAGTCGGTATACGATGGGCGTATAAAGTTATTATACAATGCATGCGTTAAGTCGGTATACGACGGGCGTGTAAAGTTATTATACAATGCATGCGTTAAGTCGGTATACGACGGGTGTATAAAGTTATTATACAATGCATGCGTTAAGTCGGTATACGATGGGCGTGTAAAGTTATTATACAATGCATGCGTTAAGTCAGTATACGATGGGCGTGTAAAATTATTATACAATGCATGCGTTAAGTTGGTATACGATGGGCGTGTAAAGTTATTATACAATGCATGCGTTAAGTCGGTATACGATGGGCGTGTAAAGTTATTATACAATGCATGCGTTAAGTCGGTATACGATGGGCGTGTAAAGTTATTATACAATGCATGCGTTAAGTCAGTATACGATGGGCGTGTAAAGTTATTATACAATGCATGCGTTAAGTCAATATACGATGGACGTGTAAAGTTATTATACAATGCATGCTTTAAGTTAGTATACGATGGGCGTGTAAAGTTATTAAACAATGCATGCGTTAAGTTGGTATACGATGGGTGTGTAAAGTTATTATATAATGCATGCGTTAGGTCTGTATACGATGGACGTGTAAATTTATTATACAATGCATGCGTTAATTCGGTATACGATGGGCGTGTAAAGTTATTATACAATGCATGCGTAAAGTCGGTATACGTTGGGCGTGTAAAATTATTATACAATGCATGCGTTAAGTCGGTATACGATGAGTGTGTAAAATTATTATACAGTGCATGCGTTAAGTCGGTATACGTTGGGCGTGTAAAATTATTATACAATGCATGCGTTAAGTCGGTATACGATGAGTGTGTAAATTTATTAAACAATGCATGCGTTAAGTCAGTATACGATGGGCGTGTAAAGTTATTATACAATGCATGCGTTAAGTCAGTATACGATGGGCGTGTAAAGTTATTAGACAATGCATGCGTTAAGTCAGTATACGATGGGCGTGTAAAGTTATTATACAATGCATGCGTTAAGTCAGTATACGATGGACGTGTAAAGTTATTATACAATGCATGCGTTAAGTCGGTATACGATGGGTGTGTAAAGTTATTATACAATGCATGCGTAAAGTCAGTATACGATGGGCGTGTAAAGTTATTATACAATGCATGCGTTAAGTCGGTATACGATGGGCGTGTAAAGTTATTATACAATTCATGCGTTAAGTCGGTATACGATGGGCGTGTAAAGTTATTATACAATGCATGCGTTAAGTCGGTATACGATGGGCGTGTAAAGTTATTATACAATGCATGCGTTAAGTCGGTATACGATGGGCGTGTAAAGTTATTATACAATGCATGCGTTAAGTCGGTATACGATGGGCGTGTAAAGTTATTATACAATGCATGCGTTAAGTCGGTATACGATGGGCGTGTAAAGTTATTATACAATGCATGCGTTAAGTCGGTATACGATGGGCGTGTAAAGTTATTATACAATTCATGCGTTAAGTCGGTATACGATGGGCGTGTAAAGTTATTATACAATGCATGCGTTAAGTCGGTATACGATGGGCGTGTAAAGTTATGATACAATGCATGCTTTAGGTCGGTATACGATGGGCGTGTAAAGTTATTATACAATGCATGCGTTAAGTCGGTATACGATGGGCGTGTAAAGTTATTATACAATTCATGCGTTAAGTCGGTGTACGATGGGCGTGTAAAGTTATTATACAATGCATGCGTTAAGTCGGTATACGATGGGCGTGTAAAGTTATTATACAATGCATGCGTTAAGTCGGTATACGATGGGCGTGTAAAGTTATTATACAATGCATGCGTTAAGTCGGTATACGATGGTTGTGTAAAGTTATTAAACAATGCATGCGTTAAGTCGGTATACGATGGGCGTGTAAAGTTATTATACAATGCATGCGTTAAGTCAGTATACGATGGGTGTGTAAAGTCAGTAATTAATGCATGCGATTAGTCAGTATACAATGGGTGTGTAAAGTCAGTGTACAATAGATGCGTTAAGTCAGTATACGATGGGTGTGTAAAGTTATTAAACAATGCATGCGATAAGTCAGTATACGATGGGTGTGTAAAGTCAGTATACAATGCATACGTTAAGTAAGTATACGATGGGCGTATAAATTTATTATACAATGCATGCGTTAAGTCGGTATACGATAGGCGTGTTAAGTTATTATACAATGCATGCGTTAAGTCGGTATACGATGGGCGTGTAAAGTTATTATACAATGCATGCGTTAAGTAAGTATACAATGGGTGTGTAAAGTTATTATACAATGCATGCGTTAAGTAAGTATACGATGGGTGTGTAAAGTTATTATACAATGCATGCGTTAAGTCGGTATACGATGGGCGTGTAAAGTTATTATACAATGCATGCGTTAAGTAAGTATACAATGGGTGTGTAAAGTTATTATACAATGCATGCGTTAAGTCGGTATACGATGTGTGTGTAAAGTTATTAAACAATGCATGCGATAAGTCAGTATACGATGGGCGTGTAAAGTTATTATACAATGCATGCGTTAAGTCGGTATACGATGGGCGTGTAAAGTCAGTATACAATGCATGCGTTAAGTAAATATACGATGGGCGTGTAAAGTCATTATACAATGCTTGCGATAAGTCAGTATATGATGGGTGTGTAAAGTTATTAAACAATGCATACGATAAGTCAGTATACGATGGGCGTGTAAAGTTGTTATACAATGCATGCGTTAAGTCGGTATACGACGGGCGTGTAAAGTTATTATACAATGCATGCGTTAAATCGGTATACGATAGGCGTGTAAAGTTATTATACAATGCATGCGTTAAGTCGGTATACGATGGGCGTGTAAAGTTATTATACAATGCATGCGTTAAGTCGGTATACGATGTGTGTGTAAAGTTATTATACAATGCATGCGTTAAGTCGGTATACGATGGGCGTGTAAAGTTATTATATAATGCATGCGTTAAGTCGGTATACGAACGGCGTATAAAGTTATTATACAATGCATGCGTTAAGTCGGTATACGATGGGCGTGTAAAGTTATTATACAATGCATGCGATAAGTCAGTATATAATGGGTGTGTAAAGTTATTAAACAATGCATGCGATAAGTCAGTATACGATGGGCGTGTTAAGTCAGTATACAATGCATGCGTTAAGTAAGTACACGATGGGCGTGTAAAGTCATTATACAATGCATGCGTTAAGTCGGTATACGATGGGCGTGTAAAGTTATTATACAATGCATGCGTTAAGTCGGTATACGATGGGCGTGTAAAGTTATTATACAATGCATGCGATAAGTCAGTATATGATGGGTGTGTAAAGTTATTAAACAATGCATGCGATAAGTCAGTATACGATGGGCGTGTAAAGTCAGTATACAATGCATGCGTTAAGTAAGTATACGATGGGCGTGTAAAGTCATTATACAATGCATGCGTTAAGTCGGTATACGATGGGCGTGTAAAGTTATTATACAATGCATGCGTTAAATCGGTATACGATAGGCGTGTAAAGTTATTATACAATGCATATGTTAAGTCGGTATACGATGTGTGTGTAAAGTTATTATACAATGCATGCGTTAAGTCGGTATTCGATGTGTGTGTAAAGTTATTATACAATGCATGCATTAAGTCGGTATACGATGGGCGTGTAAAGTTATTAAACAATGCATGCGTTAAGTCGGTATACGATGGGCGTGTTAAGTTATTATACAATGCATGCGTTAAGTCGGTATACGATGGGTGTGTAAAGTTATTATACAATGCATGCGTTAAGTTGGTATACATCGGGCGTGTAAAGTTATTATACAATGCATGCGTTAAGTCGGTATACGATGGGCGTATAAAGTTATTATACAATGCATGCGTTAAGTCGGTATACGACGGGCGTGTAAAGTTATTATACAATGCATGCGTTAAGTCGGTATACGACGGGTGTATAAAGTTATTATACAATGCATGCGTTAAGTCGGTATACGATGGGCGTGTAAAGTTATTATACAATGCATGCGTTAAGTCAGTATACGATGGGCGTGTAAAGTTATTATACAATGCATGCGTTAAGTTGGTATACATCGGGCGTGTAAAGTTATTATACAATGCATGCGTTAAGTCGGTATACGATGGGCGTGTAAAGTTATTAAACAATGCATGCATTAAGTCGGTATACGATGGGCGTGTAAAGTTATTAAACAATGCATGCGTTAAGTCGGTATACGATGGGCGTGTTAAGTTATTATACAATGCATGCGTTAAGTCGGTATACGATGGGTGTGTAAAGTTATTATACAATGCATGCGTTAAGTTGGTATACATCGGGCGTGTAAAGTTATTATACAATGCATGCGTTAAGTCGGTATAGGATGGGCGTATAAAGTTATTATACAATGCATGCGTTAAGTCGGTATACGACGGGCGTGTAAAGTTATTATACAATGCATGCGTTAAGTCGGTATACGACGGGTGTATAAAGTTATTATACAATGCATGCGTTAAGTCGGTATACGATGGGCGTGTAAAGTTATTATACAATGCATGCGTTAAGTCAGTATACGATGGGCGTGTAAAGTTATTATACAATGCATGCGTTAAGTTGGTATACGATGGGCGTGTAAAGTTATTATACAATGCATGCGTTAAGTCGGTATACGATGGGCGTGTAAAGTTATTATACAATGCATGCGTTAAGTCGGTATACGATGGGCGTGTAAAGTTATTATACAATGCATGCGTTAAGTCAGTATACGATGGGCGTGTAAAGTTATTATACAATGCATGCGTTAAGTCAATATACGATGGACGTGTAAAGTTATTATACAATGCATGCTTTAAGTTAGTATACGATGGGCGTGTAAAGTTATTAAACAATGCATGCGTTAAGTTGGTATACGATGGGTGTGTAAAGTTATTATATAATGCATGCGTTAGGTCTGTATACGATGGACGTGTAAATTTATTATACAATGCATGCGTTAATTCGGTATACGATGGGCGTGTAAAGTTATTATACAATGCATGCGTTAAGTCGGTATACGTTGGGCGTGTAAAATTATTATACAATGCATGCGTTAAGTCGGTATACGATGAGTGTGTAAAATTATTATACAGTGCATGCGTTAAGTCGGTATACGTTGGGCGTGTAAAATTATTATACAATGCATGCGTTAAGTCGGTATACGATGAGTGTGTAAAATTATTAAACAATGCATGCGTTAAGTCAGTATACGATGGGCGTGTAAAGTTATTATACAATGCATGCGTTAAGTCAGTATACGATGGGCGTGTAAAGTTATTATACAATGCATGCGTTAAGTCAGTATACGATGGGCGTGTAAAGTTATTATACAATGCATGCGTTAAGTCAGTATACGATGGACGTGTAAAGTTATTATACAATGCATGCGTTAAGTCGGTATACGATGGGTGTGTAAAGTTATTATACAATGCATGCGTAAAGTCAGTATACGATGGGCGTGTAAAGTTATTATACAATGCATGCGTTAAGTCGGTATACGATGGGCGTGTAAAGTTATTATACAATTCATGCGTTAAGTCGGTATACGATGGGCGTGTAAAGTTATTATACAATGCATGCGTTAAGTCGGTATACGATGGGCGTGTAAAGTTATTATACAATGCATGCGTTAAGTCGGTATACGATGGGCGTGTAAAGTTATTATACAATGCATGCGTTAAGTCGGTATACGATGAGCGTGTAAAGTTATTATACAATTCATGCGTTAAGTCGGTATACGATGGGCGTGTAAAGTTATTATACAATGCATGCGTTAAGTCGGTATACGATGGGCGTGTAAAGTTATGATACAATGCATGCGTTAGGTCGGTATACGATGGGCGTGTAAAGTTATTATACAATGCATGCGTTAAGTCGGTATACGATGGGCGTGTAAAGTTATTATACAATGCATGCGTTAAGTCGGTATACGATGGGCGTGTAAAGTTATTATACAATGCATGCGTTAAGTCGGTATACGATGGGCGTGTAAAGTTATTAAACAATGCATGCGTTAAGTCGGTATACGATGGGCGTGTAAAGTTATTATACAATGCATGTGTTAAGTCAGTATACGATGGGTGTGTAAAGTCAGTAATTAATGCATGCGATTAGTCAGTATACAATGGGTGTGTAAAGTCAGTGTACAATAGATGCGTTAAGTCAGTATCCAATGGTGTGTAAAGTTATTAAACAATGCATGCGATAATTCAGTATACGATGGGTGTGTAAAGTCAGTATACAATGCATACGTTAAGTAAGTATACGATGGGCGTGTAAAGTTATTATACAATGCATGCGTTAATTCGGTATACGATAGGCGTGTTAAGTTATTATACAATGCATGCGTTAAGTCGGTATACGATGGGCGTGTAAAGTTATTATACAATGCATGCGTTAAGTAAGTATACAATGGGTGTGTAAAGTTATTATACAATGCATGCGTTAAGTAAGTATACGATGGGTGTGTAAAGTTATTATACAATGCATGCGTTAAGTCGGTATACGATGGGCGTGTAAAGTTATTATACAATGCATGCGTTAAGTAAGTATACAATGGGTGTGTAAAGTTATTATACAATGCATGCGTTAAGTTGGTATACGATGGGCGTGTAAAGTTATTATACAATGCATGCGTTAAGTCGGTATACGACGGGCGTGTAAAGTTATTATACAATGCATGCGTTAAGTCGGTATACGATGGGCGTGTAAAGTTATTATACAATGCATGCGTTAAGTTGGTATACGATGGGCGTGTAAAGTTATTATACAATGCATGCGATAAGTCAGTATATGATGGGTGTGTAAAGTTATTAAACAATGCATGCGATAAGTCAGTATACGATGGGCGTGTAAAGTTATTATACAATGCATGCGTTAAGTCGGTATACGATGGGCGTGTAAAGTCAGTATACAATGCATGCGTTAAGTAAATATACGATGGGCGTGTAAAGTCATTATACAATGCATGCGATAAGTCAGTATATGATGGGTGTGTAAAGTTATTAAACAATGCATACGATAAGTCAGTATACGATGGGCGTGTAAAGTTGTTATACAATGCATGCGTTAAGTCGGTATACGACGGGCGTGTAAAGTTATTATACAATGCATGAGTTAAATCGGTATACGATAGGCGTGTAAAGTTATTATACAATGCATGCGTTAAGTCGGTATACGATGGGCGTGTAAAGTTATTATACAATGCATGCGTTAAGTCGGTATACGATGTGTGTGTAAAGTTATTATACAATGCATGCGTTAAGTCGGTATACGATGGGCGTGTAAAGTTATTATATAATGCATGCGTTAAGTCGGTATACGAACGGCGTATAAAGTTATTATACAATGCATGCGTTAAGTCGGTATACGATGGGCGTGTAAAGTTATTATACAATGCATGCGATAAGTCAGTATATAATGGGTGTGTAAAGTTATTAAACAATGCATGCGATAAGTCAGTATACGATGGGCGTGTTAAGTCAGTATACAATGCATGCGTTAAGTAAGTACACGATGGGCGTGTAAAGTCATTATACAATGCATGCGTTAAGTCGGTATACGATGGGCGTGTAAAGTTATTATACAATGCATGCGTTAAGTCGGTATACGATGGGCGTGTAAAGTTATTATACAATGCATGCGATAAGTCAGTATATGATGGGTGTGTAAAGTTATTAAACAATGCATGCGATAAGTCAGTATACGATGGGCGTGTAAAGTCAGTATACAATGCATGCGTTAAGTAAGTATACGATGGGCGTGTAAAGTCATTATACAATGCATGCGTTAAGTCGGTATACGATGGGCGTGTAAAGTTATTATACAATGCATGCGTTAAATCGGTATACGATAGGCGTGTAAAGTTATTATACAATGCATGCGTTAAGTCGGTATACGATGTGTGTGTAAAGTTATTATACAATGCATGCGTTAAGTCGGTATTCGATGTGTGTGTAAAGTTATTATACAATGCATGCGTAAAGTCGGTATACGATGTGTGTGTAAAGTTATTATACAATGCATGCGTTAAGTCGGTATACGATGGGCGTGTTAAGTTATTATACAATGCATGCGTTAAGTTGGTATACATCGGGCGTGTAAAGCTATTATACAATGCATGCGTTAAGTCGGTATACGATGGGCGTGTAAAGTTATTAAACAATGCATGCATTAAGTCGGTATACGATGGGCGTGTAAAGTTATTAAACAATGCATGCGTTAAGTCGGTATACGATGGGTGTGTAAAGTTATTATACAATGCATGCGTTAAGTTGGTATACATCGGGCGTGTAAAGTTATTATACAATGCATGCGTTAAGTCGGTATACGATGGGCGTATAAAGTTATTATACAATGCATGCGTTAAGTCGGTATACGACGGGCGTGTAAAGTTATTATACAATGCATGCGTTAAGTCGGTATACGACGGGTGTATAAAGTTTTTATACAATGCATGCGTTAAGTCGGTATACGATGGGCGTGTAAAGTTATTATACAATGCATGCGTTAAGTCAGTATACGATGGGCGTGTAAAGTTATTATACAATGCATGCGTTAAGTTGGTATACGATGGGCGTGTAAAGTTATTATACAATGCATGCGTTAAGTCGGTATACGATGGGCGTGTAAAGTTATTATACAATGCATGCGTTAAGTCGGTTTACGATGGGCGTGTAAAGTTATTATACAATGCATGCGTTAAGTCGGTATACGTTGGGCGTGTAAAATTATTATACAATGCATGCGTTAAGTCGGTATACGATGAGTGTGTAAAATTATTATACAGTGCATGCGTTAAGTCGGTATACGTTGGGCGTGTAAAATTATTATACAATGCATGCGTTAAGTCGGTATACGATGAGTGTGTAAAATTATTAAACAATGCATGCGTTAAGTCAGTATACGATGGGCGTGTAAAGTTATTATACAATGCATGCGTTAAGTCGGTATACGATGAGTGTGTAAAATTATTAAACAATGCATGCGTTAAGTCAGTATACGATGGGCGTGTAAAGTTATTATACAATGCATGCGTTAAGTCAGTATACGATGGGCGTGTAAAGTTATTAGACAATGCATGCGTTAAGTCAGTATACGATGGGCGTGTAAAGTTATTATACAATGCATGCGTTAAGTCAGTATACGATGGACGTGTAAAGTTATTATACAATGCATGCGTTAAGTCAGTATACGATGGGCGTGTAAAGTTATTATACAATGCATGCGTTAAGTCAGTATACGATGGGCGTGTAAAGTTATTAGACAATGCATGCGTTAAGTCAGTATACGATGGGCGTGTAAAGTTATTATACAATGCATGCGTTAAGTCAGTATACGATGGACGTGTAAAGTTATTATACAATGCATGCGATAAGTCAGTATACGATGGGCGTGTAAAGTTATTATACAATGCATGCGTTAAGTCAGTATACTATGGGCGTGTAAGTTATTATACAATGCATGCGTTAAGTCAGTATACTATGGGCGTGTAAAGTTATTATACAATGCATGCGTTAAGGCAGTATACGATGGGCGTGTAAAGTTACTATACAATGCATACGTTAAGTCAGTATACAATGCATACAAGCATTTTCTTTTAAGGATATGCCAATTTCTTTTTAACCTTACTCTGTCCATTCTTATAGACCTGTGCGATGTACTTAATGCATAAATATTAAGGGGAAGAGCCAGTTCATTACAAGATGAACATTACTGACATACACTTCCAGTCCAGGTTTCTATACGAAACTTGGGACCTGCTCTATCTATCACTCAGGCCCAAAGTCCTGACGTCTTGGACCGATCGTCCACCTGCTTGCCCAATGAAATGTCCACATCTAATTAAATGACTTGACATGTAATGTCTTACCAAATAGCATAGTTAGAGAGTAGGGTAGAACATGAAAGCTGCTAAGTTTTATATTTTAGCATCAATTATTTAATTTCATTTCCATTTATCAAAAACAAAACAAAATCAAAAAGGCAAAGGAAAGAACAAGAAAATATACGCATTAAAACATTAACCACAATTTATAATATGATATACATCAAATGGCGTGTAATGTCAGAATGGGAGGGGTGTTCAGTCCGACAACTCACTCTACGGTCACGTGTTCCCTTCTTCGAAACCCCCCTCAACCCTCCGTTCACAGGGCAATCGTGCCATCAGCCACGTGTAACCGCCAACCCACGTAATTTACACGGCCCATAACTCTACTTCACAACCTCTTTTATTGCAGTGTTTTGATTGGCTCAACGAAATTGCCGTGTTTCGTTCAAGGATTATGAAGTGTGAATATTATATTTGGTTCAACACTTAACCCGATCTCACAGTACTATTACTCTAGAGTTACAATTAATTGTTGACTATAAGTTTACTGTTTTAAAAGTTTACAACAATTTGTAGTATAGTTAGTTACCAACAGGTATATTCTACTCCAGTCTAATCTATATAGTTTTTAATTTAGTATTAAATGAAACATGAACAAGTGTAGACAAAATAGGATTTAGTAGAGAGTAATCAATACATTCCATTCTTAGAACTTAGGCTTAAGCGGCCAGTGTCATAACTAGAATCTATATTTTCCGGTGACAACCGCATCAAGGTACTATCTACAATATTTATAAGATAACCAGACGTTTCGCCCATGCTGTGATGTGGCATCCTCAGTGGTATCGCTGAGACTACTCTACGTCAATGGGTGAGTGGGTCAATACTTGTGGTACAATCTGAGCGTTACCAATGAGGATGCCACATCACAGCATTGGCGAAACGTCTGGTTATCTTGTAAATATTGTAGATAGTACCCTGATGCGATTGTCACAGAGGAAATATAGATTATAGTTAATACATTCCACTAACTATAAATAAATTACGTACAAATAAGACGTAGTGGTTTTTCAATGTATAGTCCTTTCCGTATGAAAGTTGGAAGCCAATTTAATGAGGAACATGGTTTGGTAAACTTGCATCAAGAATTATTGTTGTCTTACTTATAAGTCATAAATTTACTTCAGCGAATATAGTAAGTGATGTTCATAATCTACTAACGGTCTGTTACGTCTATGTAATATAATAACTTTTATAACATCAAGAACCATTATTGTCTGACTTATAAGTCGTAAATTTACTTCAGCGAATATAGTAAGTGATGTTCATAATCTACTAACGGTCTGTTACGTCTATGTAATATAATAACTTTTATAACATCAAGAACCATTATTGTCTGACTTATAAGTCGTAAATTTACTTCAGCGAATATAGTAAGTGATGTTCATAATCTACTAACGGTCTGTTACGTCTATGTAATATAATAACTTTTATAACATCATGAACCATTATTGTCTGACTTATAAGTCGTAAATTTACTTCAGCGAATATAGTAAGTGATGTTCATAATCTACTAACCGTCTGTGACGTCTGAGTAATATAATAACTTTCTTAACATCATGAACCATTATTGTCTGACTTATAAGTCGTAAATTTACTTCAGCGAATATAGTAAGTGATGTTCATAATCTACTAACGGTCTGTTACGTCTATGTAATATAATAACTTTTATAACATCAAGAATCATTATTGTCTGACTTATAAGTCGTAAATTTACTTCAGCGAATATAGTAAGTGATGTTTATAATCTACTAACTGTCTGTGACGTCTGTGTAATATAATAACCTGTATAACATCAAGAATCATTATTGACTGACTTATAAGTCGTAAATTTACTTCAGCGAATATAGTAAGTGATGTTCATAATCTACTAACTGTCTGTGACGTCTGTGTAATATAATAACTTTTATAACATCAAGCAGTTTTTGTTCCTTTACATTTAATGTAAATCAGTCTATATTGGTATAGACTGATTAATATTAGTTTGCTTTCCATTAAACGAATATTATTATATTATGTTATTTAATATATAGGCCCATTTTATACTGACAGATCTACTTCAATTGTTAACCTAAGGGAATTACAGTACTTTAATAACAAAAAAATATTTTTATATGGAACAATTGTTCATTATTAAGATCGTCAAGATGGACGAATATCAGAGGCAAATGAGTGTAGATGAATGAGTGTAGTCATTGATACTAACGAAGGTCAAATACACTGGCAAAGGGCTACAGATGATTCATCAATAAAACGTGTGTGAGAATTCATCAATAATACAACATTAGTTAAGTTGTACGGAATGTACAAGTGAACGTCACATAACACAAATATAATACAATATAAGCACAAAATTAACAACTATATTATAATACAAGTGCAATATGCACAAATATCGCCATAATATTTGAGCATTTCCTACTTGTATTGTAATGTATTTAAGCATTTTGTGCTTATATTGTAATATATTTGTGTTGTGTGACGTTCACTCTATATTATTTCGAATTACTTGCATGCCAGCTTTGTTGGAACATGGACTTAAGCTTACGATGTTTTTTGTCTTCACAAAATTAAATACATGAGATTATATTTTTACTGAAAGAAAAGTTCAAGGAATGGAGATTTCTGAAATATTATGGTTTTAACATGATCATTTAAATATTGTAGTGTAGAAATTAAAGTCATTTTCCATAGCAGTAAATCACGATAAAATAAAAAGTATCAGAGCATAACATAATTCAGAGCACAACTATTAGCAAACATAATGTTAATTTTCATTTAATGCTTTCTCTGATGTTAGATTTTTTTTACATACAATATATTTTGTAGGGTTAGCGTTGTAAACATTTTTTTTATAAATATATTGATGAAAACATTGTTTTATAGCAGTTTGATTTAGTTCTCCAAGGGAATTAGTTGATTAATTAGTTTCAAATGTTAAATTTTATTTTAAACTTATGGAATTTAACTAAGAGAAAAATATAAATTACCATTCACAGAGCCATCGACAATCATACCAAACATAATTTTCTCTAATCTATAAGTTTAAAATAAAATGTAACCTTGGAAACAAATATTCCCTTGGAGAACTAAACAAACACCTATACTGTAAAACAACGTTGTGTCAAATAGATTTATAAAAAATGTTTACTATGTTAATTCTGTAAATTGTATTGTATATAACAAAGTCTAATCAGAGAAAATATTAAAATTACTAGCATTACTTACGATTAGTACACCCAAATTCCAGTCTTAAATATAAAAAATATATATTTGTCATTTGTCACTAAAAATTCATAAAATACATTAGTGGAAACAAAGCTGCGGACTGTGAAAAAACATTACAAATTTATTACTCATAACGGTATTCCTACTGAAAGGAATATTTCATATTTTATTCATCTAAATGACTTAATTAATTAATTTGTGTAACGTTTACAAATGTTCCAATACTATTTACTGAAACAGAGAAGAGTGACTCATTGTGAAATCACTGTATCCTAATATGTGTTAACTTGAACCCAGTATGAGTAGTCACATTGTAGGGTAATATAATAACTTTGTGACTACTCATACTGGTTATTTAAAGCTACTATTTATTTTTGATATGTTGAACAACTTAAATGAGAGATTAAAATGAAAAACTTCTTTAATGATAAACTTTTTTCTTTATTTTTCTTCTTATAAATAACTTCAACAAATTCAACTGGTTTCTTCTTAAAATAATAATAAAAACGAAAATAAAAAATCTCTTCTTTTATTGACTCAATGGAACATAAATAAATTAAAACAACTCTTCCAAAATAATAAATTAAATATCTTCAGACCAGAACCTTTTTTATTTATTTGACTTTTTTAGTAAATTTCTTAAAACTATTAAATCAAAAATTTCAAAGTTCAACATTGTAATAAATTGCTTTAAAATTCTTTAAAATTTAAAAGTTCTTCAAATTCAAAATTGCTTTAAATTTCAAAATTGTTTAAATTGTTTAAATTGCCTCCAGGAAATTAACAGACGTGAAAATACTGGCTATTTAGCTAATTTATATGGGAAAAAACTACTTTTTTATTTGAAAGGGGAAGATTCTGAATTTTTCTCAAAACTTGGAAAATTTATATCGAAAACTTTTGGAAAACAAACCAAACTCCTAAACCTCTCAGTTCTTACAGTATTTAACATATTCTAAATACAATTTTCTAATTTAATTATAATGAAACAATTAACAATTGTTACAACATAGACAGTATATGTCACTGATAGAATGTCAAACGTAGTTAGGATGTCACGTTAAGGAAACAAAGATGGGCTCGTCTAAGCAGACGAGGGAAACTGTGTCGTAATTGGGCATCTCACTCTACCAAAGCCATACGAAGTTTTAATTTTAGCTACAGGAATTAATGAAATCGTAATTGGTTTTGTTTTAGCTGGTTTATAAATGAAATTATTCGTCGGTTTATATGGTCCTATCATAGATTTTACTGATTAAACTTAGTATTACACTTATATTCCTAGTATTATGAAAAATGTATGACGTAAATATATATGACAATTAATTGGCTGAATGGTTGAGTTCCATCTTTAACTTTTAATAAAGGAAGAAGCTTACAGTTGATTGGTTTATGTTCTGAGTTCTGATATCTACATCAGAATACAATATTTACTGTATTTATATTAACCATGTAACAATAGTGTACGGTTTTTTTAACCAACATTCTCTACACACGTTAATTCATTAAGTTGTACATGATACATTTACTCAGTTTAGACAGCTATTATTTTAGTTTAATTGTTTTATTTCCTTATTTATTAAAATAAATTTAGTTATATTGCAGTATTTTGTTATGTTTATTTAGATACTTTAAATATTACAAATAAATTGTTTTGGATTAGTTGTTTACATCCTTTATTTTAAAAAGGTTATTTGGGAAACCATAAACAATGTAAAATTGAAAAATGTCATGTACGGGCTTATTTGGAAATATAAGTGTTCCTATTTTCTTGTATTTTCTAGACTCATACTAAAACAAAGGTAGGAGTGGGGATAGAAATAGGAATGTTACGTATGTTATATAAAATAGCAATTATATTTACTCTTCTTTAATTGTGGTCATCAAAATAGATAAAAACGTCGAACTCTATATATATATATATATATATATATATATATATATATATAAAACAAAAAAATTCCGGAGATGACAAAAATAGGACATTATAAATGACTCGGAGGTAAGTCTTATTTTTGTACAGAAACAGGAAATTCTGTTGACTGGATACATTACCAAACAAATCCATTGATATTGTTAATTAAATTTCAATATATAGGAAGATATTTTGTATTTATAAACTGATTTTTTAAAGTTTCTTTGTCAAGTAGTGTGACTTCTATTTATCTTTTTAGAAGAATTATTAATTTCCGTTTAACATGAAAGAAATAAGTAAAATTTAAACAAATGATGGCCTATAAAAGAAAAGAAAACATCGGAATAGAAGTCATTAGTACCAACATAACAAGACCATAAAAAATATTACCATGTATGTAGGATCACTGTATAATTTTTGTAATATAGCAAAGTATATTACAGCAAAGTAATAAAATGGACGTTTGCTACTACATCAACAACAAACTGATCGCGTGAGTCATGGGAATGGTCGTTAATTACGTGAAATAAACCTTAGAGGGACGACAACAATTAGCATTTTAGGGCACAATTCACTTATTTAATATAAAATCAATGACGTCGATATTTCCATTATTTATATTATATTTTTATACGAAATGTTATAATATTGTTTTGTATAGTAACGCTTACATTACAATCATATTGTAGAATACTTGTAATAATAGTTATTTAAGGTACACATTATCGGCTTTGTAAAACATTCAAGTGCCGTATTGTTCCTGGATATTTAGTGTATTATGACACATTTTGATATGAAACGAATTACTATGTTTGTTTAGCTATTTTATCCTACGTGATGGTATGTTACGTGTTAGTAAATTACTATGTATGTTTAGCTATTTTATCCAACGTGATGGTATGTTACGTGTTAGTAAATTACTATGTTTGTTTAGCTATTTTATCCAACGTGATGGTATGTTACGTGTTAGTAAACTACTATGTATGTTTAGCTATTTTATCCAACGTAATGGTATGTTACGTGTTAGTAAATTACTATGTTTGTTTAGCTATTCTATCCAACGTGATGGTATGTTACGTGTTAGTAAATTACTATGTATGTTTAGCTATTTTATCCAACGTGATGGTATGTTACGTGTTAGTAAATTACTATGTTTGTTTAGCTATTTTATCCAAAGTGATGGTATGTTACGTGTTAGTAAATTACTATGTTTGTTTAGCTATTTTATCCAACGTGATGGTATGTTACGTGTTAGTAAATTACTATGTTTGTTTAGCTATTTTATCCAACGTGATTATATGTTACGTGTTAGAAAATTACTATGTTTGTTTAGCTATTTTATCCAACGTGATGGTATGTTACGTGTTAGTAAATTACTATGTTTGTTTAGCTATTTTATCCAACGTGATGGTATGTTACGTGTTAGTAAATTACTATGTTTGTTTAGCTATTTTATCCAACGTGATGGTATGTTACGTGTTAGTAAATTACTATGTTTGTTTAGCTATTTTATCCAACGTGATGGTATGTTACGTGTTAGTAAATTACTATGTTTGTTTAGCTATTTTATCCAACGTGATGGTATGTTACGTGTTAGTAAAATACTATGTTTGTTTAGCTATTTTATCCAACGTGATGGTATGTTACGTGTTAGTAAATTACTATGTATGTTTAGCTATTTTATCCAACGTGATGGTATGTTACGTGTTAGTAAATTAGATAGTGTGCAACTAATTTTATAAAAATACAAAAATTAACACCAAACTAATAAACACAACATTTATTTGGAGATAAAAAGACAGATTATCCGGTTTCCGCCACAATTAAATTTATCAGTTTTAAGCAAAGCTTTCGTCAAACGTTTAGTTCCTATAATGAGAGTCTATTTTTCTGGAGTTAGGGCATTAAATATTCAAAATTATACTGTGTTGTGATTCAATACATATCATAATAATTTACTTAAAGTGGACTTAGTGCTATTTTATTCTACAAAATATATTTAACTGTGAAACTACATGAAGAAAGAAATAACAAAAGTTTTAAAAAATAGTTGTAGAAACTGTGCAATTAAAAAATAGTCGTGGGCTAATATTATTTTGTCTGATATATTCAGTCTTTATGATAGCTAAAATGTATGAATTTAAGCCTGCATCCTAGAAGCCTGCATAATAGAATAAAACACGGATGTTTTATCAATTTCCCAACATCAAAAGTTGCTATTTTAACTATTTGAGTGTCTATAGATTAGATATGGCTAATGTTGCGGGAAAAATCCAAGCAAAAGAAAAATTAATAAAAATATATTTCTATCAGGAAAACTCATTTTTTTAGTGTTCCATAAAAAATGAATAAGTTGTCCAGCAAAGAAAATGACGACTTAAAAAAAATATCTATATGCATATTTTTATTAATGAGGAAAAAGTAGGTGAAGTTCCCCAATAAAGTTTGTTATATCTTACAGGTATAAAGGTGCCAATGGTGGCATGCTTAAACAAAAATGGCCTGTGTAATATTTCACCAATTATTTTCACTTGTCTGAAAGATACTACAAAGATTTTAGATAAGATCGCACCCATGACAAAACATATCTATAAGTAAGTAGATTTTTAATTTAAATAAAATGCCAAATAAATAATTTAACATTCTTTTAATTGCAAGAAACCTAGGGTTTTAAAATATTCAAACCTAGTAATGACGAGAACATAAGTATTTCAAAATATCACTCGTTGAAAATAGTAACCAATACTTCTAGTAAACAAGGAAACATTTAACTGGATCGTCCACAGAGTGTTAAGTAAATACTGCCTTACATCGTCTCTCGTCATGAAACTAAACCACAGCCACTTCAGCTGGGTGACGTATACATCTGTCTCCCTCCCCCCCCCTCTCTCTCTCTCTCTCTCTCTCTCTCTCTCTCTCTCTCTCTCTCTCTCTCTCTCTCTCTCTCTCTCTCTCTCTCTCTCACCGTTCCAGTTTCTGGTTACACATTCTACCATGACGGACTAAACTGTTGGGTAATTTATTTTCACTTCCAATGGGAAAAACACCAACATATGATTTGGCACCCATGTTTTACGTAACGGTACATTAGGGGGGAATACAACGTTGTATTAAAGGCAAGAGAAACAGCATTTATTAAATAGGAACGAATGGAATCGTGGTATAATTGAGAAAGGTGGAAGAAGTATGGAACATGTGACAGAGATAAGGAAAAAACAGGTGATTAAAGTTAGTTGGTAACTGCTAAGTCTCCCTTGTGATTAACATGGCCACACTTTGAAGTAAAATGACATGAATTGTCATACCAGACGTTGCTTAAATGTCACGTGTGGGCATCAATATCCGATGTCCGCGTTATAGTGTACATATCATTGGGTTTTGTATTATACCTGGGACCATGTATATATGTAAATTCTGGTGTAGAATGAATTCGGTCCCCTTTTTTATTTTTTTTTTTTTGTCATTACCCTACAACGATGAAACCATTATTCTACAGCGGTCTTTCCAGAAAAGTCGTTTCTAAAACGCCTCTGGGTTTTATGATATAACACCCCAGGTCCATGTTACGCTATCGACTGTAGTATGGTTTTAAATTTGCCCCATGTACTGGCTGTTCCACTTATTTGCCTTTTTTTATATAAGGCAATTTGTAGTGGCAATTTTTTAATACAGGGTTATTTGTAGTAAACTTTTGGAAGGATGGGTGGGTCGATACTAACGTACGTGTAGGCTATAACAGTAGCATTAACCCACCTACCCGCCCATACAAAACAGTTGCTATTGAGCTATTATGTCAAATAATACCAATGCCAAAATAGCAAAATATTTCATTTATATTTGCTGTGTATGTGTATTGAGATATGTTGCTACCAAACAACACGTTATATATTTCAAGTAATTTTTATATTTTACCAATATTTGGTTAACTTACTAAATGTTTTTGTATGATTCAATGTTTAAAAATAATATTTTAACCAAATGAAGATTTTAGGCAATAGGTTCTACGCTCAAACCTATTTATACCAACACGGCGTCCACTCAATGGTTGCCATCGGCGTGGACATTACTAGAGAAGCCTGGTGTGTTCATGTTAGGTGGTAGTCAATGGTCAGATTTTGTGAAGGGAGGAGTACTGAATGTCAGGCTTCTCAGTTAGCTGACAGTCAGACCAATACTACGTCGTTCGAGCACCACGTAAAGATGTAGGTCCCTTAGTGAAGGGAGGAGTACTGAATGTCAGGCTTGTCAGTTAGCTGACAGTCAGACCAATACTACGTCGTTCGAGTACCACGTAAAGATGTAGGTCCCTTAGTGAAGGGAGGAGTATTGAATGTTAGGCTTGTCAGTTAGCTGACAGTCAGACCAATACTACGTCGTTCGAGTACCACGTAAAGATGTAGGTCCCTTAGTGAAGGGAGGAGTACTGAATGTCAGGCTTCTCAGTTAGCTGACAGTCAGACCAATACTACGTCGTTCGAGTACCACGTAAAGATGTAGGTCCCTTAGTGAAGGGAGGAGTACTGAATGTCAGGCTTGTCAGTTAGCTGACAGTCAGACCAATACTACGTCGTTCGAGTACCACGTAAAGATGTAGGTCCCTTAGTGAAGGGAGGAGTACTGAATGTCAGGCTTCTCAGTTAGCTGACAGTCAGACCAATACTACGTCGTTCGAGTACCACGTAAAGATGTAGGTCCCTTAGTGAAGGGAGGAGTACTGAATGTCAGGCTTGTCAGTTAGCTGACAGTCAGACCAATACTACGTCGTTCGAGTACCACATAAAGATGTAGGTCCCTTAGTGAAGGGAGGAGTACTGAATGTCAGGCTTGTCAGTTAGCTGACAGTCAGACCAATACTACGTCGTTCGAGTACCACGTAAGGATGTAGGTCCCTTAGTGAAGGGAGGAGTACTGAATGTCAGGCTTGTCAGTTAGCTGACAGTCAGACCAATACTACGTCGTTCGAGTACCACGTAAGGATGTAGGTCCCTTAGTGAAGGGAGGAGTACTGAATGTCAGGCTTCTCAGTTAGCTGACAGTCAGACCAATACTACGTCGTTCGAGTACCACGTAAAGATGTAGGTCCCTTAGTGAAGGGAGGAGTACTGAATGTCAGGCTTCTCAGTTAGCTGACAGTCAGACCAATACTACGTCGTTCGAGTACCACGTAAAGATGTAGGTCCCTTAGTGAAGGGAGTACTGCATTTCAGGCTTCTCAGTTAGCTGACAGTCAGACCAATACTACGTCGTTCGAGTACCACGTAAAGATGTAGGTCCCTTAGTGAAGGGAGGAGTACTGAATGTCAGGCTTGTCAATTAGCTGACAGTCAGACCAATACTACGTCGTTCGAGTACCACGTAAAGATGTAGGTCCCTTAGTGGAGGGAGGAGTACTGAATGTCAGGCTTCTCAGTTAGCTGTCAGTCAGACCAATACTACGTCGTTCGAGTACTACGTAAAGATGTAGGTCCCTTAGTGGAGCTACTAATAAATAAATTTCTGAGCAACAGTCGACCTTAGTTAGAAACAATGTCTACACTCGTTTATCTACACTCGTTTATCTACACTAATCACACTCATTCGCTAATCATATTCGACCATCTCTCAACGATCAGTGTCTTACAAATGAATAATGAAAACATATTTTAAAACAATATCTCCATCGTTTATGGTTAGAGGATAAGTGTAAAACCATTAAGGATGGTAGCATGCTAAAACATACATGCTATTATCATCATAGTACATAAGTCTATAACTTCGAACGAACTAGTTTGCTCTGAAGTAACGGTTACTGGGCTTAGTGGAGTGTGGTGGTTTGTGTGCGCATGAAAGGAGTTCTAATGTCGTGATCGGAATATCAAGCACCTCGTTCATAACTAACAAACAACCTGCATCAAGCGGGCCATTTTGTACTTAGTGGTATCTGAAAATGACCCTTGTAAATGTAGTGTTTTACTAGGTTTTCACTGCAGGTAACTATCCTGTTTTGTATTAGCACTGGTTGCCTTGCAATAGTGCCTCATGACAGGTGCATATATTTATAACAACTTGAAATATACTCGGAAAAGCCACACATAGTTGTATGGGGAAATACTGTTAACTAAATGTAATTGTTGTACTACTTTGAATCATATTTTTTAATAAGAAAGATAAAAAAATCTACACTGGCCTAACAACATGAATTTTAAAACATTTTTTGTACTATTTTTAAATTTTATTTATTGGAGATGGTTTCTTGTCAGCTACCATTCATTACTGAAATATATATATATATATATATATATATATATATATATATATATATATATATATATATAAATCTGAGATGTATACTTGGAAAAAAGTTCAAAATTCAAGGGATATTGGTTAAAATATGAAGTGATATCTTGTCACAAAGCTAAATCCAATTCATCATGTCATTTAGACCTGCCTCACTGATTCTATTTAGGCTACGGCCACACTTGGCGACCTGGACGTCGCGACAAAAGAAAAATATGGGTAACGTTAAATTAAATGAAGATGGCCACACCAAGCGACCTGCGACCCGCGACCGCCAGCGACAGCAAAACGAACGCGTCCGTGAGCGTTTTCTGGTCGCGGCGACAGATACGCTCCCCATGTTATCGTACGGCACCGGCCACACTCGGCGACATGTCGCTCCTTCACACACCCAGTTTCTGCACTGTTTATGTTGTTCAGTTTTGTTTCGACAGTGATCCTGCGCAGTTTGGAAATATGCCAACTAATACATATATATTTATAAATGTAGCGTGCGTAGACCTCAATGGGATGTAGCCTTAAAGGAATACCGCAACAGGGATAGGAAATCTAAGTTATGGGTTGAATTGGCTGCGGTAGTTGTCGAGAACTGGGAGCAACTATCCAATGAGGAAAAAAATAAACAAGGTAAGATTAAATTTGATGACTATACGGCTTTACCTATCTATTTATAAGTTCATTTGTATTAGACTCATGCCAATGCTTACTCTAAGAATAAAGGTAATAAAGAAAATTATGATTGATTGATTGATTGATTCACATTTGACTAATATCTAATGTTAATGAAACTTACAATATCATTTCGGTATATGTAATTAACAGAAACTTTAAATTGTTTATACCAAAACATTTTATTCAATACATGAACATTAGTTAAACAAACAAACAGCATAAACTCAAATTTGAATAACCATTAATTACAATTTAATAAACGCAATTTTTTTTAAACATCTATTTTCTCACATGCTGTTATTTTTCTTTTAAATCATGTTGTACTACCATGATAAACATCCTGCTGGATATGTAAAATAATCCGCAAAGGTATCCGCACGGATTGTTTTTTTAAATAAAACATGATCCACCGGTACCAATGACCGCAATGTTTTCCAAAGGACAAGTTAGAGTATCCTCAAACTGGTAACCATCTCTAACCCGAACAACATTATGTAAAACACAGGCAGCTAGTACAATTTGTTCCACATATTAGTGGATCCAAAGCAATGGGTGTATGGAACACTCTCCACTTGTTTGCAAGTATACCAAAGGCACATTCAACATAGCGACAACCCCTCGAGGGCCTATAATTGAACACTCTTTTTTTACGTTAAGATTTTTTTCTAGCATAGGGTCTTAGGACATGTTTGATCATGGAAAAAGCTTCATCGGCAAGAATAACATACGGTAGGGAAACTGAATTATCCAAAATAGGCAATGGTTTGTTGTCTGGTTTATTTAACTCATCACTGACTAACATGTGACTAAACATGAAACTGACCATGTTTGAAACGAACTGCATTCAGGGGATGAACTCTAAATCTCTGCGTTTCCTCTTCTTTTTCAAATACGATCGCACGGCAATAACTAGCAACAGGTCCTCCTCACTCATTGGAGCCATCCTGACAACTGAATTTGTCGTTGGTCGTTCAAGTGTGGCACCTTCCGCGACCAGGTCGCGAATAAAAATAGTCGCGGCAACCTGGTCGTGGCGATCAGGTCGCCAAGTGTGGCCGTAGCCTTATGCTAGCTAATCCCTCTGTAAAACAGCGCAGGGGACTCTGTAGCTATGTGATTCCTTGTTTGGATAGATTTCCCGTAATCACAAGACTGATTTAGTTGCCACGAGAGTGCCACTATAGCTCTAATAACTCCATTAAATCGGACATAAATCACTTTTTCATGTACGTTATTTAGTTAGTATGTGTATGGTGTTTGTGTCTACCAGCAAATTTTTTTTTTTTTTCGGTAGGGAGAAAAAATGCTGTTTATGCACATCTGTTGCCCGTACAACAGGGTGTGTGGGACTCAATGGGGCCGAGTGGGCTTCATTCCTTTTTGGCTTAAGGATTTATCCCATCCCGGAGAGGATTTGTCTTGACCTCCTATGTACCCCATAATACCCACTAAAAGAACTCCCTTATTCATCTTCCCTCTCCGACAGCGCGGAACCGTTTTCACATTACTTCGCGCTGACGAGGTTGTAGTTTTTCAACACTTTCCGTTTCAATCTATTTCATTTCATCTTTTAATTCGGGATCTTTTCCATATTAGAGTGTACAGTCACTTCTTCTCCTGTACTCTTCTTTCTTCTTAAGAATATTGGTCACGTATTCACCCGTTGCCTTCCAAAATGCTTCATTTTTGGTCATAACATCTATCAGGTTTTCGGGCGTTATTCTCGTGCCCATCCTCGTAAACAACTCCTCTCGTTGTGTCCTCCACTCCTCGCATTGAAAAAATGTATGTTCCACGTCGTCTTGGTGGTTTTTACAAAAATCACATTTATCATTGTCCATCTTTTTAAATCGTTTGAGGTATGCATTGAAGCTACCATCGTTCCGGTCATCGTTTGGGTAAGAAAATAGTTCATTTCCCCATGTGGTCTATTCAGCCATATACTCAAATTGGGTATGAGCCTATGAGTCCATCTCCCAGTTTACTCCGAATTCCATCGTTGTTGCCATTGATCTACTAGCTTGGTCCTTGCTTTTAACTTTGCTAAGGACTTTACTTTTGATATTTCTGGTTCTTTGTTGTGTCCATTTGCCTTCATAGTATCGTATAATTCCTTTCTCTCCTGTGCGAGAAGGTCAATCGGTGGAGTGCTTGATAATACCAGAACTGCACTTTCTGAGACTGTCCGATAAGCAGATGTGATTCGTATAGAGATTGTTCTTTGTACTGACCCTAGAATTTTTTCAGGTCTTTATTTTGCAAATTTTCGGCCCAAATCGGGGCGGCGTATAAGATCTTCGACTGAACCACCGTAGAGATTAGTTTCCTTTTACTTGCCCTCGGTCCCCCAATGTTCGGCATAAGTCTCGAGAGACTCGCCGCACATTGTGCCACTTTGACTGCACGTTTCTTTATGTGTGGTATAAAACAGATTTTCTCGTCCAACTCCACTCCCAGGTAGTTAATGGTATTCCTCCAATGGATCACAGATCCCTCTAACTTGATGATGGGTTTCTCGAAACTTCGAAGGTCAGTAACTATGACCGCTTCTGTTTTATCGACTGCCATCTCGAGTCCTCTGCTATCGATACATCGTTTTATTCGTTCGAGGCTATCGTTGACTATTTCCTCAAGAATCTTCGTCGAATGTCATACTGAGACTATTAAGGCGTCGTCTGCGTACCCTATTACTTTAGTATATTCTGGGAGTTCAATCTCCAATAATTCGTCATACATGATATTCCATAAGAGTGGTCCCAACTTAGATACTTGTGGTGCTCCACAAGTCATAATTTGCTCCACTCTTGCTTCGTCTTCTTCATAAAATATCCTTCTGTCACTAAGGTAGTCACTGATCATTCGCAGTAGATGCTCTGGAATCCTCTTCTTCTCCATCGCGTCCACTATGTCCTTCCATCTTGCAGAATTGAAAGCGTTCCGAATGTCGATGGCTATTAAGGCACAAATCCCTTTTTGCCTCCGACTTTTTTCCTCGCACTTTTTGCTGTTTCCACCACTTCCTTGATGGCATCCACAGTAGACATTCCCCTCCAGAAACCAAACTGTCTGGATGAGAGTTTGTTTCTCCGCGTCAAGTGCTTATTTATTTTTTGTATCAGCATTCCCTCTAAACCCTTGCCCATTGTGTCTAATAAATCTTTAAAGCTGCATGTAACCTCTTGGTAGTTGTTGCTACACGAGCAACAAACCCGTAGCTGGAACGTCATACATTTGTGATCTCCCAGCTATGGCAGATACAAAATAGTTTTGGATGAAAAACTATTCTTATTGATTTGTGTATGCTGTTCATTAAGTTTATCTTAATAACTACCTCTCATAATGACGGTACACGAGCTTTCCTCTTCAAAAAAATATGTTTTATTATTTTTCATTTAATATTGAAGCTTTAAAATATTTTATATACTTAAAACTTAACACATATATAGTCGATAATGTATATTATGAAGTTTATTGTACTGTTTTGTTTTATTTTGTGTTATTTTTACTTGCTTGATATTTTTTCTGCAAGTAAATTTTATTATTTAGGAATTTAAAAACATATTTTATTTTATGAAGCTATCATCCCTATTGTATTAACAATGCATAAAAATTAATTGGTTCTCTATAGAGTAACTTATTTTTTACATTTATATTGATACTATAATTTAGATTGTTATGAAGAATTGACATTTTGTCACTAGAAAAAAAAAAATTTAAACCCTTAAATTAATCGTTTTTAATTCAACCAATTTTCAAGGAATGCATATCATGGACTGCAATTTATTTCCGCAAAATAACAATTTGAAAAACGAACACGAGAGTATTGTTAAGTGTATTCCATGTTCAGACACATTGTTATTCCGCAGTTGTTAGGAACACTCAATTGAATACAAATTGCCAAAGTCCCTGGAATGTTTAAAGTGTCCAGACTTTCAGACGGTCCACATATTAAACATATTTTTCTGTAAATATAAGTTATTTATTGTAAATTACTTTGGTCATCCTTATTTCAACCATAACACTTGAATTAAATTGCATATATTTATCTAGTGCAGTATATTACACATTTCATATAAAATAGCATATAGCTATTCTATATAAGTATCATATCATGGCTAATTTTATCATTATACTTTATAGACATAAACACAATATTTTAAATACAACTTAAACTAAATCCCAAATAAATAAAATTTTTATTTTTAGCATTTATTTAAACAATTGCAATATGTTTTACTGCTATATACTTTTATACAGTTAGTTTTCCTCATAATGATCAATTTTACAATAACAAATTTAATTATTTAATCTGAAGTTTCCACCTTTAGTAAATAGTAAACAGTCAATCTACTCATTTAAAGTTGTCTTCGATGTTTTACTTAAGAACATAATTTAATGGAATCATCTGTGTCGCAAATCACGATTTTACCAATGCCAGTAACCAAGTTCTCTTTCTGTTATTTGCACGTCAACGGCCCAATGTGTTCAGCCCCTTTGGGAGTCTATGACAATAGAAGGCAGTGTACTTGAACTGCACCTCGTTCTAGGAATATGAGGAACTCCTACGATCTGCAGCATGATCACATGACAATGTTGTATTAAATCTTTTCAATTTATGGCCTTAATCTTAAATTTGAGTTCAGTAACCTTTAATGTACTCACGTGTAGACAAATTTCCACATCGGCTTCATAATTTCTGAATGAATACAGATAAAGGAATAGTAGTTATTCATAATTTTTACACCTAAATTCTACTTTTTGTAGTAACTGTTAGTTTGTGCTATATCAGGGAGATAGCCTGCAAGGAGTAAGAAGAAAAGCTTAAAAAATTAAATTGAATTAAAGATCACTATTAGAAACGCGTAAACCGCAAATCTGACCTCAAAAGTTCCACTCTTATAAAATGACTGTAGTTTACAGATTGAAAAGTTACAAAGTATCGTCTATTGTAAAAGGAATCATCAGTATTATTTCACTGTCTCAACTTAGGATGGATAGTAATATTGAGTGGTCCACAAGGAGTTTTACAACAATTATTAAACGTAAGGATAAGTCAACATCTACATAATTTTAAAGAGTTTGTCTGTTTTGAAACTGAGTTATTACACCTAATTCTCCTAAAGGAAATTGACTTAAAACTAAATTTAATTATTTATTTCACCCAATATTAATGATTATAATAATCAATTATTATTCTTTGTGTTTTACTTTTATACTTTTAAAGATATACAGAGTGGGGCAGAGGAACTTGCTAATTTCAGTTGGTAGTACTGAAGAGATGACTAGTGTTGTAAGAGTGGGAGCAAGGTAATCCGAGAGTGCATAGCTTAAAGTTTCGACCCCACTATGTTCAATCGCAAGATGCAACGCGCATTCACAATAATTGAGGCAAATTTTTCTAATGGTCATTCCATCATAGCTACTCAACATTCGATGATTCATTTCCATTCCATTTCCATTCCATTTCCATTCCATTTCCATTCCATTTCCATTCCATTTCCATTCCATTTCCATTCCATTTCCATTCCATTTCCATTCCATTTCCATTCCATTTCCATTCCATTTCCATTCCATTTCCATTCCATTTCCATTCCATTTCCATTCCATTTCCATTCCATTTCCATTCCATTTCCATTCCATTTCCATTCCATTTCCATTCCATTTCCATTCCATTTCCATTCCATTTCCATTCCATTTCCATTCCATTTCCATTCTATTTCTATTCCGATTCCTATTCGTTTCAATATTGTGCCCGTCCCTGGCCGTCAGTTATTTTATTGGTAAAACTGGCGTAGTGAAGAAGAAAAAAAAACCTGGTCTTCCACAAATAGTAAGATCCCCTTAAACAAGCAAGTCCTCTTGGGATGTCTGCTTGTTTAATCAGACGAATATTTCATACTTAAATTTTATCCCTACAAGTTGGCAGTGGTACATGATCTCATCTCTCGTGATTTTCCTACCCGAGAAAATGCATGCGGGGTGCTATTCAACGTTCCACAGGACGCCATAGTTTTCTTCACTTTCATCTTTCAGGATTTGTAAATAAGCAGAACATGCGTTATTTGAGCCCACATAACCCCAGACAACTTCATCAACGTCCTTTACACTTGGAATGGGTTACTGTTTGGTGTGCGATATCGCGGGTTGGAATAATACGTCCATGGTTTTTTGAAGAGAACAACCGATATGTGAACATAGTTTCAATAATTCTTTTTATCAGAACTTGAATAAACGGGTGCGAGAGAAGTGTGGTTCCAGCAGGACGGCACCACGGCACACACCGCACGAATGTCAATGACTGTTTGCGGCAACACTTTTCAGGACAGTTCATCTCCTCGAGAGGCGATCTGCATTAGCCGGCGCGGTCACCGGATGTCCCATGTAACTATTTTCTGTGGGGTTATCTTAGGTCATTGGTCTACAACGAACGTACTACGACCCTTAATGAATTGAAGAATACCAGTCGTCACGCTGTTACCAACATTACCGTGGATATGCTGCAGAGAGTTCAAAATCGATAGAGACAGTGCATTCAAAATAATGGACGCTATTTGCCTGACATAATTTTTAAAACCAGGTAAACATAAATTTCCAATGTTGTTTTTTATGATGTTTTCAGAATAAAATTTGTATTTGTACGTATTTTTTTTTCTTGACTAACCAAATAAGAAAGTTTCTGTGCCCCACCCTGTACATTGTTAATTATGCTGTCCATCTCTCTAGGTGCTCCTTTACAAATGAATGAATATAAATATATTTTTCACTACATCAAAATATTTATATATTTTATTGAGAATATGACTTACAGATCTCCCACTACACTGTGCGGCCGATCCTTTGTTACGAAAGTGTCCTGTGTAACAGCTATATCCTTGTGGAGTATAGATAAACTGCGTCAGGTGGCCACAAAGGCTTTTAGAGATCACAAGTAGCCAACTCCCTTGATGCCTGAAACTCACGTACAACCACTTGTTTACTGTATTTCACACAGCACCGTTGTATTTCAAAGTATTTTTTTTTTTCAAACTTAAATGAGTACGTTATAATATTTTATTAGCAATATCATATACTCAATTCCAGGATTATTTTTCGTTAAAGTAATTAATTAGGAATGTATAAGATTGTGTTAATAGAAAATCATTTTGAAAATATGTCAGATAAATATGGGTTTAAACAACATCTAGAGTGATGATATAAGTATACCATATTGCAATATACACACATACTTCAGTCAATCTCTCCAACATAACAATCTAGACGACGCAATTTAGAATGAGTAATCCATCTTCAGGCTCCCTTTAGATTCACTCTTATGATTCGTATAATATAATAGTAATATATATTTATTTTTGGAGACTGTTTAACTGATTTCAATACCATATACATATATGTGTATACATAACACATTGTAATTATGTAAATTCTTATTTACATGACGCATATTGCAAATAGAAACCAAGCTCAAGAATTATCTACGACACTAAAAAAGATCTATTAAACTATTTAAATGTATGTTCTTACATAGTCATTTAATATTCCGTCATTAGAGCGTTTAAAACTACATACATCGTCCGGCTTTTATCAGCTACCATATATCACTTAAAACAAACTTTGGATTTTGATCCAAAATGTATATTATAGATGATAAATAAAAATATAAAGTAATCTGCTGTTATAAAGCTAAATGCAATTATTAGATCCATGCCTGCCACACTGATACTATTTATGCTAGCTTCCATGCACTTGGATGGATGCGCTGGGATGCGGAAGCTTGGATGCGCTTTACGTTAAAGAGCGCAGGGGGCACTCTCTAGCTATGTTATCCATTGTTTTGAAATGTTCCCCGCAATCACATGACTGGTCTAGTGTCCATTCCCACTTATACTTCCAGTAGTTAAAGTAATTATGATCTTCCCACGTATCCGCTCTTTTAGACAGCTGAAGAATGGCATGTCACAGGGGTCTGTACTTGATCCAATTTCCGTTCTTGATGTTTATACCGCCTAAATTCTAATCACAAAGTCAAGACAATTTATATATGCAGATGATATTGTTTTAGATTACCAACACAAGGACTTCACAGCTACTGAAGGACACATACAAGTGGCCTTGCAGTCCTCGAAGAATATTTTAGAACCTGACAGGTAAATCCCAACCCATTAAAAACCTAAGCTTAAAGTGATTCTGATATGTAGATAGGCTAATAGACAAAAGGTGCGTGAAATGAGTAGTTGCCTAGCATACATTTCTATGTGCTTCGATCATAATTTGTTGTTAAGAGTACAGTTAATAATAAATCAAAATGTAAAGAAACCTTGGAATATAAATTTACACCTTTAATAAGACTATATTTTTTAAGTTTATAAACTATATCAATAAAGTTTTAATGTTTAGTACGAAACAGTACTCAACAATAAAAATACGCATCTGTAAACAGATAATTTACAATGTATATATGTACAGAGTATTTAAATTGTTTAGAAGCGAAGAGATTGAGTAACATTTTGTTTTAGTACGTGTAAAGAAAAGGAACCTATTCAGGGAAGTCCTTAACCTCTCTTAGTTATGTATCAGCAGGAAGGTGATTCATTAGACAGAAGCCCTTCAGATAACTGCAACACTCCCTACTACATTACGGGGTCTTGTGTATCAGCAGGAAGGTGTTTCATTAGACAGAAGACCATCATATAACTGCAGCACTCCCTACTACATTACGGGGTCTTGTGTACCAGCAGGAAGGTGTTTCATTAGACAGAAGTCCATCAGATAACTGCAGCACTCCCTACTACATTACGGGGTCTTGTGTATCAGCAGGAAGGTGATTCATTAGACAGAAGCCCATCAGATAACTGCAGCACTCCCTACTACATTACGGGGTCTTGTGTATCAGCAGGAAGGTGATTTATTAGACAGAAGCCCATCAGATAACTGCAGCACTCCCTACTACATTACGGGGTCTTGTGTATCAGCAGGAAGGTGATTCATTAGACAGAAGCCCATCAGATAACTGCAGCACTCCCTACTACATTACGGGGTATTGTGTATCAGCAGGAAGGTGATTCATTAGACAGAAGCCCATCAGATAACTGCAGCACTCCCTACTACATTACGGGGTCTTGTGTACCAGCAGGAAGGTGTTTTATTAGACAGAAGCCCATCAGATAACTGCAGCACTCTCTACTACATTACGGGGTCTTGTGTACCAGTAGGAAGGTGTTTCATTAGACAGAAGCCCATCAGATAACTGCAGCACTCTCTACTACATTACGGGGTCTTGTGTACCAGCAGGAAGGTGTTTCATTAGACAGAAGACCATCATATAACGGCAGCACTCCCTACTACATTACGGGGTCTTGTGTACCAGCAGGAAGGTGTTTTATTAGACAGAAGTCCATCAGATAACTGCAGCACTCCCTACTACATTACGGGGTCTTGTGTGTCAGCAGGAAGGTGTTTCATCAGACAGAAGCCCATCAGATAACTGCAGCACTCCCTACTACATTACGGGGTCTTGTGTACCAGTAGGAAGGTGTTTCATTAGACAGAAGCCCATCAGATAACTGCAGCACTCTCTACTACATTACGGGGTCTTGTGTGTCAGCAGGAAGGTGTTTCATTAGACAGAAGCCCATCAGATAACTGCAGCACTCCCTACTACATTACGGGGTCTTGTGTACCAGTAGGAAGGTGTTTTATTAGACAGAAGCCCATCAGATAACTGCAGCACTCTCTACTACATTACGGGGTCTTGTGTACCAGTAGGAAGGTGTTTCATTAGACAGAAGCCCATCAGATAACTGCAGCACTCCCTACTACATTACGGGGTCTTGTGTATCAGCAGGAAGGTGTTTCATTAGACAGAAGCCCATCAGATAACTGCAGCACTCCCTACTACATTACGGGGTCTTGTGTATCAGCAGGAAGGTGATTCATTAGACAGAAGCCCATCAGATAACTGCAGCACTCCCTACTACATTACGGGGTCTTGTGTATCAGCAGGAAGGTGATTCATTAGACAGAAGCCCATCAGATAACTGCAGCACTCCCTACTACATTACGGGGTCTTGTGTATCAGCAGGAAGGTGATTCATTAGACAGAAGCCCATCAGATAACTGCAGCACTCCCTACTACATTACGGGGTCTTGTGTATCAGCAGGAAGGTGTTTCATTAGACAGAAGACCATCATATATCTGCAGCACTCCCTACTACATTACGGGGTCTTGTGTATCGGCAGGAAGGTGTTTCATTAGACAGAAGACCATCATATAACTGCAGCACTCCCTACTACATTACGGGGTCTTGTGTACCAGCTGGAAGGTGTTTCATTAGACAGAAGCCCATCAGATAACTGCAGCACTCCCTACTACATTACGGGGTCTTGTGTGTCAGCAGGAAGGTGTTTCATTAGACAGAAGCCCATCAGATAACTGCAACACTCCCTACTACATTACGGGGTCTTGTGTATCAGCAGGAAGGTGTTTCATTAGACAGAAGACCATCATATAACTGCAGCACTCCCTACTACATTACGGGGTCTTGTGTATCGGCAGGAAGGTGTTTCATTAGACAGAAGACCATCATATAACTGCAGCACTCCCTACTACATTACGGGGTCTTGTGTACCAGCTGGAAGGTGTTTCATTAGACAGAAGCCCATCAGATAACTGCAGCACTCCCTACTACATTACGGGGTCTTGTGTGTCATCAGGAAGGTGTTTCATTAGACAGAAGCCCATCAGATAACTGCAGCACTCCCTACTACATTACGGGGTCTTGTGTATCAGCAGAAAGGTGTTTCATTAGACAGAAGTCCATCAGATAACTGCAACACTCCCTACTACATTACGGGGTCTTGTGTACCAGCAGGAAGGTGTTTCATTAGACAGAAGCCCATCAGATAACTGCAGCACTCTCTACTACATTACGGGGTCTTGTGTGTCAGCAGGAAGGTGTTTCATTAGACAGAAGCCCATCAGATAACTGCAGCACTCCCTACTACATTACGGGGTCTTGTGTATCAGCAGGAAGGTGTTTCATTAGACAGAAGCCCATCAGATAACTGCAATACTCCCTACTACATTACGGGGTCTTGTGTATTAGCAGGAATGTGTTTCATTAGACAGAAGCCCATCAGATAACTGCAGCACTCCCTACTACATTACGGGGTATTATGTGTCTGGCCTGTAGAAGAGAATATTTAGATACCCAGAACACATACGGCACAAATAAATTTGATACAGTGTTCTTCAACTAGATGAGAGTTACTACTTACAGATACAATTATTTTAAAAATATTTTTTGAGTATATTTAAATTTAATTATAATTTATTATACTTATTATTTAATACATTAGACATTAGGGTTAAATAGGCTGTTTTTGTCTTTCATATTCTTTTTGAATTTTAAGGACGACCAACAAAACCACACATTTTGATCTTAAAACCAGTTTAAAGAAATGTATGTACCCGCAGAAATTATGTGTACCCGAGTTTGATAGTTTTTTTACTGAGAAACTAAGAGCCCTTTGAAAAATCCCATCACACCAAAGTTTTAAAGTTATTCTCATAGTTTTAAAGTAATTGAGTAGGTTATAGTTATAATACTTTGAAACTAATTGTTAAGTTTACATATTTACAATCGATATGGAAACCATCTCTTCACCTTAAAATGTATGTACTTAATATTAGTGAAGAAAAAGAGTAACAGAGTTATGATGTTTTAATACAAGATAATATGAAACCTAATATCCTTCAATAATTAAGTGTTATTTCAGGAACAAATTTAACAGTATATTTATGTATTTAATATTGTTTACACGTCTGGAATTCACTTAATTTAAAAGTAGGAAGCATAAAATATAAACCAATATTGTCTACTTTAACATATGGAATAATAAATAAAACTGAAAAATGAACTTATAATAATGTTTGACCTTTGTATGACTTATGTAAAATCCGAAATAAATTAAAATTATGATATCTGTCAGCATCTAATGAAGTAAAGTAGCCTTATTAGATAAGCCACAGTGGCTGTACTAAATACGCCAGATTAATAAATAGGGCCGTATTTTACCATGAAAAGGCCAAGAAGCAGTAAACGTATAGGAGGTCTACCTTTTCATATGAAAGTTGGAGGCCAATTTATGAAGAAAGTTTGTTTGGGAACTCGCATCAACTGCCATTATTGTCTTGAGTTATTGGTCATAAATCTATCTGTGAAGTGATGTTAACAATAGAGTACTTTTTGGATTAAAGATGTGTTAACTCATTTGATTTTCCAATATAATTGTTATTATTTTACTGACTAAATAAAGTTCAAATAAATATTTCTTTCGCCGATGCTAAACTATTGTCGCCAGGAAGAACCTTAATGTAAGCAGAGAAAGTATGTGCACCCGAGTTCGAAGGTTTTTACTACGAAACTAAAGGCCTATGAAAAATCCAACGACGCCATTGTTTTAATAGTTTAATTTTACGTTATGAAAAATACACTTAAAAAAGTTTCTATCCAAGTTTCAACACAAAAAGTAATAGAATTTTAACTAGTGAATCAACATTACACTTTTATTACTGAAAAACCCACTAATTTATCGCATTTATTTGATTTTATTTATTTTTTATTTATTCGTAAGACGCCAATCGTCAACATATGGGTGAATATGGATTTCAAAACAGCGTTGATGATCGGATTTATTGCAAAATAGAACCGAATATTTCTTAGAAGTTGTCATTAATTAATAGCCCAATGACAAGTGATGGCTATGAGCTGTTTCCTTTAAAAATTTGTTATTCTCTGATTGGGATCGAACTGAGAACATTTAGCCTATGAAGCTTGAATTCGATCAATTACGTTACCGATCAATTTCTATTTGAAGGTATGGTTGACTAGAGTGCTTTCAATAAGTTTTTTAAACGTTCATTTTATATAAGTAGGTAAATGCAGTAATTTTAAATTGGTTTAAATCAATATGAATTAATTAATTTAAAGTATTTAAATTATATTAAAATTACTGCATTTACCTCTACGAAACTACGCATATAAAAGTAATGTCTTCTAACTATAAATTTCATAAGGAGTACCAACTTGACCAAGTAATTAATTTTTCGACCTCTAGCACAAGAAAATGTTGTTTCAGGAAATTGATATTTTTGTATTGAAAAGTTAAGATTTTGACATATGTAAAATTTATAGAAAACAATAAATGCTATTTTATAAATAAACGTGTTGACGTAGTAATACTATTTTAACTATTACAACATACGATACTAATAGACTTCACAAATGTGTCTAAGGATCTATTAAAACATACGATACTAATAGACTTCACAAATGTGTCTTAGGATCTATTAAAATATACGATACTAACAGACTTCACAAATGTGTCTTAGGATCTATTAAAATATACGATACTAATATACTTCATAAATGTGTCTTAGAATCTATTACAACATACGATACTAATAGACTTCACAAATGTGTCTTAAGATCTATTACAACATACGATACTAATAAACTTCACAAATGTGTCTTAAGATCTATTAAAATATACGATACTAATAGACTTCATAAATGTGTCTTAGAATCTATTACAACATACGATACTAATAGACTTCACAAATGTGTCTTAAGATCTATTAAAACATACGATACTAATAGACTTCACAAATGTGTCTTAGGATCTATTAAAATATACGATACTAATAGACTTCATAAATGTGTCTTAGAATCTATTACAACATACGATACTAATAGACTTCACAAATGTGTTTTAGGATCTATTAGTACCATATATTTAGGGTGTTTGATGCATAATTAATAGTCGTTTATTTGACCAATTCAACCATACATACATAATTAATTATGATAGGAGGGAGGGGTCTTAAAAATGTTTCTATTTTAAATAAGCAATAGTATTTTAATTGTAATTATATATTATTGTATTGCCTTTATCAGAATGAAACGATAATCACTTACGAGTACAGCAACTAAATAAGTTTAACCAAATTTTAGAATATATTTTTTAAAATAATTTTGATATTCATTACCAAATTATGTTTAACGTATTGTTTGTAATACTTTTATAACATATACTCGACACAGGTAACTTTAAAAATAATTTGACAATATCATTCACCATGTTTTCTAATAAGGTTACATGATTATTCTATGTAAATGACTTCTTAGAGTTGGCCATTTTGTATTATTTTACATTCTCAGTCAACATTCAACAATTGGATAGTTATAATGTAAACACTTAGTAAGGTCATTCAAAAGGAAATAATTTTATAATCCCACCGAAGCAGTTACAAAAGAATATCATTAACTAGTTATATTTATGATGTTTTTTAGATTAACATTCTTACTCAATCCCAAATTTACGAACAGACGACTACAATATAAAGTTGTTAATATCTATAAACTGGTTGTAAAATCCATAAAAAGCTAATCAAAAATATACATACTACTTACACAAAGTATAATAAATATAAAATACTTATTATTCGTTATATTATTTGTATTTAAGGAAATTAATGCAGTTTCATTAGAGAAATTACTAGGGTGACTTTGTATGTATTGAGTTATATTTAAATGCTAAAAGAATCTAATTAAAATTTTCTTCCAATCGAAATACTAGGATCTCATATTACATATAATGTGCCCAATAAAGATGCAGCTCAACAAGTGTTAATCAAAAAAGAACAATTCGTAATGGATTTAGATACACACATCTTGCTTGTAATAATACTTTTATATATCAAATTTTATTTTATTTTTTTACATAAATTTTCTCTAAAACGTCCAGGTATTTCAGGGTTATCTTATTGTTAATAATTGAACCCAGTAATGTCTAACATGGGTTATATAAAACCTATTGGGTTGGAGACTGTATACCCTCTATCAAGTTTTTATATTGGGGTTTGTTGGTTTGATAGGCCAGTATTTATTATTTGGATAGGACAGTGTTTGTTGTTTGGATAGGCAATGTTTGTTGTTTTGATAGGCAATGTTTGTTGTTTGGATAGGGCAGTGTTTGTTGTTTGGATAGGGCAGTGTTTGTTGTTTTGATAGGCAATGTTTGTTGTTTGGATAGGGCAGTGTTTGTTGTTTGGAAAGGGCAGTGTTTTTTGTTTGGATAGGGCAGTGTTTGTTGTTTGGATAGGGCAGTGTTTGTTGTTTGGATAGGGCAGTGTTTGTTGTTTTGATAGGACAGTGTTTGTTGTTTTGATAGGCAATGTTTGTTGTTTGGATAGGGCAGTGTTTGTTGTTTGGATAGGACAGTGTTTGTTGTTTGGATAGGGCAGTGTTTGTTGTTTTGATAGGCAATGTTTGTTGTTTGGATAGGGCAGTGTTTGTTGTTTGGAAAGGGCAGTGTTTTTTGTTTGGATAGGGCAGTGTTTGTTGTTTGGATAGGGCAGTGTTTGTTGTTTGGATAGGGCAGTGTTTGTTGTTTTGATAGGGCAGTGTTTGTTGCTTGGATAGGGCAGTGTTTGTTGTTTTGATAGGGCAGTGTTTGTTGTTTGAATAGGGCAGTGTTTGTTGTTTGGATAGGGCACTCTTTGTTACATATTCTCAATAACATGAGTGTCAACTTCGCTCTAAACTAAATTTCACCTTTCAATATTGGCTATGTTTGATGCTGCATTGATACACTGATACCGTGAACGTGGTTCACTTCAAAAAAGATTAAGTCTAATTAAAATCAGGCTTTTTTTAATTAGTACGTTTTCATACATGAATAATATCATATTTTGTACTAATAAAGCTATTAGATAGAAACAGTGAAGAGCACTTGACGTCATATTAAATCTATAATCTGTCAATACACGGTAAGGGGTTGAAGGAGAGGGGGGTTAGGTACCGTGGTTACGTGGTTGGAATAAAAACCACCACATTATAACTAACAAGCCACTTCACCATTGACTATTTACCTTGTACAGGATATAAACAGGAAACACCTTCCTTGAGTCCAATAAACTTAGTCATGATATGTAATAGAGATATAACCGAATAACAACGATACTGCATTATAATGATAAGTTTTTTATTTCATAATATGAAATAAAATTTACTTACTAATCATTCATATATAATCTATCTAAATGCTCTATATTGTATCCTGCTGGGTCTGCTCTGCGAGGCAAAAACCTGCTAACAAATTGAAGAGCGTAGTTTTAGAGGTATTATGCCTTCCATTTTATGATATCCACGTTTAATTTATGCTTGCTTAATTTTTTTAGGACAAAAATTTTTGATTTCTTAAAAATCAAAAAGATAAGACTGTAATTACTTTTTCCTTGTGAAGAACCCTTTAATTTTTCAGCTCTTGTATCTCCTGACATCAAATATGGTAGAGTGACATTTAAACTGTCTGTATTTTAACCCGTATCTAATATTTTCTCCAAGATCATGAGATTACCTACAATGAGTCCTTTTTAAGGCTATGCTGGGCCTATCTGATCGTAGGTGAGGGACCTAATCTGAACATACACTGAAGCGAATTTTGAGCTGAGTGTATATACTCTTTGCTTACCTAACCTATAAATAAAATAGTAACCAATGGAGAAGTAATAGGATTAAGAGCTTAAACAAAACTATTAAATAACTAGTGCGACTTGTTCTAGCTATGACTTCCATTGTGTGTAATATATATATAATTATGTATTCTTATTTAATCATTTGTTTTTATGACAGCTTATTTAATCGGTATATTTTTCGTATTGTTTCTTTAAAACATTATAGTTGGTCTTTGATATTGTCTAAAAGATACCTTAAATTGCTATTCCAATAGTAATGCTGAGCTTTAACTCTTTTTCTTATGAATATGGTTAAACTTTAAAAAATATAGATAGTTTTTTATATATTCTAAACCTACTATTTGATATATTATTAAAATAGTATCTAATAAAAGTCGCATTTTTGATTGTTAAAAGCCATATTGAACAAATCTTTGTACCTCTGCATTAAAGAAATAAAAGCCAAGTTAACAAAATGATTTGCTCTTTTAATGATCTTATGAAAAAAGCATTTAATGGTTTGACTTATACGTTAAATATGTTAGTAAAGTTATCTATAAAAAAAATTAAAGAAGTGTTCTGTGATGTCTTGTCTATTGCTATTATATTATAAATACTCATAATATTATTGGCGCACTTTATGTGCAAATATGTATAGCGTGACAAACACAAACATAGTATTATAATTGTAGTATATTTGACGTATTCTAAGTCATACAAATGTTCTATGTCATGATATTTACAATAAACATGTATACAGCGATTCTATATACAGTAAAAAAAATACCGAAATCTTTTGTCTTGATCACAATCAAAAGAGAAATTTAAATATTTGAGAAGTGATGTTACATAATTTTACTGATATTTAAATATTTTATTACAAACTTAATTCTGAGAATGTATTGCAAACATTTAAATTTGCTATACGTCATCCTGACGTATTGTCATCCGGGGACAAAGGCCAGGCGATCTCACAAATATATACATAGATTTTGTGATTATTATATTGCCTTGAACGTGATCAACACAAGAGTGAACTAACGCAGTTGACAAATATATATGGTGTTTTGTGAACAAATTTGTATATGCTTTACTTCAAAATTCTAAATCAGATTGTAGTATTTAAAATCCGTCCGAAATAGTAGAGTAACATGCTGTGACAAATGTGTGTAACCGTCAGATAATTTGCATATGGAGATGAAAGTCACACATGTTGCCGGTGAAATGGTTCAGTCCAGCGTATTACATTATACAGACAGACAGATATTAAAAACACTGCTAACCACCTTTTTCAAGGTATATAAAATATATATTTTTAATTGGTATAATTTTATAGCTGCATAAGTTTTTGGATTCAGTCTCTATTTGTAATTTTGTACATTAATTAATTTTTTTAATGGACAGGAAACATAATAAACAGGCCCCATAACTATTCAGATACTTGTAATATTAGTATTTACAATAACTTTAATCGTAGTATTTATTCTAAGTAATTATACAGTTTAAATCTAAATAATGTCTTAGCTTAAATAATATATACTTACCATTGCTCATTTTCAAATTTGTTCAAATGTCAGGATCTAGGGTAACACCAAGCTGCCAACACCAACCCCTCCAAACCACACTCAGATGTTCTCTTTGAATACTTTTAGTTGTAAATAACATAAAAGAGCGTACACCAAATTGATGTGCTTCAGGTTATTTTCCCATTTTCATTTTAGTATCAATGAGATAAGTCGACTGTCAATCTAGCTGAGATAGATAATGAAGCATTTACTTAAAACACTGTGCTAAGTAACTGTTGGGTAACATAATCTTACCCAATCTAATAATCTACCTTGACCAGTTTTTGTTTCGGAAAAATACACTTAATTAAACTGATTATATCATATTTATTTTATATACTACTGCAATAAGAACAACAATCTTACATACAAGTGCAAATAGTTGCATATTCATGTTGTAATTCTCAAGTAAGTTGGGTCTGAACACTTATGTACACTTATGTTTTAAAATTCCCTGAGATATTTAAAAAAATTTTTTAATAATAATGAAATTAACATTCAAATCTTATCTATCGATAAATGTTAATTATTGGCGGACTCAAGAGTAATTTAATTTGTATATAATACAGGCACAAACAGAAAAGGTTCTGAGTATTGCTTAAAGGATATTTTATTTTACTCTTACTCATAAAGTACTTCACTGATGACTTACTCATTTATCTTTATTAAGTAAAAGAGAAAATGTTAAAAGTACATCCATTCTTAAAGACAAAACAGATTTTTACTCTACGTATATCTTTATCTAATTTTTTTAATCATCAAGATACATGAGGAATGTTTTATTTGAACTGAAGGAATTGAAGATGAAGCCTTTAATTATAAAGATATTTTATATAAATTAACATGTATGTCTCACAACACTATAATGACTAGATGTTGAGTCAAATATTTATATGGTGATCGATTTCGTCCATCTATGTGGACATCTTCGGACCGACTCGGACAGAGTCGGTCCGAAGATGTCCACATAGATGGACAAAATCGATCACCATATAAATATTTGACTCAACATCTAGTCATTATAGTGTTGTGAGACGTACATGTTAATTTATATGATATATACCAACACGTAACATGCTAATCAAGAAACTTATAAAGATATTTTGACCACAATGATCATAGTCTCTGTTTGAAAATGAGTGTCAGTAGGAAGTGATGAAGTTGTGTGTTAGCGATTATCTTAAATATTTGTAGAAACTTCTCTAGCGATTATCAAACAATTAAACTGATCCAATCATGAAAAGCGTTAAGGTTGGTGTCCCTTTATCAGAAATATCATGGCAAGTTAACGCATTGCTGCTCACAAACCTACTTAGCGTTAAATTTAAAGGCCCACCCACTCATGGTGCATTGTAAGGGTCCACACATTTAATCAGTGATCGTTTCATGGGCCCACACCCACCTACTCATGGTTTGTAAGCCTCCCCCCCCCCACTGAATCACCGTACTTTTTACGGGCACATCCACCTAGTTGTAGTACATTAACGTGTGTAAAATCTTTCCCTTCAAGAAGCTTTCCACCATGTAAAACTCTGTTGGACTAGGTATAATTAATGAGAAATAATTTGAACTTAATGACTCGCTTAGCTAGTGTAGGAAACCAGGACCTGGAATAACTATTGACACTGGTGAAAGTACAACAAAAATTTATTATTTTTACAGCATTTCATCTTTACAATCCCTTCCAAATTATTACAACTCCTTTTATACTATACACTCCTTTTGTCCTATTTTATACTATACACCTCCTTTAGTATACCCTTCTCATTCAATATTTAGACAATACAAATTATAGAATTATAAGTATACGTTTATTAATCTTCACTCAATTTATTATTACCATTTGCTTTAATACACAGCCCGGGGAATCAGTACTTTCAAGAATATTATTTACAACAAACGACAGCAAACTCCTATACTTTTAAGTCACAATCCTCTAAATTATTATATAATGTCACATTAAGAATCAGATAAATAAGTTTATATGTGCAAAACGTCTACACTAACCAGTGAAATCATATATTCGATAACAAGCAATTTCCAATCGAAATTGACAAACAAACAATAATATATCAACCTTACTACCTATGACAACCTAATAAATTGACCGTACGATTTTAGTTACATTATTTGACAAATATATTTCCAAGATATAAGCCAAACATTCAAATGGCCTTAGTTGCTATACTCTATCCTTCTCAAGAATTATCCAATAATTATTGTTTATATATATTCGACGCAATATTTATTCATTTACTCTATATAGACTATCTACATTAACTCAAAATCACTATTCATGCGGGACAATGATCATAACATGGAATTACGTATTTTTATAGTTATAATTTAAATTAACAATCCAGACTAAATTCCCTCAAACAGTTAATTCTATTATATCATTCAATTACAATTATTATGACCGTCTCATCTGACTAATTTACTGCCTGTCGGCTTACGCTTTGGTGTAGGTAAACGTAATTGAACCCTACAGAATTCCTTTCCCCCACAAATTAAATTTTGCTCCCCTCAACCCTTGGAGGTGTTAAACAAAACAGTACTAACATACCCCTGGACTCGTCTACCACAGGTATGGGGTGTCCACGTGCCGTAGTGGAGTCGGCGTCCTCTTGTCCCTCCGGGTCAGGTGGGCTGGTTCGGTCTGGAGTTGCTAGTAGTCCCTTGGGGGTGAGTGGCGGCGCTTGCAATCCCTTGAGGTGGTTCCTCTGGTCCTCAGGATGGGCTGCAAGTCCGGTCGTCCCTCAGGTTCAGGTTGGCCGCTCGTGAAGTCCTCCGGGGGTTGATATCGCCAGGGGTTGGACCGTAGCTCCAAGTCCTCCGTCTAGATCGTCCCGTGTTTGCTCTGCAGGGCGGGTTGACTCCAAGTCTAGGTAGTTGGACCACCAGGTGCTGGTCCTCCCTATTGGTCTATTTCCCGAAGTCCTTTCTCTTGCCGAACTCTCCTTAGACTCCCTTTCTTTTCCAACTCTCTCCGTAGTATCCCATTCCCCCTGCCACTCACTGGACACGCCTACAATTTTGGAACAACCAATAACGTAATTCTCCGTGGTCCTATTACGGATCACCCTATAGGCCCGTTTTCGTGATGGGCGGAACATCAGAAATTCTGCTGAATCTCCGTCGCATCAGCCTTTATCGGCCTAATTTTGGCGAGTCTCAAATTTTATTATTCTGGTCATCCTGTGTACAGTGATGACCCTGCTTCCTTGAAATCCGATCCCTTGCTTTCCGAATTAACACTCGCCGGATGCCCTACTCAAATTTTAGCAACTCCATTTCCTGTACCGCGTTTCCTGTTGTAATCTAACCACTGTCTCATTTTCCTGATAATATTTATTTTTAATTTATTATTATTATTCCTAATTCTTATGAGGGAATCTTATACAAAGTGTAACAGTTAAGTAAACGTCAAAGGTTTACACGTGCCCACCCATCTACTCACGTACGTTTATCAGCGAACGCCTGGTTGTAATAGACCATCAAAACGTACCCAAAGTGTCCATCAATACGTGTGCTAGGGGTGAGGAATGACCTGTCCACATCCTCGGTGCAGAGTTGGTCTCTTTAGTTATCCAATGTCAGCCAATGAGCTGAGTATGTTACCAACTTACAAGTCTAAGGGAGAATATATAACTCCATCTACCCCTTCCCCCCAACTACCGAGACAACATTCATTAACGAATCAGCATTCCACCCACGTCGGTAATTACATTTACTATCGTATTGATCTGATACTGAATAACTTGTTTCAAGTAATAAATGCAAACTTATTTTCTCTTTAACATATGCATGTTTTAGATTTTTCGTGCCAAGATTTTTATTTTTGCTATTTAAATAAGACTTCAATACAAATTAACTTTACATGACAATAACAACGTTATTTTGTAAATAATGTAATACAAATTCTATTTTGTTACATTCTTTTTAAATCTCTACAGATATAAAAAACTTACGTATGTTCGTCAACACAAAAAAAGAAAATTAGAGAATTTACACTTAAAATGTTGAGAAATATTGCAATTATATGCAAGAGTATACACGGATTTTCAAGCGTTTAGTGACCAACTACTTTTCACAAATTTAAATAAATATAAAAAATTCCGATAAAATCATATAAATCATTATTTTTGTAACAAATAAAGTAAAAAATAAATAGTAGTTAGTATTAGATTAAACCACAGCAAAACGTGACCGGGTTTAGCTGGTATATTATAAAAAGAATATAAATAAATTAAATAAGAAAGAATAATATTTAACCAATCATATGTTAATTACTGAAACTTCCTGTCTATGTAATCTCAACATTGAATTTACTTTGAAACAAAATTTAGTGCCAATAACTCTTTCATAAAGCTATTTATTTTCCAGCTTTCAGTTTACTAATTTACTGCAATAGAAGCATTTTTTAACTAAGCACATTCTCTAATAAACTTGGCCCACTACTGAAAAACATGAAAAGTGTATGCATCAAAACAATGCAGGATAGAAATAACAAGCATTGTTAAATAAAATGTTTTATTAACATGCATCTGATATTGAAACATAAACTGGATAGAAACATTGTTGTTCGGTCTTTGACACAAGTATGCAAAACATTCCTCAGTTAAATGGTTAATAATATGCATAAAGTAATATGATATAGAATACGTAAACTTAATTATTATATTTTGTATTCATTATTAAGACACCGATCGTCAAAATATGGGTAAATACGAGAGGCGAATGAATGTGATAAGTGTAAATGAACGTGTGTACTCATTGTTATTAAAGTCGACTGTTCATGAGGTCTCATTTTCAACTGACAAGCCTGACACTCAGTTCTCTTCCCTACATAACATCCGAACCTTGACTACCATCAAACATGGACACCGCATATTTCTATAGTAGTGTCCATGGCAAGCAACCATTGAGCGGACGCCGTGTCGGAATAAAGAGGACCGAGCATAGAACCTATCACCAAGAACACGTTATCCCCAAGAAGCTAAGTTACAGCACTGCGCCACCAGTGCCGACGTGGTGCATCACATAACATATGTGATAGTTATGTAAACACACAAGAAAAAACATTTAATTTGACAAAAAGAAAAAAAAAAGAAAAAAAACGCCTGTAAACCGTTTGTCATGATAATTCTATATATTGATTATTTTATTTATGTTGTAAGTAAGATTATCAATAAGATAACATGAAACAACCGGCCTTTAGTTTTTTTATTTACATACTTAAAGTTTTGCTTAGGAAATAAGAATCATAGAAACTAATCAAAACAAATTAGTCAATTTAATCAAAGTAATTAAAGGTGTCTTAATACTGACTTAAATCGAGTAAAAATGTCAGTATTTTTTTTTAAATGTTGTTATACTGATGAAGTCCTGTTTAGTTAGTTGTAACTAGAATGCTGTAACTAGTAAGTTGAAAGTAGAATAGTGTAGAATAGGTGAGGGTGATTGGTAAGGGCTATATTAAAGCGATGTATCGGGGACATACAAGTAAACATATCCTGCATAGTGGATTTGCCCATCCGACTGTGTGAAAACATGCTAAAACACAGTATTTGAACAGTATGCAATGTGAAAATAAAGTGGACATTGCCACACTAATACTTCTATGCATCGGTTTAATTTAAACGGAATAATGTTTTACGTTGTATTTATACATTACTAAAGCGTAGAATTTGAATGGCTTGCTTTATTCTGTTCATTATTCCCCGGTCGTAGAGATATGGGCAAATTGAAGGTTGGGTGAGTGTAGATGAACGAGTCTAGCCATTGTTACTAACTAAGATCAACTTTTCCTCAAAAGATATATTTATTAATAGCCCAATATCCAGGGCAACTAAGGGAACTACAGCTTTATATGGAATCCAAACCACGTAGTATTGGTCTGGTTTTCAGCTAACTGACAACTGACTACCCTGATACTCAGTTATCTTTCCTAAACAACATCTGAACCTTAACTACCACCCAACATGGACACACCACACCTCTAGTAGTGTCTACGTCGATGGAAACCATTGATTGAACGCCATGTCGGTATTAATAGGGCATAGAACCTACTGGCTACAATCTCCTCAACACTTTGTCTTCAAGTAGTTGATTTACTGCACTACCGCATTAGAACCGTCTAAGTAGCCTATATTGTAATACACTGTTGTAATCAGATATATATAGCATTGTTTATACAATAGATTTCACCGTAGCAGCATACATTTAACTTTATTTTTGTCACCATCTTTTTAATTTCAGAGAGTTTTCTTGTAACTTCTCATTGTCTCAGAGATACCACTGAGGATGTCACATCACAGGATGGGAGATACGTCTGGTTACTTTTTAATTAATGTACATATCACCTTGATGCGATTGTCCCCGGAAAATATATATTCTAGTTATTGCGAAATGAGACCTGACTGTACCAAAAGTAAATTATGTGATTACTGATAATAGTTGTTTATTTACTTGTCAGTTAAACAATGAGTACTAACATTCATAGGAGGCAAGTGGTCAACACATTATAATGTACAATGTATTGAGATATGGTATAGCTGTTTGACATGGCAGGTCAGTCATATACTTAACTAACCGTTTTAATTAGGACGCTGTATTTTTGTGTGAATATACAAGAAAAAGATGAATATTAAAGAAAAAAACTATGAAATATAATTATGTCAATGTATTAGGCAGTAATATGGCGTAAATATGGTGCTAATTGTGCCGTTTGCACATTACGATCGTCTCGCTCGGACAGGTCAGACTTTCTCTCTGTGTTCCATTTAGTTTTAGCGTCTTTGTGATCATTTTCTGTGTTCCATAATGTGGTTTTCAGTGTTCCTTGGCGTCGACGGCAAGCTGGCCATTCTAGCTTTGCAGCCGTCGAGACAGGTATTGCGACTACAAACGTTTAGGTAAGTGTTCGTAAAATTGTTTGCCTTTGTAACGATTTGGTTAAACTATTGTTTATTGATTTTACTTGTTCTCTTATGTGTGTGTAGTTTCAGTAATTAATAAAGCTGTTGCCTGTTTGTGAACATGTTTTTATTTTCAGCGGTTCTAGGTTAGGCCCATGTGCCAATGTAAATGTAATTGTGATCATGTATTTCTATATATTACATTGTTAAAACTGATTTTTACATGTAATAAAGTTTTGTAGTTTTATCTACTACTAGTTTAATAGTAAAGTCAGTATTCATTTCCTTTTTTTATAAATATTTTACAGGTTAGATATAACCAAATGTTTCATGTTGTTGCCAGACACGGCAGGATTTTAGTTATGTAATGCTGAGTCATGTCAATTGTTATCTTTGTTCGTATGTTTACTTATTAATTTGGTCAAACAGTTGTACTTAGTATTTTGTTACTTTAGGTAAAACACTTAATTTGTTATTTATTTAGTTCCTGTATGTAACCTTTGATTTGATTTTATAAATTTTACTTTTCAAATGTTATGGCAGCCTTAATTAGCACAACACATTTTTTTCGTTTTTTCTATTTGCCCATTTATGTATTCATTTGGTTGTCTCACTTTTTGTGGAGCCAGACTAAAATATGTTTTGTGTTTCTGCTGTTTCTGTAGTCCTGGCTCTGGGGTGGATGGACGGGCATCTGCATGGCTACTGACTGCGTTTTCCTGCAGGCATAGTGCGGAACCTACGGGATGGGACTATCCTTTGCGTCCCAGAGGGGCTGCCACTTCTTCACCCTTTCCGCGCTGCCTCCAGGATGAAGACTTCGATATGCAGGTGACCCAGACCCAGTTTATTTTCTGGCCCTTCTAGCCCCAGCTATAAACGTTTTGGAAATTTTATGTGTGTTAGAAGAAGTGCTACCTTGTGATAAAACTTGTTTTGTAATTTCAGTGAACAGTGAAATTTTAAATCGAGCTATATAAATTTAGATTTTATTTTTATTTTGTTTAGTTCATATATATATATATATATATATATATATATATATATATATATATATATTTTAGGATGTAATAAAATTAAACTGAGTACCCTTATATTTATTTTTATTAAAAATTCATTATACAACATGTTTTGAATTTCTGGTCATTTTCTAGTATAAATTAAATTTAATTTAATTTATACTAGAAAATGACCAGAAATTCGAAACATGTTGTATAATGAATTTTTAATAAAAATAAATATAAGGGTACTCAGTTTAATTTTATTACATCCTAAAATACGTAAGTAACCCTAATTTAAACTTTATATTAATATATATATATATATATATATATATATATATATATATATATATATGTATATATGTTTTTGTGGGGGTCTTTATTCGTAATTTTCTTTTATAGAACGAGGTTCTCGGGTAATTCTTCACTTTGTACTTCCCATTAGGAGTCTCCCAGTTTAGCCTTCTGGATATCGGCGTAGTTATTAATTTAATTATTTTTTTGATTTAAGTTAACTTTTCCAAATTGGCCCAACCTTCCAAATTTCTTTTGTTGCCCGAGGCCACGTAAGTTCAGCTGCCGATGTAAACTTAAATTTTGTCTTTGTATAATTCGTAAATATGCATTAATTTATTTGTTGTTATTTTTAAGCATTGTTTTATTGTTGATATTTTTCTTTCATTTAATTATTGTTTTTGTTATACGATTTATTGTTGCTATATTTTTGCAGATCTCTATATTTATAAACAAAATATATATATTTTTATGAAAATTGTATCAGGCCTAATCGTTTTGATTTACGTTTTATTGAAACTTTCTATTATTAATACTTGATAATCTTGTTGTTTTTTATTTATATCTTTTGCCTTGAGGCCATATAATATATTTGTACATTTCTATAACATTTCATAAATATCGTAACTTTTCACAAATGATTTTACTCGCGTAATGTTTTGTCCGTAAATGTTTAATTTTTGTTCTGTCACTTAGTATTTTTTTAAATACTTTTCAATGAAATGTTATTAAATTTTCATGTAATAAACGATATTTCTGCCATTCAACTTGTGTGTTTTTTGTTTTGTTTTCTGTGTTGTCCTCCTGAGTCCAGTGCCTTCGCCCTCACCCTCGATGGGTCCAGCAGTGTTTTGATAGTACGAGGGTGGATCGCATAATTAAAAACAATAATTTTCATGTCAATATTTTGGTTTCATATGTATGTAATATCTGAGAACATCATATCCATATTAAGAATAAAATATCAAATTTAGCACAGAAAATATTTAGTTAAATCATATGTATTTTATAAGTGTATAGTGAAATTGTTAAAGTGCATTTATTTTAATGTCAAAAGAGTGAGGTTTATTGCTATATTAATAATAAAATAACAGTACTCGTATATTGGTATAGTGACAACATCATTAATCTATATTTATCATTAGAGTATTTATTCTTTCCTATTAAGTATTGTGAAAAATAAAACAGAAACTTCAATTATTTTAAAATTTTGTAGTTATAGTTTTTACATAAAATATCTTTAATATCTTTCAATTCTCAGGTTAAAATTAAAAATCTAAATTTCACAGAAACTATTTTAAAAAAATATTCAGAGAAAATATATGGTCCACAATCGCACTAGCTATAAATCTAAGTTAAAAGTTGTTATTGCGCTGTCAGAGCATCACAGAAGGTAGTGATCACATCTAAACACTGATCACGGAACCTCAAGAAACAGGTTAATTAAGATCCTGTCTCAAGACTCTCCCTGGAGTGGCTTCATACATTGAATACCTAGTTCACCCTTACTAAAGTAACCACCAGTTCAAGTGAGTATTGTGGCATTACGTAGCCTAATTATGTTCAGTCCCAAACTATTTACTTAAATACTCGTTACAAATTCAGAAACCTTAAAACACGTTAAATAAGATAAAAGGCTTGTCAAATCATAACATATTCGATTTAATGTCAATGACGCGTAATTTTAAATTGAAATACATCTAAAAAAATGTGTAATTTTATAAATATACTTAAACGTGTTTTATCGGTGTTTATTAGATGATAATTAAATATTAAACTTTAAACTCACCACGTCAAGAAGAAATACTTTTATTCAGACACATATGGCAATAGTTTTAATCTATATTTCAATTTATAATCGATCTTAAATATTCCAATAACAATAATCTGAGTTGTTTCCAGCGTGTGTATGTGATATTTTGACATAGCAGCCCTGCCTCCCCTCTCCATTGTAAAGTTGTTCGGCAGTAAACATTTTAGTACATTACATCGACCTTATCACCTGATTTACTGTATGTTTCATGGCCGTAATATAACTCTCCAACATCGTTTAGTAGTGTGCATCTACAGTTAGCCCTAATATGGGGTTTAATATGGTGTTTTTCACACTTAAATTAGTAGTTGTTTATGTATACCTCGAATAGGATATGATATATCAACATTTCTACCAGATATTATTGTGATCTGTATGATAAATTTAAATACAGAGAAAGCTAAATATAAATCTACTGAATATTTATTGTCTATCTCTTACTATAGAGTATCAACTGAAATAATAAACTATATTAAGGATTTTACGATATTGAGGAAGTATGCTTGTACATAAATATGCTTTTACATAAACATACTTGTACATAAATATGCTTTTACATAAATATGCTTGTACATAAATATACTTGTACATAAATATGCTTGTAGTATATAAATAAACACGTTAAAAGCTTAGAAATTAATTTTATTTAACAAAGTGTTTTTTCTAATTAAATCAATAATAAATATAATGTTTTCTGTGTAAATAAATATAACTAATGAACTAAACATTTTATGAATTTTGCTCGTTAGTGAATCTCGGGTGCTACTCAATATTTTCATACATGTTGTGTTCATTGCTGTTGTGAAAACCTTATTGGTTATTTACTTGAGAATGCATCAAATTATAATAATTGCTGGGACAGAGAAGGTTATAATTACTTGAGAATGCATAAAAGTATAATCATTGCTGAGACAGAGAAGGTTATGTTTACTTGAGAATTCATCAAAGTATAATAATTGCTGAGACAGAGAAGGTTATGTTTACTTGAGAATGCATCAAAGTATAATAATTGCTGAGACAGAGACGGTTATGTTTACTTAAGAATGCGTCAAAGTATAATCATTGCTGAGACAGAGACGGTTATGTTTACTTGAGAATGCATCAAAGTATAATCGTTGCTGAGACAGAGACGGTTATGTTTACTTGATAATGCATCAAAGAATAATCGTTGCTAGGACAGGGATTGTTATGTTTACTTGAGAATGCATCAAAGTATAATAATTGCTGGGACAGGGAAGGTTATAATTACTTGAGAATGCATCAAAGTATAATCATTGCTGAGACAGAGATGGTTATGTTTACTTGAGAATGCATCAAAGTATAATCATTGCTGAGACAGAGAAGGTTATGTTTACTTGAGAATGCATCAAAGTATAATAATTGCTGAGACAGAGACGGTTATGTTTACTTGAGAATATGTCAAAGTATAATCCTTGCTGAGACAGAGACGGTTATGTTTACTTGAGAATGCATCAAAGTATAATCGTTGCTGAGACAGAGACGGTTATGTTTACTTAATAATGCATCAAAGTATAATCGTTGCTAGGACAGGGATTGTTATGTTTACTTGAGAATGCATCAAAGTATAATCATTGCTGAGACAGAGACGGTTATGTTTACTTGATAATGCATCAAAGTATAATCGTTGCTAGGACAGGGATTGCTATGTTTACTTGAGAATGCATCAAAGTATAATAATTGCTGAGACAGAGACGGTTATGTTTACTTGAGAATGCATCAAAGTATAATCATTGCTGAGACAGATAAGGTTATGTTTACTTGAGAATGCATCAAAGTATAATAATTGCTGAGACATAGACGGTTATGTTTACTTGAGAATGCATCAAAGTATAATCATTGCTGGGACAGAGACGGTTATGTTTACTTGATAATGCATCAAAGTATAATCGTTGCTAGGACAGAGATTGTTATGTTTACTTGAGAATGCATCAAAGTATAATCATTGCTGAGACAGAGACGGTTATGTTTACTTGATATTGCATCAAAGTATAATCGTTGCTAGGACAGAGATTGTTATGTTTACTTGAGAATGCATCAAAGTATAATCATTGCTGAGACAGAGAAGGTTATAATTACTTGAGAATGCATAAAAGTATAATCATTGCTGGGCTGGGACAGAGACGGTTATGTTTACTTGATAATGCATCAAAGTATAATCGTTGCTAGGACAGAGATTGTTATGTTTACTTGAGAATGCATCAAAGTATAATCATTGCTGAGACAGAGACGGTTATGTTTACTTGAGAATGCGTCAAAGTATAACCATTGCTGAGACAGAGACGGTTGTGTTTACTTGAGAATGCATCAAAGTATAATCATTGCTGAGACAGAGAAGGTTATGTTTACTTGAGAATGCATAAAAGTATAATCATTGCTGAGAGAGAGAAGGTTATGTTTACTTCAGAATGCATCAAAGTATAATCATTGCTGAGACAGAGAAGGTTATGTTTACTTGACAGTGCATCAAAGAATAATCATTGCTGAGACAGAGAAGGTTATGTTTACTTCAGAATGCATAAAAGTATAATCATTGCTGGGACAGATAAGGTTATGTTTACTTCAGAATGCATCAAAGTATAATCATTGCTGAGACAGAGAAGGTTATGTTTACTTGACAGTGCATCAAAGAATAATCATTGCTGAGACAGAGAAGGTTATGTTTACTTCAGAATGCATAAAAGTATAATCATTGCTGGGACAGATAAGGTTATATTTACTTCAGAATGCATAAAAGTATAATCATTGCTGAGACAGAGATGGTTATATTTACTTCAGAATGCATCAAAGTATAATCATTGCTGAGACAGAGAAGGTTATGTTTACTTGAGAATGCAGCAAAGTATAATCATTGCTTGGACAGAGAAGGTTATATTTACTTGAGAATGCATCAAAGTGTAACATTGCTGAGACAGAGATTGTTATGTTTACTTGAGAATGCATCAAAGTATAATCATTGCTGAGACAGAGAAGGTTATGTTTACTTGAGAATGCATCAAAGAATAATCATTGCTGGGACAGAGAAGGTTATGTTTACTTTTATGAGATAACCATAAGAGTATTTAAAAAAAAAAAATGTTTTAACATATATAGTCAAACACTTATTTATAGTATAAGAACCAACTATTAGCATATTAACCAAAGCCTTTAAATAATTGACATAACATATGCATAAAAATATAATATAGAAGAGTAACATAACTGGTATACTAAAATATTTGTGTACATATCATATTTGATAAACATAAAATAACGTCAAAATAATTACATTAATTGATATACGTACTGTGATATGACATAGTGGGAAAAATAATAATTACTATATGTCTCAATTGATCAAGTAAGTAAATGTGTTTTGTATTAAATATTGAGTCCACTTGAAACATATCCCATACACGCAGTGTCTGTGATGGTCAGTTAATATACAACATGCCAGCAATTTACTAATGGACGTACGTAACTCTTGACACGGAAATTCCTTTGTGTTTTCCTGTCCACACATGTGTTAAGGGAGGATTTTCCTTGTGTGTACATTACATTGTTAACCACTGTACCAATTCCGAGGTCTTTAATGTACAGTTTACACGTGCTTTTACAAAACCGTGGAAACAGTGTTTATAATATAAATAAGAACGTAATGAATAACCTAAATACGAACCAAATACCATATAAAAATTCTTAACACTATAAAAAATGTGATAGGGAATCTTAATGTGTGATAAAATATAAGTGATTCATCAAATAGTATATTTATTACATTTTACGATTATTGGATTGATGTTATTTTAATATTCCAAGAACATTATAGAAGTATGTTTTTGTTTTCTTCCAATGTGAAATAAATACCAGTAATTTCTTCCTTTCTATTGAGATTTTAACACAACATATTTCGACTTTGTTTTAATTTTCAAACGTATAAAATTAACAATTGAATCTGACAGTGATTCTATACACTTTAAAATGATAACAAAGTCGAAACATGATGTGTTAAAATTTCAATAAAATGATTTAAGGGTACTCAGTTCATGTTTACTGTATTCATTATACGTAAGTAGCCCTAGTGCTTAATGTAATAATACTAAACAAGAAAATATAATGTAAAAACTGTTTTATATTGATATATAGTCATAACTATGAACAACTAACTATAAAGCTACATATTCAATGCTTACATTTTAAGGAAACCATTTTGTCATAGCATTTTTGGAGAAACAATATATTACGGTAAAAAAATATTAAAAATAGTTGATTATTTCTCTGACAATTTGTCTATTTTTGGATAATGTTGAAATCAAAATGTTTAAATACTATAAACCTGATATTTTACTAATCCATGAGCCTCAAAACTATAACACTAGTTATGATTGCATTAAACAATCGCGTACAATGTACCTATCTGTATTTTACTTCTAAAAATCATCACTTTCGCTATTATTATACATTAGATCACTATAAAATAAAAAAAATCTACATTACATTTTTATCAAAAATGAAACACCTAAGCAACTGAATTATACTAAAAGAAAAATAAATACAAAAAACTAATCTTTTGATCAGTACCAATTCATACTCAAAATATATTCATGTTATTTCCATTCTTAACACTATAAAAAATGTGATAGGGAATCTTAATGTGTGATAAAATATAAGTGATTCATCAAATAGTATATTTATTACATTTTACGATTATTGGATTGGTGTTATTTTAATATTCCAAGAACAATATAGAAGTATGTTTTTGTTTTCTTCCAATGTGAAATAAATACCAGTAATTTCTTCTTTTCCCTCGAGTAATTTCTCAGCCACTGGCCTACTTTAGTTAGCACAGGGGTTAAATAAACAGTTTTATTTAATCTGAGACGTGCTGTGTACATTATTTAAGTACAGTAATGTTTTTAAATATTGCAATAAACTGCAATACAATAATTATTGTAAATAAAATACTATTGTATTGTAGTTCAATGAATTTGAACTAAATAGAAAGTAAAGTTTATTCGGATGTCCGATAAAAGAAAGATTTTTTACGATGTAACTAGATTCAATTTAAATATACGAGTATTCTTATCAAAAAATTATGTTCTACTCTTTTATTTCAAAATATGCCTTAATTCCAATTGTGTAGCCAATAGACGTACGCTGTTCAGTCTAGTTAACGAAATGAACTGAGGTTCAATGGTGAGTAAGATTTACTTCACCTAGGGAAAAATATATTCATAAGTAGATTTAATGCAATGAATCTCAGGAAAACCTTTATTGAATATTTGTTTATACGTAATCGAGCTAAATTTATATATATATTTTCTATAATCAAATAGCAGATTTGATGGATGACAATTCAGATTGATGATGGTACCAGAAAGATTAAATCTATGATCTACTTTCCAAGTTAAATTAAATTGAAGCCCAGCTCCTTAGACGCAGATGTGTTGTCTGGCCATTTATATTAATTAGACCCGTGCAATATAAACTGTACGTTTGATGCACTATGAGTTATATTATTGTAATATATTATTATTATTATATTATTATGCAATTTAGAATATTATATACTTCAGGGATATCCCAAAATTTAAAAGAGTATTTTAATTGTAAAGCAACCATAACTTTTTAATTGTTAATAGCTTTACAGTACAGTTAATTGCTGTTGTATATTCCATAGAAATATTATTAGTTATACATTATAACACAAATTTAAGTATGTTAAATTTATTAATTGAATTGTCGTTATCATTAAAGTGCAAGCAAGAGGTCAAAAGGATGACCCAGTCAGTAAATGCAGCCACTTAAAGAGTTTAATGTTAGGGTTGGCAAAAAGTCTGGAATTCAATATTTACTAATTTTTATATTGGAATTAGATATTGATCTATTTTTGTAACTTGATAGTATCAGCTGTTTGTAACATTTCGTGGCTAAATTGTTTAAATATAAAACAGTTCGCTGTTTTAAAAGTACAAAGTGTGGACAAGGATTTTAGGCTTATTGTTGTAGGAATTGTATGTCTTATTTTATTCCAGAAATCCCTTCCTGAAGTTTGTTGTCTTATTTAAGAATTAAAATTAAAGTATGTAAAATGTAGGGACCTCGAAATATGTGGTAGCCAACTGCATCGTAAGCCTTGTAGAACATATTTACTTTAGCTTTACAAATATACGATACAGAGACTTTAAATGCTGTGATTACATTGACTTCGAGTGCTGATGACAATCAACATTTTGGCAAAAATTAATAATTTTCAGTTTACGATTTTCCTAAACAAGTTTATATCTTACAGTTGTTTTATTATGATATTATTGTATTACACATGACTTCACAAACATAAATGTTCGTATAAATATAATAGACATACTATGTCCATGCTCACTGATCATCAACCCAACACTGCACTTAAACACTATCAATCTATTTAAATATACGTTAAGTTTTAAGTTATTATTGACTGAATAGTTTAGAAAAATAATAAATAATTATTACTTGTTGTTTTATATTTACTCAGTAATGGCCCTTTTGACGGTTCTCACAAAAACAGCCCCGTCTAACAAATAACCTCTTGCCAATCTTCTGATATATGAGGCTGATATTTTGTTTGACAGCCTGAAACAACATTCTTTCAATGGAATTTATTGGTAATGCAGTGCGTAATATTCCTGAAGTTCCATCGGAAATTCATTGATAACTGATGTGAACACTCACATTAACGACACTTTTCATTGATAACTGATGTGAACACTCACATTAACGACACTTTTCATTGATAACTGATGTGAACACTCACATTAACGACACTTTTCATTGATAACTGATGTGAACACTCACATTAACGACACTTTTCATTGATAACTGATGTGAACACTCACATTAACGACACTTTTCATTGATAACTGATGTGAACACTCACATTAACGACACTTTTCATTGATAACTGATGTGAACACTCACATTAACGACACATTTCATTAATAACTGATGTGAACACTCACATTAACGACACTTTTCATTGATAACTGATGTGAACACTCACATTAACGACACTTTTCATTGATAACTGATGTGAACACTCACATTAACGACACTTTTCCATTATATATTATCTTCATTACATTAATTCAATTACCTTGCCGACGTGGTGGCTCAGTGGCTATGGCTTCGGACTGCGGAGGGCAAGGTCCACGGTTCGACCGACGTGGTGGCTCAGTGGCTATGGCTTCGGACTGCGGAGGGCAAGGTCCACGGTTCGACTGGCGTGGTGGCTCAGTGGCTATGGCTTCGGACTGCGGAGGGCAAGGTCCACGGTTCGACCGGCGTGGTGGCTCAGTGGCTATGGCTTCGGACTGCGGAGGGCAAGGTCCACGGTTCGACCGGCGTGGTGGCTCAGTGGCTATGGCTTCGGACTGCGGAGGCCAAGGTCCACGGTTCGACCGGCGTGGTGGCTCAGTGGATATGGCTTCGGTCTGCGGAGGGCAAGGTCCACGGTTCGAATTCTCACTGATCCAATGGTCGGTACTTCACTCGTTCATGCACAGGATTGCAAGCCCATGTGATCGGGTAAGTGTATCCTATTGGTTTTTTTTTAGTATTTAATTAGTTGTTGAGAGTGTAATTGGTATCATTTCACAAAAAATGTGTACATATACACTTTTTCTTGATAACAATATCTTCTATATTGCTTGATAATAGATCATGTCAAAGATCAATTAACCATGGTTATAGATTTTGTTATAAAAAAGGTTGTCCAAAAACAAGTTTAATTTTCCTTTCTAAACGGATGTGTATTGTTATTATCTCATGAAATTACTTGATGTTTAGGACACGTGCTCTGCTGTTGTCTTTAGTGATTCGTATCTTCTAGTTTATCAGTACACTCTATTGCTTCTTCTTCCACTAAATTATTGAGCTGTAAATAAATATATTACGCTAGCTTAATTCAACTAATAATAACTAAAATAATATTGTAAACTTTAAAATAAAGTAACTTGGGAGATAGAGTTGTCCTATTGATGGACTAGCTAAAAACACATTTACATAAACATTTTTTTACTATATAGAAATTCAATGGATGAAACTCATTGTTATACTTATTTTAGTGGCAACGAATTTTTTAATCCTACTTATTTGCCGCTATCTTATTATTTGTTTTTTAAAGATAGTTGCATGGTTATGTTTCATAACCTTTCAAACAATAATACTATATAATGGAACTCATTAATGATCTTTTGAATATCTTGGTTATTTAAGTTGTAGTCTTTCATTTAAAAAGGACAAATATATAAATGATTAATGAGCTATTTTAACGATCTACCATACCATGGGGATGGATAATGGTCTTGGTAGACCAAGCTAAAGACAGTCATACGAGGTTTCGTTTTAAAAGATTCATAATTTTTTAATACGTAATAACAAAATAAATTATTTATAATAAAACTTACTTTAAATAATTAAAATGACAAGGAGAGAACAAAAAGTTGAAAACTTTACAGTTTTATTTTATTAAAAAAGGAAGTTTGTTTTGGTTACTTGTTGGACTTTGCAAATATTTTTTTCATTCTTTCTTTTGAAATTAACCTTACATTAAAGTCACAGTCAATATACTTTTCCTCGCCCTTTTCACTTTATCTAAATATCCTCCCGACTGACGATCTTGTGATTTATAGACCTCTGAGAGAGATCCGTCTTCCGTAATGAACCCCTCTCTACATTAACCAGATAAATGCCACCAAGTCCGTTCTCCATAAAGTCAACACTAGAGACAATGTATTAGTAACAGTAAGTCCCCGAGAGAGTGGTCTGTAAGTTACATTTAATACTTAAATGTTTAATAATCAAGATAAATTTAAACAACCCTTATTTAAATATCTGTCTAGGGGTAGGGATTCCTTTGCTCACTTGTACGGATTTTTTTCCAAAACACCACATCGAAATTGTATACAGCCATAAAAGGTCTTAAGGTATTTGTATCTTTACAATTCGCCTTAGAACCCTGCTCAGATGGTCTCCTTAAATGCTATGGTATTATTATGGGGTATAACACCAGATAGGGCCAGCTGGCTGTGACGTCATGTCAATGTTGACTGTTAATGTCAGGTGTGTCTACATGGTTAAATTGTACGTTTATAAAAATCCATAGACTTTGAACATATTAGATTGTAATTAAAGTATACTGAATTTTGTTTGTAATTTATATCCCCAAGAAAAGAACAGTTATTGTGAGGTTGTGTTAATTATGAATTTTAATATTATGGTTACTCGTATATTCTATAATATAACTATATTACACAATATAATAGTACATTCAATTAGAGTATCTCATGTGAATATTCAATACGTACAGCTTATTTGAAATTGAGAACAAGATACGTAAAAATAATTATACATATATTCCATTATATGATGCAAGAAATAAAAAAAACTATTTCTTTTTAATGTACACTTGAAGTGTAATTTATTATGATCCCAGTTGACAAGTATTTCTATACTTAGGGGAGCCAATGACATGCATGATGTTAATAAATGTATTCTGTATTATTATTTCAGAGATACAGTCTTTTAACGTTATTTACTTCTTTATAACTATTTTATAAGCCATTTACTATCAGTGAAATTATGTGATGACTAAACAACTCAAAACATCGTTTTATCATGAATTTTGAATGGAAGTAATTATTAAAATAAGAAATTTGTGTTTTGGAACTGGAAAATATTCAACGTAATATATAAATGATTTCTTTCTCATTCCTAAGAATAAATTTGTTAATTCTTGGGGTTTTATTATTTGTATTTTCTTTGACATCAGTAGAAATTACCTGTTTTTTTTTTGTTAACCTCAACATTGTACTGAACAACAACTTTTGTAAAATTATGTTACTTATCAGGTTCATATCTTATAGATATAATATGAATACATCCGATACGTATTAGGATTATTATTAAAACTTCTAAACCCTATAAAAATGGCATTATAAAATATATTCTACTCTCCTTACGCAAACAATGGAAGGCCACCATATGCATTGGTTTATATTGATCTTTATATTCAAATTTCATTTTATTTTCGTGGTTTTATAAAATCTCACTAACATATCCCAGAAAACTATATTTTTTGATATAAACACTATATTTAATAACATAATTTTAAATCTTTAGTTTTATACTTTTTAGGAGAAAACAAACTTTCTTCAGAGTAGGTCTTCAAGTAATAAATTGATAAAAAAGGACGCATAAAAAACATTAAACATCATATTATAAATTAAGTAAAAAATTTACTAGCATTTAGACCGAACCTCACTTTGTAATAACTATTTTGTGATACAACTATGTTGTATTCGTTACTTGTTTAGGCAACACCGCCACTGAAAGGTTGTTATTGATAGTTTAAAGGTCTCTTCATTTATTCGTACCAGTTCAATACATGAATTGTGGCCAAGAACTCTGAAGGAAAGGAAGTGGTGATTTGGAGTTGGTCATAGGCTTGCCATTTAAGTGAAAGAGTCAGTGTGAAAACGTGCTGTTGACTCCATTCTCTCTTAGATCCAGCAACAATAATTTAACACAATAACTTAACTCAACTAAGAATTTGTAGTGGCATTTACTTCTTTCTTGTTGCTGAAAAATCTGATGTCACACTAAATTTTGACACATTGCTGATATGCATGTCTCTTCACCGTTTACGGGGGGGGGGGGGGGCAGTTAACCACCGTTTACGTTCCACGATAAGCTAAACACCCTTCGGTTGTACTGGCTATTGAGCTTTTAATAAATTATCGTATCGATAAATTTTTTAAACAGTAAAACGTCTACATTCGTATAATCACACTCACTCCAGCTGCATCCAGAAATATATATAATTAAATGGTGTAAAGTTTTAAGTAGTCAAATATAATAACTAATAAGAACTTGAAAACTTTAATGAGAGAATATTGGATATTGTTGTATTTTTAGCCTTTGTGTTTATCGTACATTTTGGATTTGTTAAGACGAAACTGGGCACAATGGTTACTATTAATACAAATTTAGGTAGTGTACAGTTGGCAACTTGCAACTAATCGTTTCAGTGATGCCACCTAGAAACTTCATTTATATTAGGAAAAACGAAATAGTTTTGATACAAACTATATAGTTTTATGTAAGTAGAGGGGATATGCGGTTCCGACGACGCCCCATGGCGAGTTTTCGCCCCACGGCGAGTCGAGGGTGGGGGGTTTTAATTGGTTTTTAATTGACCTTAATGAGTTTTTAATTGACCTTAATGAGTTTTTAATTGACCTTAACGAGTTTTTAATTGACCTTAACGAGTTTTTAATTGACCTTAACGAGTTTTTAATGACCTTAACGAGTTTTTAATTGGCGCTAATGGATTGTGTGGGGGAAGGTCACGTGACCAGATCCAAGATGGCTGCCGGACACAGTGCTACCACATTCCCTCCCAAATTTCCCTCAAATTCCCTTTTTGTACTATATAAAATACACTATTAGCCTTGTTATACTATATAAAATGCATTATTTTCTCTTATACTCTATAGTAAATCCATACTCTCAGTGGTCAATCTCTTTGTGACGTCATCCAAGATGTTTCCCGCCAAATTTCCTAACCTCACTTTTCCTAACCTCAAATTTCCCTCAAATTCCCAAATTTCCCTCCAAATTCCTACGTTATACTATATAAAATACACTCTGTTACACTATAACAAATGTAATATTTCATATACTCTATGTGGCTTCCTTCGTACGCTCCTAGCCTACGATTCATGCGCGAGGAATTGCTACATGAAACAGCTGTGCATTTGCACAGAGTGCAATCGCTACCAGCACTCCCAGCAGCAATTTCCTCAAACATAAATATATATTAAACAAATTAGACAAAAAAGCTATCAACCCCGCGTGGTCTAGTGGTTAGCGTACCCGACTCAACAAACAAGTGTTGATCTATGTCTGTAAGTAATTCAAGGCTCACATTCGTCATTTTTAACATGGAATTCCATGCCAGTCGGATGCGGAACCACTCGGACACAAGGTTGTTTTTTAATTTCAATGAATTGTGTCCAATTCATAACTAAGTGGCTCATGAACAAACACACCACATACACAATAAAAAATGTCGATTGCACTCTGTGCAAATGCGCACCTGGCTGCAGCCTTATCGA
>JAQJVL010000858.1:0-336683 GCA_035578905.1 Stictocephala bisonia
GACCGTGGACATGTACAGCAACTGGCCACCAGAATCACGTCAGACACCAACAAGTGGCTTTCACAGCTGTTCAGGTCAGAAGTTAGCTGTAATATTATTAACAAACAAGCATTTAACCCTACATCATAGGTTCAAAGCATCTGTCTTATTTATTTGGATACTCGATTTCTTCATCTTAGACTGACTACTATCAGATTGACTGTGTCAAAATTCACAAACTGAGTCAACATCACAAGTTGATTAACACTGCAATGGTTGCGTGTTCTATGATTGTAGTACAGGTATTTTTTTTTTTTACTGCCGTGAGGGTTTGGCAACACCTATGATCTTGGGGGTCACATTACCTTTCCCCCACACCCCTAACCACATCTCAATCCAGTACCAGTTTTGTACTGTTACATACTTAGCTTAAATTCTAAAACTGCAGGGTTTTCTACTATTATAGAACGTGCAGCCGGTGGCATACTATTTATTTTCTGAGACTCTTTGTACATACCTAATTTCTTTATGTTTATTTGTCAATTTATTGCTGTTGTACATCATTTTATTTCTTTCTGTGTTGTATATATTCTGTAATTATACTTTAAAATGTCAAAGATGAGTGTGCCCTGACCAACACAAGAGCGCATGTAACGATTGTTATGAATAAACAATCCATGGAAAAGAAATAAACATTTTCTCACAATGAGTTACTGTATAATATATTCATTTCACTAATATTTCAATATTTTTGGACACTTATTCAAAATTTTGCAATAGAACATTTGTATACGAGGGTCGTCCATAAAGTAAAGAACGATTGTGCATCACATGTGACGTCGATCCCCCACCACCGCGACTGCGTGCACGCCAGTTACCTCTGGCTGTCCTGTCAGTGTGAGCCGAGTTTCATTCCTGTGTGGTCACGCATCTTTGCTCTATAAACTTTCAAAATGGCGGCGCCCATTGAAAATCCCGCCAAATTGATGGCAACTCTTTTTTGGGACCGCAAAGGTTTAATCCATGTTGAGTTTTAGCCAAGGGGAGAAACGATAAATTCAGAAGCTTATTGCGAAACCCTTCAAAGACTCAGACGTGCAATACAGAACAAAAGACGTGGCATGTTGTCAAAAAAAGTGTTTTTGATCCACGACAATGCTCGACCCCATGCATCGGTACGAACCCAGCAAGAACTTCAAGGTCTAAAGTGAGAAATTTTTGGACACCCTCCCTAAAGTCTGGACCTCACGCCTTCAGATTACCATCTGTTCCCCAAAGTTAAAACATTCTTGGGTGGGAAGCAGTTTGGAAACGATGAAGAACTGAAAGAAGAAATGACATCCTGGCTCATATCTTTGGTGGCTGAAGAGTATAACACCGGCATTGAAAAACTGATTCCTCGGTACAATAAATGCTTTGACAACCAAGGCAACTTCATTGAGAAGTAGGCTAGGTTACTGTGAGTATGTAAATAAAGTTCTGTGTTGTTATCTTTCGTTTTTAATTTTTTATACCAAAACGTTCTTTACTTTCTGGACGACCCTCGTACGATACTTAAGAAAACCACAAAACTGTGTAATGTTATATTTCTGTATGTAATTATAAAAATAAAAATGTTATGTTAAATTATGTAGTTTTAAATAGTATAATATACATATCCAAGGTCATACAGTTTAAAAAAAACAAAGCGGTGTTCCAGAATAGTAGAACGTGCCACCACTCACATAATCGTATAGCGCGCGACCAATGCAATGTTAAAAGTTAAAATTTAAAAGAACTGTTTACATCAAAAGTAATTTTTTTGTCAAAAGTTAAAGTTATATACAAGAGGCGGAGGTCTCAGGGAAACTCCTTATTAGCTCCTCCCTTAATTAACCTAGCCTGTATAGTGGTCTTTTTACATTCAATTTTAAACATACAAATCAGAAAGATTTTATTATGTAGGCTTAACATTAAAACAACAACGAATATTTTTTTTGTTTGTTTTCAAAACAAGATATTTATGACATTTCTACATTTTTATATCAGTACTTTCACAAACTTCTGTCTATAGAAAAAAAGGCGTTAGCAGTCTTTTCAGGCTTTCATCGTTTCTATCACAGTCAACAACCCTAAAACTAATTTTTTCCTTTTTTTAACTCTTGTAGTGCTATGCCGCCTGGCCTATGGATATACCCAAAAGTGATAAGCAGTTTTATGCAAAAATGTAAAGTTTTGGTAAAATACTCGTAGATTCGTTATTTGATTTGTTGTTGAAAACCTTTTGTATTGTTAAACGATAAACATAGAATAGCCCTATATCAATAAAATACATTATTATTTTTATTTATTAAAAAAATAAATAACTTGTTTTAATTTAAATTTTTTATATTTGTAATTGTGAATAAAATAAGAGTGCCTAAATCATTTTTATATTTTTTAACCTATTCCACTGTAAAAGGCATCTAATGAAAAACAAATTTCATATATTTTCAGTTCATTTTTATAAAAAAATAAGGAGTATAGAGGAAATATAACAAATATTGTCCTCATAAAAATTAGTTAACCTCGATTTTCCTTAGGTGAATGAAAATATAAAAATTTGACTGTCGACAATCAAATGGCCATATATCGATTCTCTAATACCTTTGAAATAAAATGACATCGATAGCAGCCAGTAAAATAAACAAGCCTGTCGTATATGTATAAAATATGTAGCATCTACTATGTAGACACTCACACTTTTAGACATAAATACAGCGTCTATTATGAGCCAGTAGAGTATACAAGTGTAAAGTGAAATTCTTTAACTCAACTTTAAAACATTGTTTTCATTTTACCTGTTAACAACATATTTAGATCAGAGTCAAACTTATTTAGTAATAGCTAATAAGGATTATCCGGAGCATCAATATTGCTTGTAAGTATTTTAAATTATCGATAAATATTTAAAATGTTTACCAATGGATTCAGAGGAGTAGCTTGCCTGAAGTTAATTGACTTGCTCTGATAGGCTGGGTGACTGTGGAGTGTGTTATCACGAGGATCAGTTGGAAGGTGTCGTAAGAGTCACACGTAGTCTGCTGCATGCCAGGTACCCTCACTACTTACAGGACGGCTATGAAGTGCTAAAAAGCAAACCACCAATCATCTACAGCAATATCGCCTCTCCTTTGGGTATTGTACAACATGTCTGTCGTCAAGTGAGTTTTTTTCACTTTTTTAGCTTAGCATTTTTTTCAGTGCACATACCTTCCAAAAAGTGAGATGTTTAAATATTTACGCAGTTTTCATATGATTTTTAGTTAAGTGGCAGTATGATAGTTTTGATTTGAAGCTGTATTTGACAAATTTTATGAATAAATTTGTGAATCAGACCATTTTGTCAATAAAATATGTTAGGTCAAATTCAAAATCTGTTTACAAGTGAAATAAGTAAAAAAAGCAATAAGGAATAAATTTCCGCTTAGACTATTGGTCATTGCTGAGAAACAGTTCAGTTGATCAGCCCAATTATTTTATGATAAACACATCTTAATTAACGTAATATTTTATACATATGATTTATCTTAATGATATTAAAATAAACTTAAATGTATACAATAGTAAACATTTTTACAAAACTGTTACTTTAGTTTTCACCAGGACGTCCATTTAGTTAGAGAAATGATTTATTTAAGTAAATTATGCTTAATGTCTGTATCATATTATATGAAAAATAAAAGAACAAACCATGTTCCTGATCTTATAGATGTACAGTAGTGTTTATCCACCCATACAGTTTTGAAAATATTGACATTCATGATTCACTTTGATAATGTTATACATGAGACATCTCACTAAAGCCTCTATACCTTCCCAACCAATTTGCAGTAGGTACTAGGCACCCCCGTCCTCAGCCTGTAATATTTCGGGATGTAAATTCAAATATAGCCGATGAGCAACGTAAAAGGCTTTAGATTAGATATTCTTTCAATCTAAAAGTTCCTAAGGAAATTTTAAGTTTTAATCGATATCAGTTCCTAGAAGCGTAAATACTGTAACTGACTAAAAACCCAACATTTATTTTTACTTAGAAATATTAATAATGTTGTAATGAGAATCTGGCTTATATTCAAAATTTGAAACAATAAATAAAAGTAAAAAGTGTGTTTTATAGGCTAAAAGATAATTTTATCCCAAAACCAATTCTTAATTTATGTTCAGCATAAAGAAAAATAGAAAATACCAGGTTACAAAATTAAAATTAACGATTTTAAAAATGTTAATTAGAGTTAAAGATTGTTCTAAGTGTTATATTTTCTCAATAATAAAAACTGTTTAAAGCAATGAAAGCTAAACATCTGGAATGAAAAAAAAAGGTTTTACTATCACACAATACAATAAGGATTTTTCTTTGAGATCATTTTTATGATTTGGTTAGTTCAATTGGACATAGTTTTATGGGGTTTATTAAAGTTAAATTAATAAAACTTACATTAAAGGGCGATTAACTTACAATAAAAATAAAAACTTATCATTTTCATAAGAAAAAATACTATAAATGATGTCAAGAGCAATCGCTAGTGCCCACCCGCCCACCCATACACGTACGAGGTATTGACCCACCCGCACATGTGTACGTGGTGTGTATGTGGGCACCCATGCACATAGGAGTTATTAAACCAATTTTCCTATTCTCATATAAAAAAAACGTGCAGTGTAAATGAGCATATTTTTTTTACTAAGTAAAAAAACCGTCATATTTTCAGATATGCTTAGAAAGTTACCAAATTTCTTAAAAGGGTTAATCCATTTACATAAAAAAATGAAAATATAAAAAATTATAGTTTATAAGTGATTTCTTGAAATTAAACACAATAACATTAGTTTTTAGTGGGATACACTTCTTTTCCTTGCCAATAAAATATGGTAGCTCTATAGTCTTTTGGTGAAGTTTTTGTATAAACTGTATTAAATAAAATAAAAATGAATCAGTTACCGATCTGATTTACATATATGCATGCAAGTTATGTGATAGATAGTGGTTGTTACCTGTTTTATCAATATTTACTTAATAGATAAGACATTGAGGTTCATTCATTTATACATTCATATACAACATGGATCGAACACACCTATGACACTGAGACTCATATTTGCATACAATGTTGAATGAACACATCCAAGAGGTTCATTCACTCGTTGATGGACACACCTATGACACTGAGGCTTATACATATACTGTACATTGTTGATGGAATATACCTAAGATATATGATACATGTGTGTGAACGTGTGTGATCTCATTCACTCTCCTATACCCATAAAATGTTGATGGAATATATCGATGACATCTTGCTTAGTCATTGCTCAGAGTTTTATACAATTTTAAAAACGTCTTCATGTATAAATAGCTACATTAACTACTAGTTTAACAAGTTATTAATGTTATAGTTGGGGTTGCCTCTTCACTGTGTCCGAGCAGTGCCCTGTACGTCATTGTTTGCCAGTCAAAAGATGGATATCGCAGCTCTGGAGAGGCTGGTAGAAGAAGACAAATCAGCTGGTCGAGTGCCACTCATTGTATTGGCTGATGCAGGTATGTTCTACCTCTAGACTGGATATTTGTTTGATTTAAATGCTTTTAGAGTAGCAGGGTCCATTGGTTTATCCGAATTGCATATTCTGAGTGCTAGTGGATTAGTTGAACTAGGTTGCTAGTTGATGTTTGAATGTCCTCATTCTCTTACTTAATATAAAATGAGAGGGAGGTATGTCAAGAATCATTAACAGGAACCATTATGAGACCAATATAAGTATGAAAATGTATGTATAGGTTGTTATAAAAACTGCATACTTTAATTAAATGAATGTGCAAACATATTAGGTTGAGAGTATGGAATGTTGTGTGGGTGTTTAAATTATATTGTTTTAAAACAATATAAATAATGAGAGTTTTTTTAACATTTTTCACGACTTCATAATATTGTTCATCTAAATTTTAATTTTTGTACAGCATAAAGGCTTGTAGTTCAACCTTTTATTTTTTAACTATTTATTTAACCACACAAACATGATTTTGTAAAAATGTTTTAGTGCTGAAGAAATAGAATTCAACCCATTTCACTTGTATGTTGAACTCTGATATATGAATAATTAGGCTTCACTTTAGTTAATTTAGTTGTTTGTGCTAGGATTGAAGAGCAGACTTGAAGTAGAAACTATAATTATGACAATTAGCATATGGTGTATTTTATTCTTTCTGCTTTTTCATTACCTAAAATCAAATGAATTTGTTGGCTAAAATCATGGTCTTCAACCTGCAGGTTTCGAGATATACACATTATTATAAAATATGAAGCATTTAATGATTTAATTTAACACATAATTTTATTCACATTCCTTTGTATACATGACAAGTTAGAATATAAATATTATCTTTTCTTTTATTATTTAACTAGCTGACCCGGCAATGCTTCGCTATTGCTAACTTTACTAAATAAACTTACATTCCGACGAAAACAAAAATTAATTTAACCTTTTATTGTAGTACTTCTCTATAGACTACATTAGACGTTTGACCTCCCGGCTGCAATATGTATAAATTCTTTGAAGAGCTGACTCTAGAGCAGGCAACATAGAGTTGACCGAGGGAGAAACAATCTTGCCGCAAATCTACACCAGCTACTTTTAGCGTTTGACCTTGTGCTTTGTTTATGGTCATGGCAAAAGATACTTTAACAGGAAATTGTAGACGTTTAAAGGTGAAGTGGTAATCAGATGGGATTAACGGGATTCACGGTATAAAGACTGTTTCTCCCTCGCCTGCTCCTGTGATGATGGTTGCTTCAATCAAATGTTTGGATAGGGCCTTCACCTGCAGTCTGGTGCCATTGCACATTTTAGGAGGATTGATGTTTCGGAGCAGCATGATTGGTACTCCCACCTTAAGTTGGAGGCTATGAGGTGGAATCCCTGGTGGGTTTAATGTATGGAGGAACTCCACAGGGTAGTGAACTGCGTCCTCTACAACCACCACACAATCTACTGACTCGTACTTCATCTCCTCTGCGGGAAGTTGATCCAACAGGATGTTGTTGATACTGGTCGGGAATTCGTTGGTTGGAGTGAGAATAGCTCTTTCAGCCAATTCGGGTCAATGAGAGTGATACTTTTTAAATTTGGATATACAAAATCGATAAAATCCTGCATTGTATTGGCAATAGTACACAGGGTCTCTGGAATACATATTTTACCGTTATGCTGTTGTACTTGACCGTTCCCGATTTGTAATAGTAGGTTTGAAAACTCTTCCATTCCAGACTGACCCATCATTTCAACTCTCATGTTAATTTTCAATGTAAGAGTTTTCACCAATGTCCATAAGTTTGAAGACTTTAGACATGCCTTAATTTCATCCGCACGAGTTCCTCTAGGAACTACAGGTAAGGTCTGTCTAAAGTCTCCAGCAAGAAGTACCGTCACTCCACCCATCAAGCTCCTATTATTCTTAAGATCTTTTAGTGTCCTGTCAAGTGCCTCCACACCTCCTTTGTGTGCCATAGTAATTTCATCCCACACAATCAATTTGCAAGTTCGCAAAACATGAGCCATGTCACTCTGTTTGGAAATATTGCAAATTGGGGTTTCATAACGATTGAGGTCCAGAGGCAACTTCAAAGCCGAATACACTGTTTTCCCCCCTGTAAGTACGTGTATGGGTGGGTAGGTGGGTCAATACCACTGTACATGTATGGGTGGGTGAGTGGGTCATTACCACTGTACGTGTATGGGTGGGTAGGTGGGTCAATACCACTGTACGTGTATGGGTGGGTAGGTGGGTCAATACCACTGTACGTGTATGGGTGGGTGATTGGGTCATTACCACTGTACGTGTATGGGTTGGCGGGTGGGTCAATACCACTGTACGTGTATGGGTTGGCAGGTGGGTCAATACTACTGTACGTGTATGGGTGGGCGGGTGGGTCAATACCACTGTACGTGTATGGGTTGGCAGGTGGGTCAATACCACTGTACGTGTATGGGTGGGCGGGTGGGTCAATACCACTGTACGTGTATGGGTTGGCAGGTAGGTCAATAATAGGTGTTGTTCCCTACAACTAAAATACTACCATTCGTGTGTGGGAGGGTGAGTGGGTATTATTATTTATAAGCCACATCTGGATGAAATGTTTTTTGGCTCTAAGGATTTTAATTAGTTTTTTGGGTTTTCAACCACGAAAAATCGATTGGCAGTCCTAACCCTGGTAAAATTCTGATCTCGGCCCCAGAGGCTCCTAGACGTCCAGTGTCATCGACTTCTAGTAGAAAGAACAATTTAGAACCATTATCGACTTCTAGCAGAAAGTGGGGTATCAAAACCTATGTAATTATCTCCTAAATCACATTATACCATTACATTTTGGAAGAGATAAGCCCCCACTCAAAAAAAAAGTATGCTCAGAAACACAAAATTGGGTAATGTTAAACTAATACACCCAAGGTTGGGTGTAAATTGAAAGGTATTCATCTCTTAATTACCAATATACCATCATATTTTAGAAAATACTATGTATATGGGCTTCACTACCCCAAAAACAAAAATTCATGGTAATACTGCTTAACAATACTGGCAAGGACGTAGGCCGATCTTCCTCTTGAGGTGACATACCGAGATCCACAAATGGGACTGTAACAGAGTGCCTTGGTGAGGCCCCAGGCTGAAATTTTCCCTGTACTTTTGGCTGTAGGCCGAATTCCACAAAGGGACTGTTCGCAGAGCGTCCTGGCGAAGCCATAGGCCGAGCTCTCCCACGAAGTTGCAGGCCAAGTTCTACAAAGGGGCTAAAGGTAAACGTAGAAGACCTCAGAAACAAATTTTAATTAATAACCTACAAGGTAGAGCAACAACAAACGATCCACAGGATCCTCTGGGAGATATGGATGCTACCCGTCAGTTTGCAAAATTCAAATGAGCGAAGCTCGGTCTCCCGATACTTAGTAATAAATGAAAAACAGATCATACAAATTTATACAAAATTAAATAATAGGAAATACATGTTTACAAGCAAGTAGCGCATAGCCCAGTTATGATCAAAATGCAACATATATTCTGTTGTATAGTATAAAAACAATTACAAATAAATACATGTTTCTTACTGTAAATCTGCCAAAATAAAAATATGAATTGAGGTTTTTCTAGAGCATACTTTTTCAGATGTCATGATATTTTTTTATGCACCAATCTCCTTGTGTTAACTCAGGGTGTTCACATTCTGGAAAGTCAGGGAAATCTGCCCGTGATGCATTTGAGAGGATTATTTTATGCTCTAGTCAGCCGTAACCTCAACTAACGTAGCATTTTTCTAGTAATTTTTTTACAATTAATTAAAGTGGTGTTCAATAGTGCAATGTCCTATATATTCTGATAGTATTCTCCAGTGTTGAAATAAGTATTTAAATGCAATTTTTCTTCATTTGTAAGATTAATTTTGTGAGACTTTTATATATATTATTACATATAATACTTTTAAATATATATATTGCATATATATATTTACTTATAGGTTTCCTTTTTGTAAGTGTTCATAATGAAAATATTAGCAATGTAGCTTCGTAGAAATGTATTTGTATTTTCAATAGAATGTTGGTAAAAAAAGAGGAGGAAAAAAAAGGGAGAGAGAACTAGGTTTGTTATGGGTATGGAGGAGGCTGGGTTTTCTTATTCCTTTCTTTTATAATTTTTATTTACATTTTTTAATAGCAATATTAATATTTCCAGAATAATCATTTTAATGTAATGCCTAAAATAAAACACATTTTTACTATAATGCATTTTTGAAAAATTGCGAGAGTCAGGCAAAATTATCAAAAAATAGTCAGGGAAGGTCAAGGAAAGTAAAAAAAAATTGTGACAAACCTTTTGTGTAGGTGTCTTACCCTAATTAAATAATACTGTAATAGGCTCTTTTTATTTTAGGAATGCCCATCGCTGGTCATGTAGATAACCTCTCCCGTCTACAGGAGGTCTGCAGGAACCATGAGTTGTGGCTGCACCTCCGTGGCCACTCGCTCGCTGCCCTCACCATCACTGCGCCCCCTAATTCACCAGCCGTTGTGGTCTGCATCATATCTACTTATTAATACTTATTAATTTAGTTTTACTTCTGTGGCCATTGTTATTAAGTTGTTAATTGGCCATACCATCATTCCATCTTTACTTATATTTGTCTTGAACCTCTTCTATTTTATATGTTTGTTAATTAGGTTTCCTTAGTTTTATTGTACATTTTCTCCTTCATCTTATTCTTTATCTTATTTTATTTGAATCTCCCCCTGTAGCAAGTTTCTTGTCCCCTAATCTTATAACTTTTAACTAGGCTCTATATCTTACATTAGCAACAATGTCAATATGCTATTTATAGTATAACCTGACGTTTCGTCCATGTGTGGCACCCTCAGTGGCTTTAGCATAAAATTTTATAACTTATGTAGGATTATAATTCTAATATGTTATTTTTCTATTTTATCCGATGAATTTATTTATTTGATTTACTTGGTTTACACAGACTTATTTACAGCAAACCAGTTCTTCCACATATCAGTTCTTTTAGTGTTTGGATGTTGAAAGTCCTTTTGCAGCACGAACATTGAAATATCATAAAAATAAATGAACAACAGTTTAAAATTATTTTAACAATTAGAAAATAAAAAAATGAGTAACATACTATAAACTAACAAATAAATAACATATAATCACCAATAATAAATATAACAATTCCAACATGCAACAACAAAACAAATAGATCAACATGGAAATATGAAAGTATAATGACATACACATAATTTAAAAGACAAAAAGTACTTTGATAATGGGATGGTGGTGTACGCTCAGAGAGGTCTCTTAATTGGAATATAGTATTAAATGACTAGATAAACAAATAACTAAGGTTTGGCATTCCCAAACCGCGCACCGCACTGTATTCATCAGGCGTGTCAGACTCCCCCTCAAAATTAAAGGTAGGAATAGTCAAGCAGCATGGCTGCACAGAGTCCAGTCCCTGCTTGAGACAGCCACCATAGTGCACCCTTAACCTTTATAATTAATGAAAAAAAATTAATAAACTATTACAAACTAAATAACAATAATAAATCCCAGAATAAATAAACACAAAACTGAACAATAATTTATGAAAGCTTCAACAATATATGAAAGATTGTTGAACAACAATAAATATATAAAGATTCAGCAATAAATATATGAAAGATTCAACAATAAATATATAAAAAATTGAACAGTATATATATGAAAGATTCAACAATAAATATATATGTTTTTTAAATCCTACAATAAATTTATTATACTAAAAAATTGAAAATGCAAAAATACCAAACAATTAATAATAACAATTCAGAGCAACAATTTAGCCCAATAAAACTCTGGATATACCATTGACACAACCATTCTTAAATTTTGTCAAGTTATCTGAGAATATGTCAAGTTCGTCATTCTCGAACATTACCTGGTTGTACAGCCTCATCATACGTAGTATTGGTGATTTAGCATGTGCTACTGTACGTGTGTGGAGGGAAAATAGTAATCTATTTCTACTATTGAAAATGGGCGCTCGAATTTCGAGTGAGCCAAGGCTGACAGGATCGTCTTATTTTCCCTCGAACCAATTTGTACAAAAACACCAACTCGTGCACTTTCCTTCGCTGACGTAGACTACTATACCCAAACATAACAAGCAACTCACTGTATGGAACCTAGTATGTATAAATTAGTGATGGGTCAGTTCCATTTTTTTCCGGTTCCGGTTTGGTGGCCAGACTATGGGTGAATATTTTCTGACTTAGATATTTTGTTTATCTCATGGCCAAATCACGTACTGATAAGGAAGTGGCCTTCTACGGGCACTGGGCAGATATTTTCGGTCAAAGATATATTGTTTATTTTGAGGTGGATTTTGTCTTGATTGTTTTGTATATCAGCACTTTTCACACCTGAAACATTTCTGATATGAATGCTATCTCCCCATTTACGTTTTTCTGGAACCGGAACCGCAGTACCAAGACTTCCCCATCGGTTTCTGTTTTTTGTCAAGAACCAAAAGAACGGAGAACCGACTTTAGGGACCAACCCATCCCTAGTATAACTATTAAAACTCTTAAAATACAAGTATTGTAAAAATCTTTTTTGCTCTTTTTCTAAGGCATCCTCCAGAGTTACTTGCGTTGAATTCCAAACAATAGCATTGCATTTCAACCTCGACCTGACCAAAGATCCAAACAAGGTTTTTAATGTTTCTAAGTACTTGAAATGAGCAACCTCTCTAAATATTAATCCCCTCATTTTCGATGCTGATACAATGTTATCAACATGGCAATTAAAGGTTGAAGTGCAATCAAAAAACACTCCTAAATGCTTTACTTTACTTACTCTCGAAATTGAAATATTATTGATCTTGTACTTTTATACTTTAGGTAATTAGCGCTTTTTGAGAATGTCATTCCATTACATTTAGTAATATTAAAAGTCATCTTATTATCAAGACTCCACTGATAGATACCGTTTATGTCAGCTTGTAGTCTATAAAAATCATCTATATTTAGTATGTGAGTAAATAATTTTAAAATCATTGGCAAATAACAAAGCTTTAGATGGAACAATATAATCACTAATGTTATTAATCATAATAGAGAAGAGGGTTGGTCTAAGGTTTGAGCCTTGGGGTACTCCTGAATCAACTGAGAACTCAGATGTATTGTATCCATTGAATGATACATATTGTTTTCTACTAAATATGAAGTAAAAAACTGTATAAGACTATCTGACAAACCATAGTGAGGCAGTTGTTTTAATAAAGTTAAATAATTGTTTTAATATTGTCAAATGCCATGGCCAGGTTGAGGAATATGGCGTTAGTCTGGAATCCGGAGTTCAAGCCAGCGAAGATATAGTTTGTAAAATTAATTAGATTAGTGCTGACAGAGCGTCCTGGCATAAATCCATGTTGAATACCAGAAACATACTTACTAAAGTGATTAATGAGGGACATATTAATTGTCATTTCAAATATCTTAGCTGATACAAATAACAGCAACAGGTATGTGATTTATTATAAGTGAATTTTTGCCACTTAAAAATTGGGGTTATTTTTGTAATTTTCCATTTCTCTGGAAATATGCATGATTCTAAGCTCAGATTACACAAAAAAAGTTAGAGGTTTAAGTAAACCTCCTGAGCAAGCTTTAAATATATATTGTGGCAAGAGATCTGGTCCAGTGGTGAGCTTAGATTTAAAATATATATATTGTGGCAAGAGATCTGGTCCAGTGGTGAGCTTAGATTTTAAATATATATATTGTGGCAAGAGATCTGGTCCAGTGGTGAGCTTAGATTTTAAATATATATATTGTGGCAAGAGATCTGGTCCAGTGGTGAGCTTAGACTTTAATTGTTTAATTGCTTGACCTACCTCGTCCTCAGATACAGTGTGAATGCCTAAACACCCAACCCCCGCCATAGCAGGTAGTGTCAATGCCATCTCACCAGTTTGAACTATATTATATTTTTCATAAACTGAACTAAAATAATTTTTGAGTGCATTGCCTGTATCTGTATCATTATTTAGTGTTTCCCTATTGTATTCCATTGCCAAAGCTTTATTCTTATTGGTTCTTTTCTTTTTAATTTACTTCCAAAACAATGTACTGTCAGTTTTAATTAAATTTTCAATTTGCCCAATGTGATTCTTATAGGCTGAATTGGTAGGATAAAAAATATAATAATTGACAATAAACCAATACGTAATTTTATTATGATACTGTAGATTTATGGTGATGTGACATGTAACAAATTTAGAATAGCTTACAGTGAACTGAGTAATATTAAGATTAGAATATTAAGGATCTTATTTTAGATTTAATTCTATAGTTTATCGTGAACTAGCCATGTCTGTTAAGAAAAACTTACATCAGATTTGGACACCGTTATGAATGCTGAAAGATCTATAACTGTTCTATTTATATACCACTGTGCGTGTATTAATAATCATTTATTTTTTGTCCAATATATTAAAAGTTGCGGTTTGGTTTTTTTTCAAACTCGCAGTGTAATTAACCTACAGACCAACAGTATAAAAGAGTCCATTTTTTAACATACATGCTTTTTACGACTAAGTAAAAAACCCGCTCAAACTGCATTTAATGATAGGTGATTATATGGATCAAACTGAACTATTGGGCATCAATAAGTTGTTTGTGTATGGATGGATAGGTGGGTCAATACAACTATGTGTATGGGTGGGTTATGGGTGTATGGTTGGGTGGGTTAATAACAATTTAAGTGTATGGTGGGTGGGTTATTCAGTACCATTGTACAGTGATACTGACCCACTATGATTCAGAGACATTTACATCTCTCATAGTTATTTATTTCCTCCGAATTAAGTTTCTAATAAGATTATTATTTGATATACTGTATATTATTTTGTTGACCTCACCTTTACTTACAGAAGTTTAAGAATAGTTTTTATTTGTTTTCTAAAATAAAAATAGCATTTTATATGGAAAACAGCAAATGGAATCCAACTTCATGATAATTGCTTTATCCCAAGGTCAAGAAATCATATAATTTTTCCTTCCTTAATAATAATTAAACTATAGAAAATCATTCAGACTGTAGTTGTTTAGGTTATGAGTTAGACACACTATTTGTTGGAATTGACTTCATAATCCATTAAATAAAACATCGAATTGATTCTTGAAAGTAAAATGATTACATTACCTTTAAGAAATGCAAAATATTTGATATGAGAATATTTTTCAGAGTCCTCGAATCTCAGACAGTGCCACGTTGCCTCTTTCAACATGGCTTGGAGTTCCAGGCTTGCCATCTGTTGTATCCTTTCAAACTGAGCCTACTCAGTTAAAAAATTAATATAACAAATTGTTTGTAGATAACATGTAAACTATTACATTGTACTTGTTAAAAAATGTAAGTATGCTTCTGGAACGTATTTTTCTGATGAATGTTATTACAACTGTAAACTGTTACATTGTACTTGTAAAAAATGTAAGTATGCTTCTGGAAAATATACTCTTGATGAATGTTATTACAACTGTAAACTATTACATTGTACTTGTAAAAAATGTAAGTATGCTTCTGGAACGTATTCTTCTGATGAATGTTATTACAACTGTAAACTATTACATTGTACTTGTAAAAAATGTAAGTATGCTTCTGGAAAATATACTCTTGATGAATGTTATTACAACTGTAAACTATTACATTGTACTTGTAAAAAATTTAAGTATGCTTCTGGAAAATATACTCTTAATGAATGTTATTACAACTGTAAACTATTACATTGTACTTGTAAAAAATGTAAGTATGCTTCTGGAAAATATACTCTTGATGAATGTTATTACAACTGTAAACTATTACATTGTACTTGTAAAAAATGTAAGTATGCTTCTGGAAAATATACTCTTGATGAATGTTATTACTAGGGATGGACGAGTCTCGAAATTTCGGGAATTCCCCGGGAAATTATAATTCTCGTCCTGCGAGAAGGAAATTTTGTTACGATCGGGAATTCTATTCGAGAGTTTTTCTAAGATGTAACCAACTAAATAGTTCGATCTCAACAACACGGTTATAATCGACATTCATGGTCAAGTTCGGATTTTTTCAATCAATATAAATTAAAATGAAAGGTTAATAAAATTATGATAGGCTTGTGTCTCGATTACCGTGGAATGTAATTTATTGCTTATAGTGTGGCAGTGAAGTTACGTAGTGACTGTCGACTGACTGTCGGAGTCGACAGTTGGGGTCGAACGTAGATGTGACGTTCTCTCGACCCGTTCATTTGACAAGGCTCATCTAAGTGAACGAGATATCCGGATCACGATGCTAAAAAAAAACTATTAAAGTCGAACAAGTTACTGAGATCTATGATCCAACTTAACAAATCTAGTATAGGACAGAACTGTTGACCGAAACCCAAATGATAATGAACGAAAACTGAGTGGGCCTATATTCCAATGTTTGTGTGTGTCAGTAACGTAAAATCATTCAATCAAACTGCTCCCGAGAACAGGTCACTTTACTGTCCATTGTCCAACAAAACAACAAATCTTCCTTCCCACGACAAAAGTCCATTTCTCTCATGTACATACAATGAACCGTTCTGCTCGTTTCCGATTTGAAATTATCGTATATTTCCCGTGAGGTGATTGTGATCCGTTTAGGTGTTTACTCTGAGTAGGGAATCATCCAATGATTTGACAGAAGAAAATATCGTATCATATCATATAAAATATCGTGATGGCGTTCAAGTATCGTGCGACGTAACAATATTTATTTATTTTCAATTGAATAAAAAATAAGTAGATATAGCTGTAGCGAATGTCAATTAGTAATCTGTTTGTGAACACTTTGGATCGCCAAATGTGCATGTAACATTTGCAGGCATACGATATTTTCTTCTGTCAAACTGTCGATCGGTTTCCTGACTAGATTAGAAAGTAACACAGATGGAGTGTAAAATGCATTACAATACGATAATTTTGATTTGTGAACTCAGTGAACGGTTCCCTGATCATAATTGTTACTACTACGTCGATGTTAAATGCAAAACAATTCAATCCAAATCAAAGATTATATTATTATTTATTTATTAAAATGGACGGATTTAGCAATAAGGAACATAATTTTTATTGAACCGAAACTTTATCATACTTCTTGTGTATATTTCATAAATTTATAATTTAGCTGCACAAATCTACTTTGTATCACCAGTTGCCAGTTGGCATTTAGCTGATATTTCAGATTGCATCTCGTCTGCTAGGCATACATTTGCCGATTACGTATACCGTTGTCACTCCAATACGTCAGAAATTCCTCGTGATGAAATGATTATCTTTCTATGTATCGAAGTAGTTTCGAGTTGCACACATTCATTACCGATCATAATTTATTAAAAATAATTGATCGTAAACGACTTTTAAATTTATATTTAGGTGCACAATTATTAAATTATTACTATCGATCCATTAAACTACCGGTATTTTGGCATCTAGATTTACAAATTTGATTATATTTCACAGCTTATTTCCGGTTTATTATAACCATTATTATATTACTGAATAAAATAACTACAGATCCACTTTTTATGGCGTATACAAAATCAATTTTTTGTTGAAAAGCGACAATTTTGAAAGCAATCGACTGTGTTTGGCGATGACGCCTGAATCGTAGAATCACTTGATCCAGCTTTTGCCCAAAAGCTTCACTACCGTGATCGGAACTACCAGATAAACCAGATCGACCGCCTGTGTGATTAGTTGACAATCACAGAGAAGAAATAGAGGTTGCTTTCTTATGACTACAGTGGCAGTTATTAATAGAATTAAAACAAATGCACATCTCTACAATAGTCAATACATGTGCAGTAATAATTACTAAGTTTATCCGTGAGGATTTTGGGGGGGGGGAATAGGGGAATAAGGAAGGGACTGCCAAGATGCTGGCTCTGTGTGCAACTTCAGTTCCTAGTTATAATGTAGTTCAGTTAATTAATTGAAGAATTCATCCATGTCTAGTTTTTATGATGATTTTAATTAAAATTTACAATTTTAATTCAGTTATATCAAATAAGATTGCTTTGTTTATTAAGTGTGTAATCTGTTATTGTTTAGTCTAAACCTGTTTGATTTTTTTCTGTTTTGTGGATAGCAGGCAAAAAATAAAAAAGATTTAATAAAATAAGGAGTACATAAATGTGCCTTAACATTAATGGTTGAATTTCCTACTAGATCACATACCAATTAATTATTATTACTATAAAATGATTTGGTTTATTTGTTTTATCTACTAAGTTTGAAAATTAATGTATGATAAGCTGGGAAAATTCCCTCCGAAAATTTCTCGAAATTTGGGAGGAAATTAATTTCCCTCCCGTTTCCCTCCCGAAATTTGGGAGGAAATTAATTTCCCTCTCGTTTCCCTCCCGAACCTAAAAATCTCCTCTCGTCCATCCCTAGTTATTACAACTGTAAACTATTACATTGTACTTGTAAAAAATTTAAGTATGCTTCTGGAAAATATACTCTTGATGAATGTTATTACAACTGTAAACTATTACATTGTACTTGTAAAAAATGTAAGTATGCTTCTGGAAAATATACTCTTGATGAATGTTATTACAACTGTAAACTATTTTTCAATTAAGTATAATCCAAACTGAGTTGCATTGTGTTTTTGTTTCAGTTTTGTAAAATTTGAAGTTACATCACTAATTATCTTAATATATAAAATCCAAAAACTGTGCATTCACTGATCATAAAATCTCCAAAAGCATTGAACAGATTTTGATGAAATTTGGTGGGAAGTTAGCTCTTGTATCATAGAGACCCAAGGAAGGATTTCTCGTAATTCCATTCCTAATGAGTAAAAGCAGCCCCTCAACGTTTTGTATTACTTAATTTAATAATTTATTTCAAACAGCTGATACAAAAAAAATATAAAAATGACACAAAAGCTTAACTAATTTGTTTTTCATTTTGAAATGTTTAAGGTAATTTCTACTAACTCTGACTTGATTGCACTACTTTGCAACCCTATTTATTGGGTTTTCTAGACTATAAAATTTTATTGTCTATGAGGACGGCAGTTGGCTGAGCTCTTATATGGATTTGATGGTTTAGAGAGAACCACGGAGGAAAGGTTAAGCAAGCATACAGAACCAGTCCATAGCGAAGAAAAGGCTTTCGGCTTGTTATATATGTTTTAGTGTAAATATGTTCTTATTGCTTTTATCATTAAATTTTATAAACTGTAAAAAACGTTTAAACAATTATAAAGTGTGACTGAACTATGACTGCAATAGTTTTACACGATGCCAAATTACATTATACTGCGCTATCGGCAGTATCTCGTTCTATCTCACTCCTTTTATGGTTTCTATGTCAACACCACTTCACACACAGTATAATGTAGTGCTACCAGGACATAATGATTTTTATTCTGTTGGTTTTGTTACTATCGATGCTAGGATTGACATAATTTCTTTTCTTATTTTTATTCTCCTATTACGAAATGCAGTAACAATCGTTTAATAATAGGGATGAAATCGTTGTTTCATAATAGACACACTTGGGTCTATATGACACATAAGAATCGATGTGTTGATACCACACATTGATTCTTAATTATCGATATTGAGAGTTGGAGATACGAAGCCATTCACTATACATCTCGTTATATACTCATCTAACCATCCACCGTAAGTCTTGTCAGCTCATGAATCAAACTAATTTACATCTGGAAAGACTGATCAAGCCACCCAATGTGCATCTTGACAGCTCATCAAGTCAAACAATGTACATGTGAAAAGACTCATCAAGCCATCCAATGTGCATCTTTACAGGCCCAATATACTTTGACTGTTTATGGTGTATATACAGTATACAGTGTATACAGACTAAAGGAGAGGGAGGGAGAGGGGGGGAGGGGTAGAGAGGGAGGGAGGGAGAGAGGAGGAGGAGGAGGAGGAGATTTTTCAGTTCTTGGTTGTGTTTTAGGGTTGGGTCGAAGTCAAGTTTTTTAGTAGGTGGTGGAATCGGACAACTGGAGGTTAATTTCATTGATATAATCGGATTTGTTAAGAATAACAGTGGTGGAACCTTTACGTTTTTATCTTGTAATTTAGTCATAGATGAAGAGAGTAAAAAATTCAGAAATGTGTGTCCAGTGTCCTGACAGGTTGGTTTTGACTCGGTGGGCAGTTGTGAAGATATGTCAGGTAGATGGTCAGGCCTGTCAAGATATTGAGCAACTGGGCACGTCAAGTTTTACACAGAGTGGACCCACAATTCAATGATTATAATACATATTAATCTGTGAAGTTTTTTCAGATGTTTACTTTTATTTTTGCAGCAATTTTTAATTTCCTTAATTTTGGCAGACACTATATAACCCAACAGGGGTGACGGGAGCTGCATTACTACTGGACCAACCAGGTCGGCGGCTTCAAGCATTGCCTCTCTGGGGTGTTCTACAGGTTGGTATTCAACTCAATTTACAACTTCTTTACTCTAAAATGTTGTTCAAATTGTACTGTATTCTATAATTCATTGTTTAATGCAAACATGTTGTAAATCTAGAAGTAATACCTTTATATTAATATTGCTTACACATTTCATACAAGCATAGAAGAATTGTCCTCGTTGAATGCTCAGTAAGACTGGTTGAAATAGAAGCAAATATGGACTCTTAAAAAAATGCCAAATTTAACATAATGCAAAAAAATTTACTATTGAAAAGTTTTCCATGATTCTTCTGTGATGGACTCAAGATAAGGCGTAGCATTAAAATATCTCCTAGAATGTTTTTTCTTTTTTTGTTGTGTGTTTACTTTCCAAGGCCTTACTAAAGGAATATTTAAAAAGACAACCCTTTTTTTATATTGATGTCTGATGCCATTGTTTTCAGTCTTTTGGTTGGGAGGAATTTGTTTTTGTTTAAAATATGATTTAAGTCAGTAATCTGTAAATTGTACCTTAGTTTGTTTTTATGTTAAGTTATTATATATACCGTTTGATCAATCCCTTGCAAACATTCTTTATTAAAATTCTACAGCCACTCAGTTTGTCTTCAGCTACCTATCCTCTGAATCAATAGAAAGTTTATACATTTTAAATGGAATATTCTATATTCTGTGGATTGTCATCAATATCCATTAATTTATTTGTATAAAACTAGATCCTATATAGGTGTTAATCATCCACTCAACTTTAAATAAGTACACATTGTTTCAGAAAATGGGTCAAAGTGGAATCCAGCAGCGAATTCGAGAAGCCTTTGAATCTTGTGAGCAGTTGTGGAGGAGGCTCATTAAATACCCATGTTTGCGGATGTTGGTAAGCCATTAACAACCATAAGGCATTTTTAACATTATGAGCAGTTAACTCCTTTAGCATCACAGTCTTATACACTGAACTGCTCCCTCTAGTTTGTGTCATTTTGAATTTATATTTATTTATTTATTCATAAGACGTCGATCGTCAAGATATGGGCGAATATGGATTTCGAATGAGTGTGATGAGTGTAGATGAGCGAATGTAGTCATCGTTACAAACTAAGGCCGACTGTTCCTTAGAAAGTGTCATTAATTAATAGCCCACTGACAAATGAACAGCCAGTGATTATCAGCTGATCCTTCTCAAAATGTATTGACTCTGATTGGGATCGAACTGAGAACCTTTAGCACATGAAGCTGGGATTGAACCAACTACGCTACCGACCAATTATAATCACACACATGACAAAAACTTAAATCAACTCAATATTAAGCAGGCTAGAACAACAAATATTTGTTCTCTATTCATTTTTATGTTTTTTGGAAGCTTTTATACTCTGTTTCTTTTAGTTGGCAATAGTGGCGCAGTACTGTAACCCAGCTAATTGGGTACAAAGTGTTGTGAAGATTTTCGGTGACACGCTCTATATTGTGTCCTCTTAATACAACATGGCGTCCGCTCAATGGTTGCTATCAGCGTGGACACCAATACAGAAGTCTAGGTTGTCCATGTTGGGCAGTAGTCAATGTACGGACGTTGTGTACGGGAGAGAACTGAGTATCAGGCTTGTTAATTAATTAGCTGAAAATCAGGCTATTGGGCTATTAATAAATGGCCCTCTCTGAGGAACAGTCGAACTCAGGTAGTAACCAGACTTCACAGGTCATCCACACTCATGCAATCATTCATATTCACCTTAAAATACACAAAAAGTTGTGTTGGAGTCTCATATGTAAGAATAAGAATACAAGTCAGCTTTTGTTTACTACTTTTGTTGTTAGTGCTGTATCAGGTTTATGTTATTGTATTTTTTATATTTTTTATCATACTTTGTCATAAACAATGAAATATTATCACTGGAAACAATTTCCATTGAGTGAAAATACAACTGTGTTTGGGCAAACATCTAATATTAGTTACGACACATGGAAATAGTTATGATGTTGAAATAAATTCTAAAAAATGTGAAATTTCAAATAGGTTTCATGGTTTTTTATATCCTTTCACAACAATTATATATAATCTTTGTCAAAGGTAGTTGAATAAAGTATTATTATTAGTATTTTAATTTATTTAAAATACAGTAGTCCCTCATTAATCCGACACAATTCAGGCCAGGTATGTGTTGGATTAGTGAAAAAGCCGGATTATTGGAGTTCAATTGCTTCAATTACATAATAGAATCTATATTGTAATTAAGAAAGTCAATTTTTCATTAAATATGTACAATAGTTTCAAAGTAAGAAAAGTTGAAAGGTAGTTTCAAAGGTACACTAGTTGAAACTGTGTTATATAACACTGTTGCATATGCATAAAAAACAAGTTAAAAAGCTTACAACAATTGAAAACATTAATCCTTAAAAACTTTGCAAAAAATAAAAAATAGTTAAAGTAAAATGTAACTATTGATAAAAATAAAAAATAATGCTGACAGAATATTATCTTCAAAATGTATTTTTCAATATTTCCTATCATTTTTTTAATGCAATGTTTTGCATTATTAATAACATGTTTAAACAAAGACACTCTAATATATTTAACTCACTATAAAAACCTTTTAATTATTATAAACTATAAAACTAGAAGCATAATCATATTCATAATGTGATATGAATTGTAAACAGAATGGAATGTTGCCATCAGGTGTTTTTATCTGGCAGGAAGTGATAAGAAAGGGTCAGGATAAACAAGGGTGGGGCTCAGGCTGCAAGGAGATCTTCCTTTTTACTGCCTTTGGAATTCTAATGTTATCTGTTCCTAAGGCATTCAAGTGCCTAATTCCTTCAAGTGCTGATAAAACTGATAAGGAAATAGGCAGACTGTGGGGAGATATTTTCTGACGAAGTTATTTTGTTTATCTTGTCTGACAAAGTTATTTTGTTTATCTTGTCTGACAAAGTTATTTTGTTTATCTTTTGGTCAGAAATTGTCGTTTCTGTTTATCAGCACTTTTCACACCTGAAACATTCCTGATATGAAAGCTATCTCCCCCTTTGGTTTTCTGGAACCATAACCGCTTCTTTTTTATCAATAATGATAGAACTGGCAGGATTACTGGGGGGGCCGGACTGGCGCAGGGCTGGATTATAGAGGAACTACTGTATATATATACATCAAATCAAATCAAAATCTCTTTATTTATATCTGTACATATATACAGGTAAATAGTGTCAGACATTAATACTAAACTTATGTATGTAAAATAAAACTAAGTATAACTAAAGCCCACAAATGGTAAAAAACAACTACAGCTCACAAAACTCCTCAAGTGAATACACAGGATTATTAACCAAATATCCCTTTAATTTTTTTTCAAACTTTAAATTATTTTCAATTTTTGAAAGACTGAGTGGAAGTTTACTAAAGAATTTAAGTCCCATGTAAGTTGTTTTTTTCTTAAAAAATTCTAACCGATGAGGTTCTAAATTAATATGATGTCTCGTATTGTAATGGTGAGTAACTATTTGTGTTGAATTTGAATTAACTGATCTAATGTACTTAATAGTTGAATATATGTACTGGCAAAAGACAGTTAACACTCCCATATTTTTAAACTCTTCTTTGGCAGAATCTTTTGATTTCAGCCCAGCCATTATTCGAATTGCTTTTTTTTGTAGTTTCAATATACTGTTCAAATTGCTTTTGGATGTGGCCCCATATATACTAATTCCATATGAAATATGTGAGTGAATTAGAGCAAAATAAATAGTTTTTAATGTTATTACGTTGCAAATTCTAGACATTCGGTAAAGTGCATAAATACCAGAGGAAACTTTATTCAGTACATGTTTTACGTGAATGTCCCAGCTTAAATATTCATCTATGTACAGACCTAAAAACTTTGTATTTTTTTCTTGAACCAAAATATTGTTGCATATCTTTATAGTTGGATTAAATCTAGTTTGAGATTGGCTTGTTGAAAATTCCACAAAGTTAGTTTTCTTTGAATTAATTAGTAAATTTTTATTGCTGAAGAACTCTTCCATGACTGCAAGGTTAATAAATGAAGATATTTCCAGTGACTCTTTATTTTTGTCTGACATAATTATATTAGTATCATCAGTATACAGACAGACCGCAGCCCGTTCACCCCGTACCACCTCAGGGAGACCTCTCACATAACATAGAAATAGGAGAGGCCCTAAGATGGACCCTTGAGGAACCCCATACCGAACCGTCTGCAATGAGGATGATATGTTTTCTATATAGTTAAACTTGTTTTGAAATTTATGCTCTATTTCTACATATTGTTTTCGTTTGTACAAGTATGATTTAAACCATGATAATTCTTTGCCTTCAATTCCAAGGCATTGTAAGTTCTGAATCAATTTGTTATGGGAAACACTGTCAAAAGCTCTTGTTAAATCTAAAAATATTCCAAGTACCTTTTCACCTTTATCAATAGAACTAATTATTTTTCGACAAATTCAATTCCTGCTGTAACAACTGACTTTCCTGGTCGGAAGCCATGTTGTTGGTCATCCAAAAGGTTATTTGATGTAAGGAAATCTAGTAATTGCTTATAAATTACACGTTCATAAAGCTTTGAGAAGGATGGGAGAACTGATACTGGGCGATAACTTAATAGCCTATTTACCTCCCCACTTTTGTAAATTGGCACAACTTTAGCGAGTTTCAATTTATCCGGAAAAATACCACTTATTAATGATGAATTAATTAAATGAACAAGTGGCTTCAGGATTGTGAGTTTTACTGTCTTTATCAAAGTCATGGGAATTTCATCCACTCCGGAAGATACTTTATTTTTTAATGTAGATAGTATTTTATCTAAATCTTTTTCAGTTATTTGGTCAAATTTGAACTTTTTAAATTGTGTATTTGTCCCTGTGCATTCACCCGTGGATCCTCCAGAAACAATATTGGGCATTATCAACTTATCTACAGCACTTATGAAAAAAGTATTTAATTTATTACATATTTCTATGGGATTATCAATTTCTTTACTATCTTCTAATATTTTCAAATTAAATTTAGATTCTTTAGAATTCCCAATTTCATTATTCAACAACTGCCAAGTTGCTTTAACAGCATTATCAGAGTTGTTTATTTTAGAATCAAAATAGGATTTTTTTGTCTCATTTATAAGTTTTCTTAGATACTTTTTTTAGTTTTTAAAATTTCCTTAATATTTTTATTGCATGAGATTCGATAATTTGTTCCTATTTCTAAGATTTCTTTTTTCAAATTTTTTATTTCATCAGTAATCCAATGACTCTTGTTTTGGGTACGCCTGGTTATTAATACTTTAGGACAGCACACATTAAAGTAGTGTATGAAAGTATCATGAAAAACATCATATTTCAAATGGACAGGAGCTTGATATACATCTAACCATGTTTCAGATGCAAGATAATGTTCTAATGTCTTTACACTCTCATTATTAATTTTTCTACAGTATTTTTTTGTTGTAATTTTTTTCCAACTGTTAACATCTACATTCAAAATATTTATAACCTGACCATCATGATCAGAAATTTCAGTTTTTATTCCAGTTAAGCACAAATTATTTTTACTTAAATTTGTAATACAATTATCAATAGCTGAGGCAGAAGTTGCTGTAACCCTTGTCGGAAAGTTCACTAAGTAGTGGAGTTTGTACATCTTTAATATCAAATTAAATTTTTCGTACAGCCTATTCGGTTTTAAGACATCAATATTTATATCACCTACAACTACAATATTCTTATGTTTTTTTATTAATACATCAACAAGTCTTTCAAATTTATTTAAGAAAGGTTCTTCAAACTGAAATTGAGGTGATGTATAAACACAAGCAAGAATAAAAGAAAATTTATCTGCTTTTACAGTTGCCAGGCAGCATATATATATTTGAAAACATTAAAATTAATATCTGATCAGTTTGATATTCATTACTAAAGACTTGAGAGCAAGACGCAGCAGCTAATCATTACTCCCTTACCGAACCATCTTTGTGGTTTCCCAGAAATAGACATGACAACCTCAACTAAATACCTAGGTCCAATTCTAGACAACAACCTATCCTGGGTGCCTCATGTGGATAAACTCTGCCAAAAACTTAGCTCTCGCCTCTATGTTGTATGACAAATTAAGCAAATCAGCAATACATATGTGGCTAAAACTACCATACAAACATCATTCCATATTTAACCCTAGCTGTACTGTCTGGTTTTACCAGCAATACACACCAGATTTTTGTCACTTTGTAAGTCTTGGGATTATTTTTTTTTCACCTACTAATAAATATCAAACTATATGTTGTTATATATCATTATTTTCAGAATTTAACGAGAAATAAAAATAAAATAACATCACATTTTTTAACTGTTCAAAAATTAAACAAAAATAAAAAAGACAAAAATTGCGAAATTTTTGAATTTTTTTTTTCGTTTTACACCTGAAATGTGATAATAAACAAATGTTTCCATGGTAATCGATATGTTTTTTCTATAGAACAGTGTATCTACTTCAAAAATACGTATAATATGATATACTTTATTCAATGAATATTCTCAAAATATTGCAAGCAGTAAACACAAACAATAACACAAATCAGCTGACGAAAAATACTGTTGATGTTGTAGCAAAGAAAAAAAATAGCTGCTTCACTCAAATTGTTGTCATAGAGTACCAAATTAAAGTATGCTTCTTTCTGCACATTTTGAGTACTATAACAACCGTTCCATACCAATAGATGACTCAATAACGGCAAATTACGAAAGGCATGCACATCGACGTCAGAGGCGTCGACGGTATCGGCAAGCAGGTGCCGATCGACGCCTGAGACGTCGTTGGTACTGGTAGGGTTAAACCCCATATGTTTGTATGGTATGATTGTTAAATATGGGTTGATTTATGGAGGGGAAGCACAGCATCAAATTTACAAAGAGTATTTAAATATAAAAGAAAACCATTAGGGCTCTTTGTGGACTGAGGTAACGAGACAGCTGCAAGGAAGCCTTTAAGAAGCTGAGAATCTTATCGGTAAAAGCTCTCTTCATCATTGAAACCATCCTACATGTTGTAACAACTGGACAAACTAGTGTCGGAGACTATCATGTCTACAACATAAGAATCAGGCACAACTTTGCTCTTGAAAACACCATCTCAGCTTATACAACAACAACAAAAATCATACATTGAAGCAGCCTATTTCAATAATCTTCCGGATTATCTGGAGATAACAACTAATAAACAACTGAAGAACAGTCTCAAAAGGTGGTTTCTCCAGCGGCCATTTTACACCATCCAAGAGTATATGAACTGGAAAAAATTTGCACTGTGTGGATATGCAACACTTCTTTGTGCCTGCTTTTAACTAACCTTTGTAATGATGAAAATTCTATCAAAACGTAATGTTTTGAATAAATAATATTGTCTACTTCTTAGTCTAACATATAGTCCCTAACATATGTGCTATACAATTTTTATCAGTAGTGTTAAAGTAAATATGGTCAAATATTAGATTTGGATATTTGTTTCAGAGCCAGCAGCCAGGAGGGGAAGGAGGAGTCATCACCATAGCAGACGTTGTGGCGAAACCAGTCAACACGAATGTAAGTAATGCACAATGTAAATTTATATCTATCGATATATACATTAGCATTAACGGATTATAAAGTTGAAAAATCAAATGAACGACTGATACAAATATATTTAATTTGATAAAAAATTCATCCATAGAATAGTTTGGTTTTTAATAAAAAATTCTTTCCAACAAACAACCATAATTTTTATTCTTAAAACCCATGTGGTTTCCTTAATCTAATTCAGATAAAGCTATTTTACTGCTGTTACTTAACAGCACATAAAATGAGTTGAATTCAAGGCAGTACAACAGAGCTTAGTTTAAAAATCATTATTGAAGCATTTCTATGCTTTTTTGAAACACTGGGTTTAAAAATGATTTATATGTTTTTATTGTTCAAAAATATTTTTTAAAAAAGGTAACAAGGCATAATGGCTACAAATTTTTAAGACTTTAAAAAGTCATTTTTATCCAGTAGAGGTTAGAGCACGTGGCCTTCCAGCAAAGTCTTTGCATACGTTCCTGAAAGATCTTGGAATGGGAAGAAATTATCTAAATGACTTCTTAAAGCCTGTCTCCAGGACTGCACTGGAGAGCCCTGACGGATTGTGGCTGAGGCGGTCAGAATCATGGTCACCTGATGGGGGGAGAGTTGGGCCTGCGCATTAACTCCCCTAGCCATGGTCGCAAGTCCTGGGCCAGGTGAAATGGATAAGTGATACAGCCAAACTAGGGTGAAAACATCATGTAAGATCCCAAACAATCCTGGTTCTCTAAAACCTGGAAACAATTATGGGCCTCTGTTAAAGAGTGATTCCGTTGTATGCAAGTTCTGCTATATATTGGCTTTAATGATACGTAGTAGAAGATGACTATTTTTAATAATTTAAAGTTTTCCCTAGTTTTTTAAATTTCTTTTTTAAATAGTACAAAATATAATTCCAATTTATTTTGGGTTTATACAGCATTTTTTTTTAAATTGACTTTAAAATCATATTTTTGAAAAATAAATATTTTAATTACAAGAAAAATGTCACAAAGTTAAATATTGCAGAGTAAAATATCATCCCTCAGTCAGGTAATTTGCAATTTTTTTAAATCTAATTATTCTTATATGCTTATTTATTATTGGACTATTTATTAATAATAATTTACAATCAGAAGTCGGACTTAGTCAGTTACAAAGACTACATTCGCTCTGTTATCCCTAAAAAAAAGGCTACCTCTATGTCTGTACTCTATATTATTTTATAGATCTCTTTGTAATTAAGTTTCAACCTACTTGTAACTATTAGCCTTATATTTTATTCAGCATAACACCAAGTTTTGTGGCAGATTGGAAGTTTCCATGACTTTATGTTGAGCTTATTCTGCCTGTAGTTTCATCTACGTGTACATGTTGTTTTTTATTGCAAATTATAATTTTTACACATTGAATGTAAATGAATTATTATTATTAGCGCCTAATAAAATTACTATCACTTTTCTGTGTGAAAACACTTTTTTTATCTGACTTTATTAATGCTTTGTTTCAAGTTAGACTAAATTATGGTAATTCTAATGATTAGTTATTGTAAATTATGTATGTGAAGAGCAATACAATTTTCCAATGAAGGAAACTACTAATTAAATTATTTAGAGACAAAGGCTTTGTGTAATTATTTCTGTATTAAACATAATTGTAGCTTTATTACAATTAGCTTTGTAATTATCGTTAGCTTTACTGTCTTATGCCAGTGTTATGTGGTTGCAGTTGCTGTTTGAAGTTGTCGCAAGTGCTGTAGTCTTCCAGTTTGTGCCTGAGGGTTGTCATGAACGAGTCGTTCCGTACTACGATAAACTTAACTCTTGGGTAAGTATTTAAAATATTGCCTTTTTATCTATTTATTGTTATTTTATCTTTTACGACAATAAATCTAAAGTTTTTATTACTTCCATTAATTTCACTTAGTTCATAAGAGATGGTCAAGAAATTTAAACAAGTATTTCAGTATGCTGATTTGTTTTGTAATTTTTACAATTAATGCTTCATATATTGTAGCAAAAATGTGCTTAAGTACATTATTAATTTTAAGTACATGATTGATAAGTACTTTTCACATACTTTCATATGTTTGTATCCTATTTTTCATATTATTTTATGTATTTTTGAATGTATAACTTATTAATTATAAGACATTTATGATAACTGTCCATTTCAGTCTTAAAATAAGTCACTAATTCTTTTATTTAAACCTAACTTGTATGAACGCATTAACAGTTAGGCCAGATCCTTCAAAGAGACACGCCGCAGGTACCTGTAGAGCTTTGTGAACTAGAACATTCAGGTGTGGTTCTGCGCTACTGTCCACTAGAAGCTGTCACTATACCGACCTCTGCAGAGATAGATTCTTTCCTTACCTGTCTAGACCAACAACTGGTGAGATATAATCTTTTTTCATTATTTATTGATAATGAATATACCTTTACCAAAGTTCCGGTTTATCTGAAATACATAATCAGAAATATTTTGTTATTCGTAAACCAAGTGTTAATGGTACAGATCCATTTTAAAACAAAAAGTTAATTAGCATAATAAAATGTTTTCTTCACAGTTAAAACTGTTTATAAATTGTTTCGTACATTACTACAGTGTAAAAAGCTTGCTATCTAACTATAAAATGTTTATCATGAGTGTACGAAGGATACTACAAGACAACTATGGTAGGCGGGATCTCTGTTATTGTGCATCAGCCATGCCACCAGCAACCAGATGTGTCGTTGCCATTGGTAGTTATCCGTAAGAGCTTCTCCCATGCATGCACACTGGCTTTTACTGACAAAGCACTCCCCTCCCTTGTTTTCTCAGCTTTTACTTTTTATAACTAAGTTTAATTGTTTTATATTTTGTACAGGATTCAGTTTTTATTTGATTTATAAATGTTAAAAATCAACTTAGAAACTTTAAAAAATGCACCATCTAAATTTTAGGCTTATTATATTGATTAAATAAATATTTACATGTTTTAACAAATGATTATGTATAATATGTTACTTTCTATTCATTGAGTTACGATTTTAGCAAGTTTTGCTTTAGTAAGGAATTGGTTAGTTCTGTCTACAAATAACATCTGAATATATGTTCATGCAGAAGACATTTATCCGTTTTTAGGCCTCTGAACTAACTGGAAGCAAGCTTTTAATGGCAACTGTACAGTCCAAAAATTAGATCATCAGAAATTGGCCTTTATCCCATCAACTTTAGATCATTGCATCTCTAGTGTATTTAGAAATAGTGATGACTATAAGTTTATACTTCTTTTCAAATGACGGCAAGAAAAACCTATATTTTAAATTATTAAACTTACATTAAGAATTGTCACTTACGAGTCATTGATACTAAATAAAACATATTATTTCACATTATAAATTGTGTAAAACTGCCCTAAGTACTTACGTAAATATTATATTGGTTTTGAGAGTAAATTTGTTATTCATATATTAAAATATTTATACCAGCCCCTTATTTTAAATCTGTATATCATGTTGCCAGGGTCGTTGCTAAAATGATCCAAAGGCAATTTTAGATCACATAACATTCAATAACCTTTTTTACAGATAGACTAATTATGTCTAAAACACCTGTTTATTTTTAGTTGTGGAATAGTTAGTAAACATTTGTTTGAGTGCTTTTTACAAGGTATTTGTTTATTATAAATACTTAGGGGAGCACTGCGCCCTATCTTACATAATGTTAACATATGTTTCCTTTTCTCAGGATATATGACTCATATAAAACTTCCGTTTGTTTTGTTCTTAAGTACATGTCTTAATGTATGTAGAAAAAATATATATATTTGCAAAATATATTTTTAAAATAAAAAAAGGAAGTAGCTTTTTTTAAAAAGTTTTATTAATAAATATTTTTTTCTATGCCTGTGAGTTTAAAGTCACATAATTTGCTTCACTAACATGGCCTGTAGTTTGTTTATAATTAATACTATCAATAATTTGCAGGAACATTATCGTTTTATAGAAGCTTTCGTGAACACAACGGAAATAAGCATTTAATAGGAAAACAAGCTGAAAATGCTGATGCATAGATGGCTTTCCCCATCTCTTTATCATATGCATCTCTTAGGAATTGTGTAAATAGGACTGACTTATTTTGATTCTTTCAATGCGAATGTCTAACAATTTTTACATTTAATTACATTAAATTTTCCTAGGTCAGACTACAAAATATTGTTTCACTTATATACATGTTAAAACTGCATACTTACTGTAAAAAATTGGTTTTAGATAATTTGATGTTTCATATATAAATATTTATACCGTTGATCTGTTGCAGAGCTTGCCTTGCAAACATTTTTAGATCCATAACATTCAATACTCTTTTACATGACTATCTGTCTATGAAACACCTTTTTTTAATGTTGGGAAGTAGTTCTTCAAGTTTGAGGCTTTAAAGGTATTTGTTTATATAAGTCTTAGTGTAGCACATGCACTTATACATCATGATGCTGAGAATTTCCATTTAGGATTAGTCAAAAAATTCGTTTTTTTTTCAGTACATTCTTACTTTTAAAAACCATAAATATTTGAAAATCTATATTCCTCCTCAACTAAAATGAACTATCTTCTTTTTAAGGAAAGTTTTTAATAATTTTGATCTTGATGCCTATTTCTAGCATCAATATTTGGTTCACATTATACAGCTAGGCCTGTAGATCTTAAAATGATTGATATACAAAAGATTAAAACATGTGAAGCTATGTTATAAAAATTGAAGTTCTAACACCACCTTATTAAATCAAAAAAAATACTTTAGAAATGCTACAAGATGGGGCCCTCTTCCTACCTTAATTTTTGTCTGCAAATTTTGAGACACATTTTTTTCCAGCGATTTGTCGCTAATCAATCTTTTGTAGCGATTTAATTAATTAAATATTTGTTTTTCTTTTTGTTTATACTTTATACTCTTAAAATAATATACTAAATGTAAAAAAAATGTCAAATTTTGTGACAATATTCCTTAGAATATTCCATAAAATTAAGTTCTTGCAGTCTGTCTTGTCTAAACATTTTTTAAAAATGTTGGGTCAGCCCAAAGTCTTGAAATATAGGCTTTATGAAACACATCATATTTTAGGGAAGGTGGAAGTGTTCTTCAATGTGGTCATAGGTTTTGTTTCCTGCATAGCCTTACGATACTTACACCATGTATCATCATTGTCAGGACATAGGCCATGCTGAGAATCTTCATTTGAGGACATTAGGTCAAAAAATTCAGCCCAAATAGCTTTTTTCATGTCATCAACATTCTTATGGTTTCTTCTTATAGCTAAACCATAACATTTTTGTATTTGTAAAATAGCTGCATTAGTTAGACCTCCTCGACCACCTAAAGATGAACCATCTTGCAGTTTTTTAGTGGTAAGTTTTAATTTTTTGAATCTTGTGCCCATCTTCTTTTGCACATGGCACCTGCACTGTATTTTCTCAATATTGGTATCCGCATATGGCTTACATTCATTGGCAGCATAGGCCTTTTTGTCTCCATCTCCTAAATATACTGTATAGCAAACAGCATATAAATCTTGTGATCGCTTGTTGATTGACTTCCTTGCTCCCACTAGAACCCTTACAAACCTCCCTTTACATACACAGTATTTAGATAATATGTCTATATCAACTACCTTTCCATTGGTCATTCGTGAAAAACCTGTCTCTGCCCATACTCTTCTCCATAACCAAAATATTGATCAGTGTTATACAACTAAAGTAATCAGATCCGTTCCTTCCCATGCCAATAGTTCCCAACTCCGAAGGATGGAATTAACACACCACTGGATAACAAAATCCCGTGGCCCACCTAATCTGAACATAAGATAGACCACTTCCCCTCAACCCCTTCCCCATCAGCAAACTTCATATATATATACTGCATCTATACATGAGTGTTGCTCTATGGATGTACAACCACCCACCCCCAAAACCCCCACCACACCCTGTATATGTACAGCAATAGTAGAAGAGCAATATCTCTCTCCTTCACTCTCTCTCTCTCTCTCTCTCCAGCTCCATCTCATCTCACCCGAAGAAATAGCCAGTGGTATTGAACATTTGTGAGATTATGTGTTTATTTTGTGTATGTTACTATACTACTACTCTGGTGATAGTGAACTTGACAGCTAAGGTAAGTTTGCTGATGTCGTATCTCTCCAATATATTGTAGATGTTGCAGAGACAACACCATTTAGAGACTTGTGCCTTCTATGCTGCCACATACCATCAAGAGCTACTGCTAAATCACTACGTTAATCATTTGCATCCATGGTTTCTAAAACAGCATTTTGCATAGATTGTTTACAAACATTTGACACATGCCCATTCTAAAAGTCCTCATACAAGTGAAATTGCGAATAAGGTGGATTCATGTTCATAACAGCACACAGTTTTTCCGCTGCTATTCGACCTTTACCTATTGTACGTAAGCCTAAAACTAATCTAATATTTAAATCATGCAACTTATGCTCTTTTTCATCACTTTTATAGTTAACACTAGTACAGTTTTCGATTTTAGAAATTTGATCACAATTATAACACCCAATAGAAATTTCACTTGCTAGCCCAGCAATTCTCTTTTGTTATGTTCAATGAAAACCGTGCATGAGGCAATATTATTTACTACTTGTTCAGTGTTCTTCAACTCAATTATAACATATTCAAAGTCATCTTTTAGATCATCATTGTACATTACAAAATGAATCACTAAGTTTATTCTTTGATGCAGAATCAGATTTATCATCGTTGTGTGTTGAAGTAGACCTAGGCCTATGTAGTATGTCATTGCTAGGCCTTTCATTACCATGACAGCTATTATCTATACAGCTATTAGACACAGCTATTCATTAGAACTGCTATTATCTATCTTCTACACCCACTGGCTGAATCTCAAAGACTAACAAATAAATGCAATTGGAACTGTGGAATTGTTACTATATGAAGTGATTTGTAAAAGTAACCATACTGAATGTTACATTGTAAGCAAAATATTGGAACATGACTCTGTTGAAATGTGAATAATTTACATTTGCAATTAGAAATTGTGTCTATTTATTATATATTGCTGGAAAGAAATTCTAGGCTCCAAAATGGTATCAAAAAATTTTTTTTCATGCAGTGCTCCCCTTTTAACAAAAGTAAAAAAGCTACATTTAAACCTTGCCATAATTATAAAATTTAAAAAGCCTTTGATTAAAAAGTTTAACATTTTTTTGTTTGTATTTTTTTCTTTTACTGAAAATCATACAAAGTTATGATATTTGGGTGAACCAGTAGATGCATGTTTGCACTATCTACTTACAACAAAAATGATCATAAAATGAATATTTTAAGTAAAAGGTTACTTTTCTTATATCCTAATACGTTTTGTAAAGTATAGTAGTTATAATAAAATTCATTGTCTGTAAACAAAAAAAAAACATAAATAAAATCTTTAACTGAAACTGTATACATCATGATGCATGCGATTGAACAAAAACACTGCCGGATCAAAATAAATACAATCAATGTACCACTTGATAGTATGAAAACACTGTCATTTCTATTTCAACAAAATGACAATTAATCTGTCAAATTTCAATTAAATATATAATGGAAATAACTAGGACACAACGTGGAAATAACTTGGACAAAATAAGCATGAACTTTCATTTAATGTGCCACATTTTATTAATCAAAACAAACCCATTATATTGCAAGTACATGACACAACGTGGAAATAATTTGGACAAAATAAGCATGAACTTTCATTTAATGTGCCACATTTTATTAATCAAAACAAACCCATTATATTGCATGTACATGACACAACGTGGAAATAATTTGGACAAAATAAGCATGAACTTTCATTTAATGTGCCACATTTTATTAATAAAAACAAACCCATTATATTGCATGTACATCCTGAAGTGTGTGAGTTATATGTATGTGACATTTCGTTATCAGTCTGATGTGTTATATTTACACAGGAGATACTGTCAGCAACAGTTGCCCACAAGGAGGTGTTTCAACAGTTGGTATCAGCATCACCAAGGTTACGGCTGGTTGATATGCCTGGTTGGGCAGGACTGGGTGGTGTGCGCTTCATTCCCCAGGGCTGGGAGAGCCTTTTGCTCACAGACCAAGCTAAGGAAGAGTTGAACAGGCTCAATGTACAAATGGTTGAGAGGCTTCGAGTCACTGATGCTGCGTTCTCCTTAGGTATGTAGCTGACTACTGCCTTGAACTAGATAATTGACTTCATTATCAAGCTCAATGGGAAGAGAACATTAACCCATTAAGGTAGTTCGACGTGCTAGGCACGTCCCGTTTCCGCGGGACCGAGTGCCGTCTGACGTGCCCAGCACGTCGCAAGTTTTAATGACGCAGTTGTGATCGTAGATGCTAGGTTTTCCAACAAATAGTGCTGGCTTGCTGTTCCGTGACATTTAAGAATTAAATGCCTTTGATTTTTTTGTTGTCCGCAGAATATACACGGTTCAATCAGCTGTTATTTGTTTATTGTTTGGCAGTGGCCAGTTTGTTTTCGTCTGCTCGTGAAGTTGTTTTGGGTATGTGCGTTGTGAATGTAATAATTGCGGTTGTGATATGAATCGGAAAAGATTGCGTGATTCAGAATTAGATTTATATTTGGATAGTGATTACGAGTTTGGTTCAAGTGGTAGTGAAAACTCTGATAGTGAAGACGATGTAATAATTCCCCGGTGTATGAGTTCGCATATCCATAATTCTGAATATGACGACGAGAGTGATGCTGACGAAATTGAATCAAATGTTCCTGAAAGTATTTTGTGTTGTAAATAGTGTTTTTTATATAAATATAGTTTTTCAAGATACTCAAGATAATAAATTGTTGCTGTAAGACACCATTATTGACATTTCCATAACAACATCTTTGCTACATTAGAAACAATGAAAATCAGCCACAGTAGCCTAAATTTTATTTCTTATTTTTTTTAGGTAAACTGTATTTCAAAATATATGTTATAGTAACTTTTTATGTACAAAAATAGATGTACTTTCATAAAATAAATGGTTTGTTCATATAAAAAAATATTTAAAATAAAAGAAATTAGTCTACTTTTGAAATTTCAAAACTAAATTTGTTATTATAAATTTATTAATAACAACAAACAAAAAAATATTTACTATAGAAAGTTTAGGTATACATTTTATTACAGCAAATTCTATGAGAAAAACAATAAAGCAAGTTTCATTACTCTATCAATAACATAAAAAAAGTTATATCAGTTCTACTAAACATTTACAATTTCACACATTTTAATTGCTGCCCACTAGAGCAACATAGCAAAAATAACTACTACCTCAATGGGTTAAATGATGTCTTTATGTAGACATTACTAGAGCAGTCTGGAGTGAATTAATCTAAAGTAGACAAACAAAATTACTAGTTGAAGTTGGTGATTCAAATTTGTTAAGGTCTAGCTTTGACTTTTCATAAATACTTAATAATTTTAGGAGAGACTATGCTGAATACGCACAACGTTGTGTCAGTTGTGTCGGCGTCTCATATGTAACAAAAGACACGCCTTTCATATACCTTTTACAATACACGTAAAATGTATATAGCCTTTCATTTCCCATATCGCTAAAACGATCCTAGATAGTTTTAGACTACTAATAAATACACCCTCGTTTACAGGTTATTTTTAAAGGAGACTAAATAAGTTGGACTGTACTCTCTTATTGGAAAATCATTAATCCAAAACACTATTAATAATTTTAATAGGGAAGAAGTGATGTGTTCTACAACAAAAAAAGTAATTTTGTTTTTGGATTGTAGTTCTTTGATTTTAACTATCAGTTTTTTGTTCAAAATATTCCTAAGTGTCTACTAAACCATGGTTTCATTAGATCTATGTTTGACAATTATTATAAAGATAAACTTTTTTACAGTGTTATAGGAAAATTTGGTCATTTTTACCTTAACACATGTATGACATTCGTGTGTAATACATATGTATCACTAAAGTACAATGTTGCATAAAAATCACTAAATTAATAAGTGGTTAAATTACTAATTATAATCACTAAAGTAATTATATTCAAAATGGTTTATTTCTTTATTTATTGAATAATCATTAAGGGGAATATTCAAATTGTTGTGTAGACTTGCAAACTGATATGTTTTGGCAGTTTTGACTAAAGATTTTAATTTTCAAACTAGAAAAATAATCTTAAGTTTATATTATTTTTAGACACATTTAAAATAAACAAAATTTAAACTCATATCTGTACAAGAAAACTGCCTACAAAATATATTAAAATGAAAAAGTCCAGTAAAGGGAAAATCAAGGCCATTTTGACTGAACTGTTTTTTCTACAAATTGCAGATATATTTAATAACAAAAGTTCAGCAAATACTTAAAACTAACAAATGTTTTGTTTTATTTATTCAGTTCAATTTAATTACTATCATATTATCTTTTATAATTTCTTTTATATTTTTTTATTTCTATCATATTTTCTATGTTATCTTTTATCAGAGTACCTGAGAAGTCTAGTCAAGTTGTTTATCCTTTGGATATCCACAATCTTAAAAAGAAATCTTCATATAACTGAGAAAGTGTTAAAACCAGCCTTAATTTCATTAGATCTATGTTTACCACAGCTATATGTTACCAGTGCAGATTTGTAAGGTATATTAATGTATCATTTAATTCATTGTGTGAAGAGCAGCTGGGTGGTTGATGAGATGTAATGTCTGATTGGTGGGTAGGTAGGACATCAAGTTTAGCATTTAAAGGTTAGGTGGGTCATCAATTGTAAGTGTTAAGATAAATGTGTAAGTTACTAATTATTGAAGTTGATAACTGAAACATATTAGAGCTACCTTTCTTAATTTTTACACTATATCTAATTTTTTTTCAGATATGTATCAAACTATCTGAAGAATCATGCAGTTTTCATGATGAATTCATGTTATTCATGAAATCATGTTATTGAACCTTGTAGGAGACCGTTTAATAAGCCACATGGTCGAGGAGCAATAACTAGATACATATGTAAAGCTCTTCTGTGAAAGGTTCGTTAGTTAGTAAATGAGTGTTTATATAGGTGAGGGAGCCGACGGCCTAGCTTGTGTGAGGTTTGGAATGGTGACAGCTGACACAGATGTTGCAGAACTTCTCAGTCTAGTGGAAAGTGTGGGACAGCAAGAAGAGGACAGCTGGAAGTTCATTGATACAATGGCTGAAGTTGTCAAAAAAGGTGTGTTACTAGCAGTTTATTTAGGAACTTAGTGCTTTTGTGACTAGTGTTTTTACTTCAGTATTTCAGATAAATCAAACAAACTGAACAATGCTTTAATACCAGTTTAATTCTCATCACAACATTTACAATGGTCAATAATTTTAACATTTTGAAGGTCAATAACATTAACAAGATTGAAGGACCAGATTTCAGAGACTTCATGTATTAGCAATCTCAGCTGAACATCACATCAGGAAAGATGTACTGTCATTAATAAATAACTAGAAAAACAAAGGTCCCAAGTTAGACCCTTGTGGTACTCCTAAACTGGCAACAAAGTTATCTGAATACATACCACCAAATCACACTTTAGCCCTTCGCATGCGGCAAATGAATATATACCCAGCCTCTACTTTGCCTCAAACGCAGTAAACGAAGATATCCAAAATGAAATATTTCTGTCGATAGTATAAATAATAGTTCCTAAAACTTCCGCTAGAGTGTAGCATCAACTTAGACATGTCTTTGGCCAACTCCCTCAGCCTATCAAAAATGTAAATTGTCTATAAATGAAAGGGGGTGGAGCAGGCAGTTAGAGCGTGCATGGGCGCGACTCCGTCTCCTGCCTTTGCAGACGCGTAAAACGAAAATATCCTCCTTCTGTCGCTCCACCCAAAGACATTGTTTTCAACACTTATTGTTCTTTTTCTCTGTTTTCTAAGTTTCAATTATTTTGTTGTAGTTATTTTATTGTTGTATCATAAATGAAAGATAGTGTTAAAAGTTTCAACTAAAGTGTTGACAATTTTTTATATATATATATGTATTTTTCATTATAGTTGTACATCTACAATAAAATATCGTTAAAAGTTGTAATTTTAACTTAAAATATAAAATTATATATGTTTATGTACCTTTATGTTTCTAAAACTTAAAAAAAATTCACATTTCATTAAAATTATATTTTTTTACATAATTATGTGTTACTTTAAAATAGGGTAAAATAATTTCTGCGTGCGAAGGGTTAAATGTTTTATCCAAGAGGTAAGATTTTATTCACTGACTGAGTTCCGGGAAGAATCCAAAGGAAGTGAGTTACTTTAAAAATACATGGTGAGGAAGCTTGTTGAACGCCTTCTGAAAATCTAAATATTAATGTATAGTGTATAACAGCAGAAGTCCAACACTAGTTTTTTTTGTTGTTGTTTCAGTTTGATAAGTTATAGTTCACATGGCAAATGGAGAACTAATTTATTTATATTATGATTACCTCAAAATTGTATATTATACCAATTTTTAACTATACTTTTTGTATTTTTAATGTTTCTGTACAAAAAAGTTTCAAAGTTTTATCCACTATTATTTCATTTTTTTTCATTATTAAGATGCTGATCGTGGAGGTATGGGCGAATACGAGAGGCCATATTAAATCTAGTACACTGATGTCCAGATTCAGTTGGACACTAACATGCTTAAAACACCTTCACCACCAGATTAAAAGTGTGAGATAAAGTTAGATATTATTTTTGTCCATTGAAAGACAATCTTTCTTGTGATCTTCAACACTACTTATGTGCCTTAAGTATGATATTATTGTTAATTTTCTTTGCAACTGCAGGTATAGAGGCAGCAACTCAAGACCTTCAACGTGAGAATGAGGAGAAGCTGTGGCAAGATGGCATTCTCCGCCAAGTTCCAGTATTTGGGAGTCTGGTGAACTGGTGGTCACCAAGCAACAAGGAAGGTGCAGGCATCAAGGGCCGCAGCCTGGACCTGACTGCAGGAGTGGTCGCATCCACAGAAAACATTTATAAGTACCACATGCAGGTATGAACAGTTAAATTTAAACTCAATATTAATCATACAAAAATTGATAAAACCTTATTAATTTATCAATTGTACAGTTTTCAACGCATGTTAACATCTCTAAATATGTTCAGTATACTGTAAAAAATATTTAAATGATGCATTTAAAAAAGTTTTCACTGTAGGAAAACCTTTTATTAAAACTTCTGTATCCATCAATGCTGCTTCTTCAGAGTCAGAAGCCAGCAAGGAAATTGAGAAATCTTCTTTCACAAAAAAACCTAGCAATTTATTGTTTACACAGAGCAGTTCTTCGAGTCTAAGATCCGATACCATTATTACTTTAAATCTAATCAAAGTATAATCATTATTATTTTGACAACACTTGTAGCTGATATTAGGATAACTGTAGCCTTGACACAGTGGGTTCTGACGTTATTGTAAGATATAACAGCGTCAAACAACATCAAGTTCCTTGGATTGGTGACCAGTGAAGGATCCCTGCGAAATGAGTGGCCACCTGCCTGGTCACTGATGGTTTGAAAGCCATCCTTAAGCCGTTGGTCCCAAAATGAAGTGTTAGAGAGGGCTTTTCAGCACTAACTTTGCCTGGGAAACCTCCTTGATCTTTTTAACATTCAAATTCCATTAATTCCTTCTGCTTTGTTATAGGGAGCCACAGCTCTTGGAGCTAAAGGACCCCCAGAGCCTCTGGTCCAAACTCCTGTTGCAGGACACTCTCGAAGTCCGTCAGTCTCATCCCAACAAAGCGCTGCCAACGCTCACTAACACAACTCTGCAGCGTCACCATTAGAAAAACTCCCTTTTTAGGCTAGCTTACTTTCTGTTATTTTTTTGGATTTTATTTTACTGTTGTTTATTTTGTATATAAACTAGGCTGTTTGATATCAATATTTTTGATGGGTGCGTTGTTGTTTATTTTTCTATTGCTTTTGCTGTTCATTTGGGGTAACGGAGTTGTGTATATCTGTCAATTGGTAAACACTTGTCAAGGCTTGAATTTCAAACTTGGGACAGTTTACTTTTGATAAATAGGATGCTATTTTTAAAAAATATAAAAAAAAATTTAAATGTAGCAATGATATCTTACGACAACCAGAAATCATAAATATCTACCCGTTAATTGATATTATTTTAATAAATCCATGTGGTAGACAACACACACATTTGTCAAAGATGGTATGTAATAATTTGTACTAAAATGAACAAAATTGCAGCACCAACACTTTTAAACTATCACATAAACTTTACTGAAATTAGTTCCTGGTTCTGAGTACTTTTTGAGAAAGTCTCAGACAATTTTTCTATTACCTTTACGCCAGTGAATCAACAAATTATGTGGAATCAGTCAGTAAAAACAGTGCATAGTATTTTGGTTATTTCTCCAATATATAATACACCCTAAAAATCTATAAAATGACATACAATATTTCCAATAACTAGAGAATTGGCAACATTTTATTTATTCTCAGGGTGTGATAGTTTACCCATTTTGCACAAAAAAGTATTTACTTTAAATTAAAAAAGTATAAAATTTAGTTCAATGGAACATAATGCTCAAATTAGTATGCAATTGAAATTTACCTTGGGGAAATTACAAAACTTATATGCCTAGAGACAATTAAAAAATAACCTGCCATTTTGGGTCTGGTTTAGTAATCAAATTTATTCAAAAACAAATCACAACAATTTATTGAAATTACCACAAATAAATTTAAGAGGTTGATGTAATTGTAGTATTTCAAAAATAAACAGGAAAAACAAATAATAATATAATTAATTTTTAAAAAAATCATTTTTATTAATTATTGAAAAAACTATTTTTATTAACTATTGGTTATTTTCTCAATTGGCGATAATATTCAATTAAGAAAATATAAATGCTACTTACATTCATAAAAAAAGAAAAACTACAGCCAATATATCATAATTGTTTTTAGAAATTACAGTATACATTTTGTTTTAAATTTAAAAATCTATTTTGGGTCAGTAAATGTTAAGTCAGTGCAATTCAAAATGTCAATCCTTTAAACATTAATCCAATTTAAGACTTTGTAATAAATAAATAAAATTTAACTTTTTTAAAGTAAAAATGTTAAAGATTCATTTTGTTTAGTTTTATACAATATTAATCTTAAAAATGTCATTTTTCAATCCAATTCCCTAGGTTTTGTATGCTTGTTTTTTTTAACTACAAGTCTAAATAAATAAACTCTAATATCTTAAGTTCATCATAAAAACCCTTTATTTTTCATAATACACAATAAAACTAGAAGCATAATTAATTTCAGAATGTTAGACCAGTTGTAAACAGAATGGAAGGTTTCTACAAGTTATTTTTTTATCAGGCAGGAAGTGATAAGAAAGTGGCATGATACAGTAAACAATGGTGGAGCTCAGGCAAAGGTCTTTAACAAAAACTGAATGGCTTTAATTCACTGCCTTTGCTTGTGAATTCCTATTCATTAATGTCCTTTTCACTGCTGATAAGAAAGTGGCCAGACTATGGGTGAATATTTTCTGACTTAGACATTTTGTTTATCTCGTGGCCAAATCAAGTACTGATAAGGAAGTGGCCTTTTATGGAACTGGGGAGATATTTTCTGACAAAGATGTATTGTTTATCTTGTGGCAGGATGTCATTTGATTGTTCTGTTTATCAGTACTTTTCACAACTGAAACATTTCTGATATTGAAAGCTATCTCCCCATTTACATTTTTCTAGAACCGGACCGCAGAACCAAGATTTCCCATCGGTTATTGTTCTTTTGTCAACCTTAGGGACCGACCCATCCAATCAAATCAAGTTCTGTTTTGTTATCAGTTAGAGCCAAAATCTTCTCAAGTTCATGGCATAGATGCATTAAATTAATTTTGAAATGTACACATTTATTTGTTTATTTGCATTCATTGTACATTATCATTGAGATAAGAACTGAATCAGAAATACAGTACAGTGTTGAGAATTGTAGAAATTATAATATATTAATTGATTCAAATGTCAAAACAATTATAAATACAGTGAATTTATAAAATTGGTTAGATGTCGTATTAAAAGATATTACGTTATGTTGCTGTCAGTCCTTTCATAAAATTCATGTAAGGGGTGCTGTAGAAGGCGTGCTCCAGCAGCCATAGCTTCAGTCATCGGGCAAACTGTAGACTGTCAACCTTCTTCAACTTCTCTGGTAGAGCGTTCCACAGTTTTGCTCCCGCATAGCTTGGCTTGTTCTCTGTGGCAGCGAGGCGGTGTATAGGTAGTTGGTAGTTTGCGGCATGCCGGGTGTGATTTTGTTTACCGTTTCTTGCAGTGTGGGGTGATTTAGTGTGGAGGTACGTCACAGATTCCAGGATGTAAAGGTTTATTACTGTGAGTATATTCAGATCTTTAAAGGTTTGCCTGCATGATTCTCTGGACTGGAGGTTTCCAAGGATTCTGATTGTTTTCTTTTGGTGGAGGCCGCTGCAGATTGCCTAATGAACTGCCTCCCCAGATAGTGATTCCATATCAAATATGAGATTCGTAGAGCGCAAAATATGCAGTTTTGGCAGTTATTGTGTCACTTATGGTCTTTGTTCTTCTTATGACATAAAGTGCTGTGCTGAGCTTTTTGCACAGAATCTAAGTGGCTAGTCCATGTAAGGCAGTCATCTATTGTCACATTTAGATACTTTGAGGTGGTGGTTTCCTCTAGGTCAGGTATTCTTCCACTGATTTCTCTGTTTCTGCCAGAGACCAGCTGCTTGGTTTTACTTTGGTTGATGATGAGATCATTGTCTTGGCAGTACTGAATCGCCATATTAAATGCAGTGTAGGCAGCTACTTCGAGTCGGTCTGGTGTTTTTTTGCCCAGTAGAAGCACCGTGTCATCAGCATACATAATTGTACTGCTGTAGTTTTGCATATACCTGGGGAAGTCGTTTGTGAATAAAATAAATAGAACTGGACCCAGCACTGAGCCTTGTGGTACGCCTCTGTTGGTGTTTTGAAGTGCTGACTTAATTTGACGTGTTAGGCCGTTGCTAGTGTAGCTTACTTCTACCTCTTGGCTTCGACCTGTCAAGTAACTTTTAAACCAGTCATACGACAGTCCTCGGATTCCAAAAGTCTTCAGTTTTGCCAAAAGGTGGTCATGGCTGAGACAGTCGAAGGCTTTGCTGTAGTCCAGCATGATGGCAGTCGCAGTGTTGCCTTTCTCAAGTTGGTCTATTAAGAATTCAGCCAAGCTAGTGAAAGCAGTTATTGTGGATTTGCGTGTTTGAAAACCATGTTGTTGAGTTGTTAAAAAGCTGGTTAAGGGATAAATGATTCATGAGTCGGTTCAGTACTAATTTCTCATTACTTTGGAGAATGTGGGTATCAATGAGATAGGGCGGTAGTTGGCTGCTTGGTTGGTGCATCCCTGTTTGAATTTGGGTTAGACTGTTGCTAGTTTCAGTGCAGATGGGAATGTACCAGACTGAAAAGATTTGTTTGTAATGTCAACTAGGGGAGCAATTAATTCTTCTTTAGATGTTTTTAGTAGTTTTGTGGAGATGGAGTCATGTCCGGCCAAGGTTTTAGATTTTAGTGAACCAATGAGGAGGTCCAACTCTTGTTTAGTAGATACATGCATTAGATATTTTGAACTATAGATCTAGTTTTTACTCTTTTGATATTAGTCAACAATTTCTAAACTAATATTCTTCGGTTTACTAATAACAACAATAATAAACTCATATTTACTGATTTTTTTACAAATCATGGACTTGCATGCTTTTCCTGCCTGGATTTTAAAGAATTGTACTTAATGTACAAATTTGGATATGAAGGTTCATAGCAAACTGGTTAAACAGATCGTGTTACTGGCAAGGAAATGGGATTCTTTTTGACTGAAATGATATATTTGATATCTCTAGGTTCGTAAAACCATTTGACATTCCTGAAACATGTCTATATAGTTGTTGCGTTCAATTGATCTTACTATCAATTGAAAAAAACCACACATAGCCTAGTGTTCTAGTGTGTTTGGAGGATGCTCGTACTGGTGCTTCTTTTACTTCTGTAATATATTAACAAAGAAATGCCTAAAAATTAAATGGTTGATTTTAGGTTTCCTAAATAATAAAAACAATACACTATCACCAACTTAACCTTAGCAGTTCACAATATGTGTTCTGAATATTAAAAACTGGGCTTATCACAGCTGAAGGCAAACAAAGAATGAAACAAGGACAGATTTCAGGGTTAACAATTCCCAAGTATGCAAGTGATTAGATAATAAAAGTTATTTGCCCAACCAAATAACAGCAACATCACAACTACTACTGTCGGTGCAGAAATTATGTGTAACCGAGTTTTAAGGCTATTTACGAAGAAACGAAGAGGCCTAGAGTTTTCAATCTCCTCGGATACACATTATTTCTGCGCCTACAGTAGTATTGATGCTACTAGCTTAACATGGTTCATGAGTATAATTTCCATGGTCTACTTTTTTACTTTGTCAGTCACTCACTTATCAATTAATATCAGGCTTTTCAAAACGCTTTCATTTTTTATTTGAAAAGCTTTTTTTAAGAGTTTGAGAATTGTTTGTTTTAATAATAAGTATTACCATTACCAATATGATAACTAGATTATTAATACTACAGTTATAACTTTAAATAAATCTATTTATTTCATGTTTGTATATGGAAGTATTACTAACAAGCACAAACATTAGTATAGTTTTAACATAACATTATTATTGTATTGCTTCTTTATAGTTTTGTTATTTTTCAGGACATGAAAATGTATGTGCATATCTTTGTGACTTATAAATGAATTGCAGAATACCAGTGAGTCTCACAATTAAACTAAAACTAATTAACTTATATTTATGAAATGTTAATTAATGTAATCAAAAATTAAATCAGTTTTGGGATATGGGTTTCCTTTACATGTTTAGGAATGTCCTGACGCTAAGTACTCTGGCATATTGGTTATATACCTTATATACTTGGTTACTTTGTTGACCTTGTTTACACTGAGCGTGAAGAAGCTCAATGTGTACAAACTCGGTAATCTCATTGAATAAAAAAAAGCTGTTTTGTAGAGAGCTCAGTGTCTTCGCAGAACTGGAGATGCGTAACCTAACCTAAACCCCAGTTTCTTTGGAGAAATTAATTAATTCATTCTCAAGTTGCATACTTCAAACAATTAAATCTGTAACATCAATATTGGATTATGCACAAATATACTTCAATTATATAACAGTTCTATTTAATTAACAAAATTGCTTTTTGTAGAAAAACAAAGGTCATTTATGAAAAATAAAACATAATTGGATGGGCATGGAGAAGATAAGTTGAATAATTAACACCTGCCAACTTATTTATTATTTTGTAAATAATTTTAGTATGTATACCAAAGATGCCTGTAATTTAGATTAAGTTATGTAACAAATAAAGAAAATAATTTTTTAAAGCTTAACTTTGAAGTATTTCTTTTGATCTGTAATGTTAAATTGGTACAACTGTACATGTATAGGAGGAAGGTTGAGTCCATACCACTGTATATATGTATGGGAGGATAGGTGGGTCCATACCACTGTATGTATGGGAGAATGGATGGGCCCATACCACTGTATGTAAGTATGTATAGGAGGATGGGTGGGTCCATACTACTGTATGTAAGTGTATTTAGGAGAATGGGTGGGTCCATACCACTGTATGTAAGTATGTATAGGAGGATGGGTGGGTCCATACTACTGTATGTAAGTATGTATAGGAGGATGGATGGGTCAATACCACTGTATGTATGGGAGAATAAATGGGTCTATACCACTGTATATATGTATGTATAGGAGGATGGGTGGGTTCATACCATTGTATGTATGGGAGAATAAATGGGTCCATACCACTGTATGTATGTATGGGAGAATGGGTGGGTCCATACCACTGTATGTATGGGAGGATGGGTGGTTCCATACTACTGTATGTATGTATAGGAAGATGGGTGGGTTCATACCATTGTATGTATGGGAGAATAAATGGGTCCATACCACTGTATGTATGTATGGGAGAATGGGTGGGTCCATACCACTGTATGTATGGGAGGATGGGTGGTTCCATACTACTGTATGTATGTATAGGAAGATGGGTGGGTTCATACCATTGTATGTATGGGAGAATAAATGGGTCTATACCACTGTATGTATTTATAGGAGAATGGGTGGGTCGATACCACTGTATTTAAGTATGTATAGTAGGATGGGTGGGTCCATACTACTGTATGTAAGTATGTATAGGAGGATGGATGGGTCAATACCACTGTATGTATGGGAGAATAAATGGGTCTATACCACTGTATATATGTATGTATAGGAGGATGGGTGGGTTCATACCATTGTATGTATAGGGAGAATAAATGGGTCCATACCACTGTATGTATGTATGGGAGAATGGGTGGGTCCATACCACTGTATGTATGGGAGGATGGGTGGTTCCATACTACTGTATGTATGTATAGGAAGATGGATGGGTTCATACCATTGTATGTATGGGAGAATAAATGGGTCTATACCACTGTATGTATTTATAGGAGAATGGGTGGGTCCATACCACTGTATGTATAGGAGGATGTGTGGTTCAATACCACTGTATGTATTAGTGGACGGGTGGGTCCAAACTACTGTATGTATGGGAGGTCGGCCCATTTACCCTTCTTCAAAAAGAGATAATTACTACCAGGGTGGAACCACAATAATCTTGGCCTCTACGGTACAGTGTAGCAAGCACGCAGCATCATGCTCTGGACAGTATGTCACGAACTGACGTTACAGGGCTCGGCTAGATGAACCACAAAAATAGCAGGATGCATCAACCTTGTACTCTACTAAGCTTGCCACACACCCATCTGCACATTGTTGATGATGATTGACATAAATAGTCAAATTCACAGGTGTAAATGAGGATATTTAATTGCATCAAATATGACATTAAATATATTTTTTTACAATAGGGGCCTATTTCATTTGCATAGAAAAAACATACACCAGTGCTACGCTTACTCCATAACTTTGGAATAGAAATAAGTGATAAGTGATAAGTTAACTTTGAGCTTTTATAACTAACAAAATAAATTTAAAAAAAACAAAGTTTTATAATAATAAACGATTGTTATATTATTATGGTCCTTATATAATTACAAACTTGTATGCAACATTTCGTGCACCTTTCTTCATAAATAAATCCATGATAAGCAACTGTTGAAACCTTGACGAATTAGAAATTTAGCATATTTACAGTATATTATGTACTCTGATCAACTTTGTTTCTGAAGCACCAGTCACATTTATTTAATTTCTCCAAATGGTGAATCAGTGATGATAAATGTTTAACAAATGCAAATATATATTTATTTAAAAAAATTTTAAATTCACTAAGTCAAACGTCATTAACTATACAAATTGTCAAACAGCTGATAAAATGAAATGTTACAGAAACTTGAAAAAAACATATCAAACATATCATATGCCTAAAAACAAAACGTCGGAAGAATAACATAAACAGCTGATGCTCCCACGCAAACATACACCATGTGAGAGGGTTAGTCATTCACACTCCAAAACAGCTAAAAAAACTACTGCTGATAAAAATCATTCGATAGAGTAAACTATAAAGTACTACTACGCTAAACTGTAACTATCTAAGTTTATTACGTAGTAATTTGAGCGAATTTAGAAAGTTTATAAAGCCAGCAAAAGATATATTTTAAATGTCCGAAATATTGGACATTGGAGTTTTTGGCACGTTTAGCGAACGTCTGATATATCAGATGTCGGAGTTTTTAGCCTAAACTTGAAAGGCCTATCGCACGTTGAAGTGCAAAGGGTTAAGTAAATAATTATTTCTATTTCATTTTTGTATAAATCCATTAAATCAACTGACATAAGGCTACCACTAATTACATAGTGTTTACATAGTGTATTAGAACACTATTACATAGTGTTCTATTACATAGTGTTTACTCTTTCTGTTGATGGAAGATTTTGTTCAATTCTAAAATACTTTTTACTATCTAAAATAACTTTACAATGGGCATTGCAAAGAAAATATTTTACATTTACAAAACAGCGTGGGATAACACTTAAAAAAAATACATTCAAAGTAATTGCAGTATATGTAAAAACAAAAATTTATACAACAGGTTTTTAGAGTTAGTAACTTTGTAATAACTGTCACAGAATAATTGTTCTCACTCACACTAGGCAACATAGAGACCATTACAACAATGAATTCAGATGATAAATGCAGTGCCATTTTTAAAAATGCAGTCTATTTTGATCACTGACTGGGAGATTACCCACTGCAAGATGGTAGTGTCAGATATAGAAATTGCATGGGGAGATACTAGTAGCTCACCGTGTGTTACTGCCCAAATACCCATAAACTAGGCTGCATTTTTGCAGTAAAGTTAATCTTCTTATTTAAATCTGTATTCATTGCTTACATCTTACTTAATCTACAGATGCTTATGTACAATATAATTGCTTGTGTACAGAAAATAGTACATTTCAATTTTAACTTTACTGTAGTAGTTTAATACATAACCTAATTTTTTATGCTTAAACATGTACGTTTACATGTTGTTCAGTTATGAAATTCAGACACATCTCTTGAATTGCAAAATTAGAATTTGATTTCATATTTGTATAGACTATGACTATTATCGGGAAATATTAAGATAGTAACAATTTTTATCATGAAATTATTTTTTATTTCAAAACAAGCCATGGTTATGTCTTGAAACATAATCACCACATACCTTCGTATTTGAAGTTATTGATGAACAATTTCCAAGTTTTTCAGTAACAATATTTATTCACCGTAACCTTACCTGCAATATATCTCATTTCCTTCTCAAAGAACTAGAGGATAGTATGTGTTAATACTATTTACAATATAAAGATCTTTTATTTTTCTAATGAATCAAAATATCATATAAATGGTTTTAAAGGAATAACAAAGGTGGGGTATACATAGTGTATAATTAAAAAATTCCAACAAAAATATTTCAAATTTAGCACATTGTTTAAAAATGTGCTAGTTTCACATGGAAAGTTACTTATGGTACATAAATATCAAACAATAAACGAAACCTAAGTTATCACATGCAAGCCCTTTTTTTAAAAAATAGCCAAACATGTCATGTTGTATCACAAAAAAAGATATCACAGATCCAGCATTCTATCTCCACTGATTTATGGTTATAACTATTTATAATCAAGTAACAACCGTGACCGATGTTAATCTTCAAACAATCCTTTGTTTGCTATCACAGAAAGACAATAAACAGATCTTGTTTGTTTGCCAAAGTATGGGTCAAATCGTTATATTCAATTAAATCTAACCCTGTATATTGAAATTAACTATTTTGACCGTAACTAATTAAAAATAATTTTTTATTTAAAGGGTCCAACTGTGGTGAAATCTTAGCAATAAAAAAACCTTCACTGTTGATTGTTTTAAAACTGCTGGTTAAGTTCTATCATTGATTTTATAGACACACATACATTTCTTATCCAATGTTAAATTTTGAGTCTCAAAATATAAGCTATTTTTGGGGTCCACTGTGGAGCACTAGTGTAGACCCACTCCTTTGTAAATGTAATGAAGTTTAAACCAGCTGCAGTAAAAGACTTAATTCTATTGTAGAGGTGTGTGAGTAGCTCGAAATTCGAGTTTTTAAAAAACTCGACGAGATTTTAGAAACTCAAAAAAATCAAGTTAAGTTTTGCCATATCTTTGAGGTAAAACGCTAAAATCAAGACAAAAGTCCAATTTGTATAATAGATTATAAAGATAAGCATTTTATGTAGGCAACTGTATTTAAAATCTGATTATAATATCATATTCATAACCGGAGATGTTCTCGCGATATATTCTGATTCGTGATTCACGCACACCAGTCAAGAACTCTCGATCCGATTATGGCGAAAAGTATCCCCATTATTTATAAAGAAGGCACGTCCAAATAGCCGTTACTAGTTATTCATACAAAACATGATAACTGATCACAAAGAATCAGTTATTGAACCATTACATAACTTTAACCAACATTTGAATTTAACAGTTGCATTTATTTCAGGTCCATCCTTAAAAAGTTCATGACTAAAAATATTCTAAGACTGACGATTTCGGACATATTTAATTAAATTGCGTTCAATCTGAAACAAAATCTACACATGCAACGTAAACTATTGAAATTGAAAAGCTATAATAATTTAAGATAGAATGCCAGGAACAGTTTCGTCCCGGCACCGTTACTAATAAAATAATGATTAATGTAGCTACTACCAATACATCGCCGACTCGATGAGTCCCAATAAATAATGTACTGCTAGCCGTGGATTTGATTTGTTATCCATTTTGTTTTGAGTTTTTGTTGACGTTTATGCTAGAGATGGGAATTACAGTTACTTTTTCGATAACCTGTTACATAATTCTATTATGTTCTGGTGACGTGTTATAATAATCTGTTATTTTTGTAAGCTGTTATTCTCCAGACCTGTGTTGACGTTCCAGATAGTTATTCTGTTTCTGTTATGGCCTGACGTTACTTAACGGCTCGAAGCCTCGTTACAGCTGGTCTAGATAACGTTCCAAGTTACCAAAGGTTATAAAGATGAAGTAATGCCGTATGTTAAATTACGATAATGAGTTACGGTCGTTGCGGCTTTGCTTGACATTATAGTTACCGCTCACTGTTCGTTCTGTTATCGATAATTTAACTGTAATATGCAAAAGTCTTAAGTTTCCTTTGTAGTTAATGATGGGATTACCTGTTCTTTAAAGTGAACAGTGTAAGACCTGTGATTTCAAAGAGTGATTCCGCTCTTTCCATTACAACTGTGATTTGAACGTCAAATCACTTAGACCTACGGCCTACTACACCATCCGGGACGCTTCGAGGTTATGTATTTTAGGTGATCCAAACTTTATTAATTAATAAGCGAACTAAATAAATAGCGTTAGAGTGTGCTGCTTACTTCATTTCATTGTTTTCACTTTTGAAAATTAAGGGTTAAATATTTGACTCGAAAAAAAATTGAACTCGAAAATTATGTTTAAAAACTTTACTCGACTCCTAAAATTGCTACTCACACACCCCTACTCTATTGCAGGTGTTTATAATCAAGGGTTCTATACTTCATTATTATTTTATTTTATGCAAAAATATTGTAAAAATTATTAGTATAAGGTTTAAAAAGAATGACTCGATTTTAAATAGCTATATTTATTAGAAACAAGGACTTTATCCAAACATATTGAACATAAAAATACTCACAAAAGAATGAAGTTTACTAAAATGTATCATAATTGTTCAATATGTCCTCCCTCCATTTGCAGCACAGATGATATCTAGTCGATAGCTGAATTTCTGATAGACACCTTATTGAGTTTGCGACGAATTCGACTATTGACTAGATGTCATATAAGCAGCAAATGAAGGACATATTTAACATTTTCTAAACTTCATTCTTTTTTGAGTATTTTAATGTCCATTATGCTTGGGTAAAGTCCTTGTTTATAATAAATAAAGCTATTTAAATTGGGTCATTCTTTTTGAAACACCCTTATTATAGCAAAAAGTTGACAACAATTTTACAGAACAGAAAACAAACAGCTCTTGCAACATAAGTTACTGAATAGTGAACAATTGCATTGGAGAACTTTATATAAAATGTTTGAAAGATGTAATTTGTTAACAGTGCATGCTGTTTTTATTAATACAATTCTGAAGCGTTAACCATCACAACATTTCTTCAAAATGAACACTTACAATAAAAATAAATATAAAAAAGAAATTAATAATATTAAATAAATGTAAAAAAGAAATTATAATTTATGCTCCAGCTTGTAAGAAATCACCGAATTAAAGATCACAAAGATATGGGAACTCAAACTTCTCTTAATTGCACAAGTACGTAATTTACTCAATCAGTGTTCGTGTATGTGTGTAACATTGGTGATGACCTGCCCGCCCACCCATACACGAACATAGGTGATTAATAAAAATTAATAAAATATATAATAAAAATTCATTAATAAAAAAGAAATTAATAATATTTTGTATAATAGTATTCGTTTTCAACGCATCCATCTATGTTTCGTTAGTTTGTTTTACATATTTTTTGATATCATATTTAAAAATGAAATAAGTGCAACCTCTCCCCATAGCAGACTATTATAATTTGAGTAAGCTAAATTTGATGGTGCATAAATTAAAAATATAATAATGTAATGTTCTTTACCTGAACTTTGCACTTAGTATCAACAATTAAGTAAGCTTTTCCTCAATAATACACTTTTCAATCCTTGATAGTTAAATTATATTCACTAACCATGAAGCAATCATCATATATAAGACTATTATAGAAGTTGAAGAGCTTCTACAATATCCCTTAACAATCACTTTAATTTGCCGTTGTTGTTTTTAACTAATACACAGGTTAAGAACATTTTGAACCAAATGCTTCTACCATTTATAAAGTAAAACACTGGTAAAATATACCTTAGAATATTTTAATGTTTTCCTATAAAAATTTATTATAGGTTAAACAAAATAGTTAAGTAGTTAACTAAAGTAATAAAGGAACTATGTTTCACCAGAAACCCCTCGTACAATACTCCTAGATAGCTTTTAAAGGACTTCATAAGCACTATGGTGTTTGCGGGCTGAATAAATTCGAACGATTGAATATTTGAAATTTAAAGAAATTTTCTTCATTAGAGAAGCTATGAATAATCATATTTCCGTTTCCACTACACATTGATCGCTGCATCAACATTTTGACTTCATAAACTGAAAGAAATTAAAAAAAATATTTTAACAAATCGCACAACAGTATCATGGAATTGATACTAGTTGAACATTCTCTATTTAAGCACTATCCACATTTTTCAACTAGTACTGGTTCCACAATACTGTTGTGCATTTGGCCAAGTTGTATAATTTTTCCAACTAGTTTGAAGATCTCTTTCCATTTGTGAGATCAAAACGTGTCTGCAATGATCAATGTCCGCTGTAAACCAAAATACGACTATTCACAGCTTTTCCAATGGAGTTTTACATGATATACTTCAGGATCAATGCGCTAACTGAAGATCTTATACAAGGTTTTAAAAACTATTTTTCTATTATTCTGCGTGTAAATATACCAATTTTGAGACCTATTATGATTTTAAATTCCAAATTTAGATTTTTTTTCAGCCCACGCTAATTAGCTCAAATTTACTAGACATTGACTTTAAAAAGTTGTCCATTTCTGGCACTTGTCCAATTGTTAGGGGACCGGCTGAAGGTAGTAGTGCATGGTGGTAATAAAATGGTCCTGATACTCATCCAGGGTGACAATGGTCTTTAACTTATCTTGGTCTTTCAAAAGTCCTTTTCTTCTGAGCTCGACATTCAAAAGTCAAGTCCTTTTCCAAGACCTGTCCAGCGGTCAGGGACAGGCAGGAAATAGCGGTGCATGGCAGCAATGAAGCGGTCCCGGTACTCATCAGGGGAGACTATGGTCGGTAACTTGCCTTGGCCTCCCAGGAGCCCGCTTTTCTTAACCATCGTTTCTAATTTTTTGTCCCAGGTAAAGGTCCTTATGTAGTCTACAAACAATGAACGGTTCATTTAAAAAGGTTGTACATACAAGATTGTAAGGGATATTAACTGTTATCTATCAATTATGTAATAAGAGATGGAGAATCAGCAAATATATTTTATAGGATAAGTCCACTAACAGTATACAGATGAACGTATAAAGACACAATACATAACACAAATTTTCATCGTCACTGTCATTGTATTAAGTCTCTTTGTCTCTCCTCAGCAGATGAAAATTTGAAAGACATTGACAATTCGTTTTATGTATTGCGTCTTCATATTAGGCCAGGATATCACGATAAAAATAGTAAGGAACCTATTTTTATTTAATATACACAGATTTACATGAAAATTTGGAACTAAACTCAAATTAACTATGAAATCTACCATATTCAGATATGGATTGTATATTTTTTAGAGGTGAAAACTACCCTTTATTATCAAAACTATAAATTAAAGCTTACAACAGATAGAAATAATGTTTTAAATGAGTTGGAAAAATGTTGTTTTATATTTTCAACATTTAAAAAACATTTATACTACTAAAATTTTTAATTAATTTAAAAATCTTAATATATTATTTTGTACTACTTCTACACCATATAAAATTACCCATTGTGCAGGGTGTCTACCAGTGAGCTAATACAAAAATTCAGAATTTTTTGGTGACCAATTTTTTAAATTCATTGACGCAACAAATTGTAGTAGATTTCAATCTTACAATCGTTTTCCTCTTTACAAAAATGCTCAGTATTAATAGTAAAAAATCATGTATTGGAGCTTTGCCTTAAAAGTAGGCATTACATTAAAAATAAATACTTAATATAGAGATAAAACCATCAATACCAATTTTTAAATACAGTAGATTCTCGATTATTCGCCACTTGGTTATCCGCCATTCCGTGTTATCCGCCACACCTTTGGCATTTTATTTAATTAATATAATTTAACAAAAATAGTCAGAGGACATTTTGTGGTCATCAGCGAGTGTACGTGCTCTATTACTGATATGTCACCGACGGTACCGCTCCGCCCAAACCGGTTAGTCGCCTTCCCCGCCCCCACCTACCACTTCCCGCGCCGTGCCCGTATATATCTCTACATATTTTTGTCAGTTGCTGGATCGCTCCCGCGTTGAAAGGTACCTACCGCAACTCGTGTGTTCGGTAAAGTTATTTATATATTTAAAGTTATTTTTTGTGATAAGAGTTTGTAGTGCTGTTTGGTGAAGTGGATTATGGAGAGGAACAAAAGAAAAAAGATTGTGTTATCAATGCAAGACAAGCTCAACGCTTTAAAAAGGCTGGACAAAGGAGAGACGTTGCAGAAAGTAGCCGATGACTATGGCGTTGGTCGTCGCACTGTTGGGGATTGGAAAAAAAGAGATCAGAATTAGAACAATGGTGTGCCTCACGAGTGACTGAAATTGACTTAAAAGACAGAAAAACGATGAAGAAAAGTGACTATGAAAAAACTAGTGAGGCCTTATTAATTTGGTTTACCCGATTTAGGGACAAAGGAGTGCCTATTTCAGGACCTATATTAAAAGAAAAGGCGTTACATTTCCAAACGGAATTTAATGAAGGTGACACAGAATTCACAGCAAGCATTGGTTGGTTAGACCGCTAGAAAAAACGATATGGAATCCGGCAGTTAAATATTTGTGGTGAAAAATTGTCATCCAACTTTGAAGAAATGGAAAGGTTCAAGAAAGAATTTCAAACACTTATTGAAGCTGAGCAGTTAACAGGAGACCAAATATTTAACTGTGACGAAACGGACCTTAATTATAAAATGTTACCAAGTAAGAGCCTTGCAGCTCGGACCGAAGCAGCAGCTCCGGGTTACAAACGCAGCAAAGAGAGAGTAACAATTTTGGCCTGTAGTAATGCTACAGCAAACCATAAAAGGGAACTGACAATGATTGGAAAGGCGAAAAATCCAAGGGCTTTCAAGGGAATTGCAAAACACGCACTGCCAGTAAAATATTTTAACAAAAAAAGTGCTTGGATGAGCGGGGATATTTTTAAAGAATGGTTTTTAAAAGAGTTTGTACCATCTGCAGAAAAGTTTTTGAAAGAGAATAACCTACCCAGAAAAGCAGTTCTACTTATAAATAATGCACCAAGTCATCCCGCTGTAGATGATCTAAAAGACCAGGATATAAAGGCCATGTTCCTACCCCCCAACGTAACTGCAATTTGCCAACCTATGGATCAAGGTGTTTTGGAAACACTGAAGAGGAACTATAGAAAACGGCTTCTCTCCACCCTGATACAAGAAATAGAAGATGGCCAGGACATGATTCCAAAGCTGAAACGTATAGATCTAAAAGGTGTGGCTTATTGGATTGCAAGTGCCTGGGACAATGTCGGAGCAGATACTATTGCCAGATCATGGAAAAAGCTGTTGGGCGAGGATGAAGATAACACCGTGCTTGTATGCGTGGGCGGGTAGGTCAGTAACACCGTGCTTGTATGGGTTGGTGGGTGGGTCTGTAACACCGTGCTTGTATGGGTGGGTGGGTGGGTTGGTCAGTGACAACGTGCTTGTATGGATGGGCGGAAGGGTCAGTGGTATTGACCCACCCGCCCACCCATACACGTACAGCGGTACTCAACCCACGTGCCCGCCCATAGACATGTACAGTGGTATTGACCCTTCCATGCATGATGAAATTCATGAAGATATTTTACTCACATTGCAACGAATTCCTGGGTGTGAAGACGCAACTTCGGTTGAAGTAGGAGAGTGGATTACAGCAAATGAAGGTTACGAAAGAACTGATGCAGAAATCGTCACACTTGTCAATAGTGGTGACGATCAAGATGTCCAAGAACCAGAGACTGTTGAGCCCCAAAAAATTGCACATAAAGAAGGGGTGAAAATCTTTGAAGCGGCCATTAAATACGTCGAGCAGCAAGAAGAAGCCAGGGCTGTTGACATTAAGATGCTCCAGAGATGGCGAGACTTAGCGGTGAAAAAGCGGGAAACGTCAGGAAGGCAGACCAAAATCACCAACTTTTTCCACTCACCATAAACTCAACCAGTTTAAATTTATGTATTTAAAATATTTTTTTCCGTTTTAAAGTGAGTAATGAATTATGTATTACATTTAATCGTGTAAGTAAATAAAAATATACTGTAAACTGTTTACTGTGTACGTAATTTAGGTTTTATTCAACATTCCCTATTATCCGCCATTTACGCTTATCCGCCCTTCCGCCGGCCCGTTTATGGCGGATAATCGAGACTCTACTGTACTTTTAAAATTATTAACCAAGCAGTTTCCAGTCACATCATATTCAAAAATGATTATTTTTTTGAAATTTTGTCATTTAATGCTTTTTTTTACTTTAATACAAATATGTAATAGGTTTTGTGACCAAAATACTATTTTCACCCAATTATCGTGAAATAGGTAGTTTTTATCAACCTAATCAAGCTTAACATATCCTTCATAAAAATTCGAGATTTGTGTATAATTCAGGTGCCTGGCCTCCAGGACAAGCCATCCCTCTGCGGTTTTTGTAAATTTGGTTTTTGTAGTTAATAGTTGGTATTTATAAGGTTCGCATAATGGCCACCAATATAACTGAATGTGACTAGAGCGAAAGCAGTTTTTCCATCTTGAGAAATAATTGTCATAGACTTAAATAATTTATAAAATCGTACTCAGTGTAAATAATACATCAAATTAAAAAAATAATTCAAATTTGTCAAAAACCCCAAGTTTTTTTTTTTGTTGTATGAAACAATTTCTGCAGAATAAAAAGCACTCTTGTGAAAATAAAGCCAATTCTTAACCCATTTTGGACAGTTTTTTAAGCTTTTAGTTTTCATAAAACAGAAATTTTTAAAAAGGCAGTGTTCAATTACAGCCAACAGCGACAACACTGTCTGGCTGCTGGCAACGACAAAGGCACAATGTAAGAGCTCCGTAAATTATAATTGTCTTGCAGTATCCTTCTTTTACACAGGATAAACATTTTAGTCAGACAGCATTTTTATCTAGCTTCAGTAATATATGAAACAATTCACATACAGTTTTAATATATAAATTTATGTTTTAAAATGGATTAATACCATTAACAATAAATGGTTTACGAACAACAAAATTAATTCTGATAATGTACTTTGGATTATCTGGAACTTTGAATAACCTTTTTCCGGATAAACGAGTCTCTTGTGTAAGAGGGTTGAGTCCAATTTTGCAACAAGTTGGTGATTTAACAACCCTATTCTTTATGGCAAACATTATTTGTAGGTTCAAATACTCAACAGTTTGTTGATACAACGACCCTCTCTGTATATTTCAATTTTTAGTTTTATTCAACCACACAACAGATTGTTGAATCAACGACTCAACTCTCTTCATAATAATTAGTTTGGCGTTGCTTAAAAAAATCAAATACCATATGTCTAAATTTGTATTTACATAAAGGTTATTTAAGTCAAAGACCCTAATGGATATTTAAAATGAAATATAAAAATAAGGGCTGTTATATATAAGACCCTTGTAATTTAACGTTACAATACTGGTTTGACTCAACTACCCATTTGGGCATATTTCTTATACCGAAAGTAAGCTGAATTGCACACTTCAAAGGACAGAACCGCCTCTAGTCAAAGCCATGCCCCTTGCCCTAGTATATACTCCCCTTCATCAATTAACGCTCCAGCAACATATTCTACTTTATAGTAAAACGGGATGTTGTATCAAAACTGAATATGTAATTGAACTAATATTCACAAAAGCAGTGTTTATTCATTGCAAGGTTAGTTGAGTCAACACTCAAATATTTGATAAATTTCACCAGAATTATTAAGAACGTTTTTGACACTTAACTATCTTTTGGTACATTGAACAAATAAAGTAAAATTATGTGGATCTTTGACTCAAATATCCAGAGAGATATAAATTGTTTTCGTCTAAGGGGTTGTATCAACAATCTATTGTGTAATTGAACTTGGTAAATAATTTTGGTCCTAAAGAAAGGGCCATTGTTTCAACAACCTATTGTGCAATTTAACCAGTCTGAAAATCTTATTTTTCCTGAAGGGTTGTTGAGTCAATAAATTATTGTGTAATCAAGCCTCCCCCGAGTACCATGAACAAATATTTATATCAAACAATAAAGAATTTCACCTATAATGCCGACAACTAGCTCCTTGTTTCCGTCATCTAGCCCCACTAGCAGCGAGTAGTCCATAACTGAGAGGCTGGCCAGAAACTGGGTGTCTGCCTGGATGGCCTGCATCAGCACAGTCTTGGAATGTGGCAATATATATAACGGGTTATCACATGTCACTGAAACACGTACAAAAATACGTTTTCATCATCAAGTGTAATTTATCAAGATAGATGCAGTAAATTCATACTTCTTTTCCAAAGGTTAAAATTGATGCAAGTCGTTTATAATTTAACCCTAAACTTAGAAGTTAAAAATACCTTTACTGGCATGGGTGTTAACATATATGCAATCATGTGTTAAAAATACCTTTACTGGCATGGGTGTTAACATATATGCAATCATGTGGTTAAAATTATGTAGAGTTGAATTTTTATACTATTATATACGTAAAGCTTTTTCCCCCATAAACAATAATTTACCTTGGCAAAACTGCACATTTTTCAAATTAAGCTGAAATGTATGCAAACATGACGATTATTATTATTATTCATTATTCATCTCTAAGACGCCGATCGTAGAGATATGGGCGAATATGAGGCATGAATGAGTGTGATGAGTGTAGATGAACACAGATTAAGTTTTACTTCTGCAACTTTAAATATTTTTTTTTCTAGGGAAAATAATAATTTGTACATAAACTTTGAGTTTTCCTTTACTCACAATGTGACAAAATTTGTTCACCCCTGTGGGTCCTAATCTTTCTCAAAGCAATGATCAGCTTGAGAAGTTCAATGAAACAATTTGGGAAGGAGCTGTTTCATGAGAAGTAGTTTCCAACTTTCCTGTGAGTTCATTATCCTGAACGAAGCAGTTTTCTAGGGCTTGTGTTTATTTAAGAGAAGGTCATTGGCTTGAAACCATACAGTGGCTTCCCTTAGAGATTGGTTTGTCATTAGCTGGAGTTCAGCTAAGCTAGCAGATAAAAAGCTATATCGTCAGCATATAGAAAAGTTTTTATCGGCCTAGAAATATTACATGGAAGATCATTCACCACCACTAGAAATAATAAGGGGCTTAAAACAGAACTCTGCGGCACACCATGCTTCATGTGACCAACCTCCATCTATACATAACGCTTGTTTTTGATTACTCAAATATGATTTAAAGAATTGCAGTGGGTTACCCACCCGACCACCCCTACACGTACAGTGGTAGTGGCCCTCTCCTACACGTATAGTAGTAGTGACCCACCCACCCACCCCTACACGTATAATATAACAGAAGAGTTGACAAATATTGTGATGTTTATATTTATTCATCACAACATTTGAAATTGGGCTTAATTTTTATTTTTTGTGTTTTTTCAATATTTAATTGGTTTTTTTTATTACCACAACTTGCAGCACCCCGACTCCCCGCACTGCGAAGGTTGCAGGGGTGTTATATACGCCACTGGATTCAATTTGTTCCAATAAATGTAAGTAACAAGTTATAAAAATATTGCTAAGCAGTACTTCCCCAACAATATCTTTTATATAAAAAGATATTATAATAAAAGAGCAATATCTTTCTTTGTAGCTCTTTTACTATAAATATTTATTTTAATCATAAGGAATTTATATATTTTTGCAGAATAAATTGATAATCATAAAACTTACTATTTATAAGATTCTCATCCAGTAAAACAATCTCTCCGCCTTGCTCCAGCGGGTTGACCAGCCTGTTTCTTACAGAGCCCTTCAAATCAAACTTGTGTTTTACAGATCTTCCATAGAAGAGGTTCTCCATGACAAGCAGGTTAGATCGGAAGGTTGCGTTGGATGTTGACCCACGATAAATCACTCGGTAAACGCCCACAATTTTGCCCAGAAGTGTAGGAGAGCCAGACTTAGCACACTTGTCCATGTAGTCAAAGTATTGTGGAGCTGAATCCATGAACGGATGTGTCTCTGTGCGTGACATTTCTTTCAAAATAAATCTGTCATCTGTAACACAGTATTAAATGTTATATTACCACATTCTATTCATAAAGCAGCAATAACAATTAGAAGTTAAATAAAACCTAAAAGCCTAAACTTAAATAAAACATTTATATTTTTAGTTACTGCCACAGATATGTAACTCTACCACGCAAGGAATATTCAACCTCGTTCTCAATATAGTAGAATTCAAAATACAATGAAATGTCTTGATGTTATAGATTTAAGTCTCTGCATCACTTATCAATTTATATGTATATTGATTGTATATTACCTTTTTGTTGTCAAGAGAGTTTATTATCTTTTTTGTAAGGCTACCAGCTTTGATCCTCTTACAATATTCCTCAGGTAACATTCAGAGATATTTGTTCTTATGGAACCATCATTAATTTAACAATCTGAGAACTTATATGTACATATACATACACAAATAAATGGATGCACACTACGATGAATACTGGCCAAAAGACATCAGCATAAATGTTGGTAACATTATGGTTATTTAGCCTGGACTGTGTTTAATACACAGAGATAAATACGTGATTGATGCACAGAATCTAGACTAAACATATGTTGTCTATGCAGGAGTCTTTTCGCCAATACATGTATTCATATTAGTGTGCGTTCGTTTATTCATTTATGGTTTGTACATATATATATACTCAGAGTTTTTTTAAAAACAATGATGAAGTTCGATGAGAACAAATAACTCTCAAACTTGGTGATCCCAACAGAGGATAGAAGTACAGAGTAGCCTTACAAAAGCGCAATATGATCTCTTGATAATAAGGTAACTAAACCAGTAATCATATAAATTAAATGTACTTTCTATAAGAACTACATCTATCATCTTGAATATACATGACATTCTTTCCAATCAAGAAATTGTTATCAAAATTCCTATTACTTATGACTCAGCAGAGACAAGTTGTTATGAGTCAACCAGGTCAACTAATAGCTCCCAGTCTTTAAAATCACAAAGCAATTAAATGCTTAAAAATTTAATTGTTAATGAAACAGCTTGCTGCAAGGCGACCATGCTAGCTTGCTTTTAGGAATTTGAGAGTTGACAAAGAGGCATCCTGACAACATGACATCTAGATTTTTGTGAACTAAGTGAACAAATTTGTCATCTTAAACAATACTGCTATCATTAAAAAAACTTACTTTACTAGTTGAATAATTTATATACTAAAATTGGCGTATTACAAAACGTACAGTATATATAAATGAATTTGTGTTAACCTTTGGTTTTGGCAAAGTTAGATCCTGATTTGCCACCACGAGCTGCCCATTGCACACAGCGACATAGAGACCGCACAAAAGCCTCCTCACCTGCAGGGAAGATAGCAGCTCTCAACCGAGCAAACTCTTCTGCATAGTAGATTTTTACAATAAAATTAGCGGTTGAATCTGAAAATTGTACCTAAAAAAAACCGTAAATAAATGCAGTAATGTTGTGGTTTTACAATGAAAAATGTGTCTACTTAAAAAAACTGACATTTGTCATTACTTATCAATCACACTATAAAAAGTTTATAAAATTTTACTTCTCAATTTAAAGCAAAAGTAAATAAAGACTAGGTGCTGGGAAATCAGTTGTGTTTGCCCAAAGGTTTTTATTTCCATTCATAAGTGCATTGGGTGTATATGGATTATAAATAAGCGTATGAGGGTAGGATTTATTACTAAGGCTGATTTTTCCTTCTGAAGTGTCCTTAATTAATAGCCTAACAAAATAATAAAATAAAAATTTACTAAATTTCAAACATCTTTTGCTTATTTGTTAATAAATTTTCACAAAATCACCAATAAATAAAACTTTTTTCGAGGCCTTTCGCCAGCAAAGCTGGCATCATCAGGCAACACTAATTTTTATTTGGTTATAAACAAAACAATACAATAATTAATTTGGAAAACATATGTAAATAATTAAAAGAATTGTAAAATTGTAAACATATGGTAAATTACTAATAATATATAATATATATATGTAAAAATGTATATATTAGAGTGTATAATTTTGTATAAAATGTGATGATAATAAACGAGAATTTTGAATAGGCCCACTTTCATTATTCATTAAAGACGAATCACTTTTGTTAATAAAATAGGTTTCCCAGGCATTTAAATGTTTTGAAGATGAAACTTTTTTTTTTAATTATTTACATATGTTTTCCAAATTAATTATTGTATTGTTTTGTTTATAACCAAATAAAAATTTGTGTTGCCTGATGATGCCAGCTTTGCTGGCGAAAGGCCTCGAAAAAAGTTTTATTTATTGGTGATTTTGTGAAAATTTATTAACAAAGAAGAATACCAATATCAACTCAATCTGAAATTTACAAAAAATCTTTTGCTTAGATTTGGATCCCTTTTAACTTAACACCTGTCTATACTCTTTGGTCCAGAATATTTTTCTCAGTACTAAGCTAAGATCAAGTGGTCAGTAAAATATTCCTTTAGCTCGCTTAACTATGTATTGTTGCCATTGTCATAGTTTATGGCAAAAATTTAATTCTGTAAAATGGAAGGCAACATTAAAAAAAAAATTAAATAAATAAAAACTATATTCAACAAAAAATAATAAAAAATCTGGAAGAGGACTGTATAAAGATATCAAATCATTGTCCCAACTGAGTGAAGAAAATAAGCTAAATCTTAAATGGTTAACACGCTGGTATGTGTGAAATGTGAAAATTGATAATAACACTAACTAAGACATCTAAGTTGACAATGACAAATTTTTTATGACAGGATAATTATGACTGATGGTAAGTTTCTTGGTATCTCAAAGTGGCAAAACCAGCTGCAAAAAATGACTGTCAACAAAAACTAGTACTCATCCCTGTGCAAACAATTATTTTTAGCAATTCACCACCATTGCATGCAAACTTGAGGCTAATAGAAAGAAACTTATGAAGATTTTTTTCTCTAAACACATAGAATTTTACAAAGACATTGAGTGAAGTCAACTACAGTCATAAACTCAAGCTCTCCGTCCCAAGATCTTGGGCCTCAATGAGCTGCACTAACCCAAACTACGTCCCAGAATGTTCAAATTGTAGACATAAATGTACACCGATGCACTCAGTATAGTCTCCCAGTAAACTCAGATATTTTTTTATCTGAGTTTACAGTTTCAGATAGGAAGTCCTACATGCCTCAAGACTCAACTTACCAAAAAATAAAAATATCCATAGACTAAATACCCGACAAGAAAATGACTTCCATCTACCAACCCACTAGACAGCTCTTTATTCATTATTCATCTCTAAGACGCCGATCGTAGAGATATGGGCGAATATGAAGCATGAATGAGTGTAGATGAACGAGTGTAGTCATTGTTACTATCTGAGTTCGACTTAGCTCAGAAAGGACTATTTATTAATAGCCCAATAGTCAGGGCAACTATGGGACGTACAGCTTTACGTGTAATCCGAACCACGTAGTGTTGGTCTGATTTTCAACTAACTGACAAGTTTGACACTTAGTTCTCTTCTCTACACAACACCCGAACCTTAACTACCATTCAACACGGACACTCCATACTTCTCTAGTAGTGTCTATATTGATGACAACCATTGAGCGGACGCCATGTCGGTATTAAGAGAACCAAGCATGGAACCTATCGCCTACAATCTCCCAAACACTCTGTTGAGAAGCCTGGATATGCTGGTGCCAGACTCTTTAATGCACTTCCTACAGAGCTAAAAATAGAAGACACCAAGAAGCTATAGTCATCTCTGCAATGCTGGCTCATAGGCAAATCCATCTACTGCATCAGCGAGTTCTTCACCTGTGCAAGGGGACAGGTACACTACTGATTACAAGTTTTATTTTACAACTTATAATCAGTAGTGCACCTGTCCCCTTGCGCAGGTGAACGTCGACACTTCAAAATATTTTTATAAACATACATTTTGACTATTGTTCTATTCTTAATGAGTATGTTCAATAAAATAATCTGAATATAAAAAATGTGCTAAAACTTTTACCAAAACAGTTCAACTTTTATATTAACTCTGAGTGTGTGAAGTGTATTTAACAGTGTTACAAAATCGCCAATACAAAAACTCCTATTGTTTCAATAAAAAAATGAGGACTGAAGGTAAAAGAAACTTACCGTCTTTTCATATATTGTAACCATCTTAACCCTTTGATGCGGTAATTTATGTGTGCGCCTCAACCCTGTACACGGTACTTTTTTTATCAATCCGGTGAAAAAATGCATACGTTTGGAAAAACCTTTATATTTTCGCTTATTATTATCACATCATAATAATTTTGGTGTAGATTGAAGTTGAGCAAAATCAACATTGTTACTATCACTTTCTTCAGAAAGGGAAGAATTGTCCATCCAGCGATCAATCTCACTATCCCGAGTTGTCATTTTAGTCACTAAAACTACACTAATAACACACAACAAACGATAAAAACATTTATTTATTCAATCCACTTATAATAAAATAATAAACTAGCTAAACAACACGTTACGATAAACAATAACACACTTTGTTTACACCGGCCGCCACTACTGCAGACAGCTGTGAATGACCTGTTGAATATCGTCTCCTTACAGTAAAAATCAATATTGTTCCACAATCCAACGTTAGGAATACAATCATTGTAATGTCATAAACGTACTGCAGGAGTCCCCAATTCGTAAGAGTTCATTATTGAGTCGCTAGGTAGCAACACTCGTCGGGATAACTGTGCGCGTTATATTAACGTCAAACCACATACAGAGGTCATTGGACGGCGCGTCAATATAACGTCAAACCACGGCAAGGGGTTAAAAACTAACACAATAGTTATTGAAAATATATAACATTTCATAAAATGTACCGTAGTGTTATCAATAACTATTAATAATTCCTATTATCTATTTGCTCTATTGAACCTCGATAGTTCGACATTCTATGCTTCGACAGCCCTAATACTTCGACACTGTCCATGGCGACATCAATAAGACAAAATTACTATCTGTGTGCATGAATTAGCCCGGTGCAGATAAAGGAAATAACAGTGAAAAAGTGAATAACAGTTAAAAATTACCAATTTTTCGGACATTAAGTTACTGTACCTTGCAAGTACTGTATTGTCCATAATTTAATAACTACGTATTCTATACCAATTCAGTACGATATATATATAACTTCTTCATGAATAGTTAAAAAAAAAAAAAAATATATATATATATATTTTTTTTTAACTATTCATGAAGAAGTTAACAGTATATTTCCGAATAAAAATTGTACTTTTATGTTTACAATATATTCGATAGTGTCTAACTATCGAGTTTTTACTGCATAATTATTAACCTGTTGATCTCATATTTTTAAGAAAAAAGAAACATACCATAGCTGGCTTGTTATGGAATTAATTTATATTTAATACTTACCTCAAGATGAGAGGAAGGTTTGTCTTTCGTTCCCTTGACCTTGGCAGGCTCGGAGTCCATTTTCACTTCTTCTACCTCCACAGGAGGCGCCACTGTCTCACCTGCCACCACGCCGCCCTGACTCAGGTTGCCGCTACTGCTGGTTTGCCTGGAAATATGTTAAAATGATAAACGAGATTTTAATGACTTTATTAAGTATAATTTTTTATTGTAAAACCTCTGTTTTATTGTAATATTGGTGTTCTGATTATTAAAAGCAGTCTTCAATCGAGCTTTTGTAAGTTTGAAATCTATTTGTAACAGCATTTTTGAGAAGAAGTAAGGTATTTATATAATCTATGTCATAAAATGTTTTTTTAATTAGGATATCAGGATGGCTGATTTTAGAGTTATTTTTAATGTTAATAATTTTATTAACATTAACCATAACATTAACGTAACCATAGTACATGTATGGGAGGGTGGGTGGGTCAATACCACTGTACGTGTATGGGAGTTCGGGTGGGTCAATACCACTGTACGGGTGGGTGGGGGAGTAAAACCTGAGGAGGGATATAGTATTATGTGCAACAAGGGTCGGAGGAGTTGCAGTCACACTTGTTCTAGAGCTGCTGGAACACAGACCTGAGGAAGAATAAAGTACTATGTACAACGTAGATAGGAGGAGTTTCACTACCACTGTTCGTGTACAGGCGGGTGGGTGAGTCAGTTCACTGTACATACATGTTTACATATGTACAGTGGACATATACAGTGGAAATATATTTAAAATATTTGGTGGATGTTATTTCAAAAATTTGGTCCTGCATTTTGGGAGATAAATGGAACATTTGTAAACTACAACCTAGAGGTTTAATATTTTTCTTATGTCTTGTGAAATAATTATAGTTGGTCCTTCTCTAAAATATGGATTTGTTTTCTTTGACCCAGCAAGTTATTTACAATATATAATAGTCATACAAGTTAAAATAACTAAGTTAATAAATAACTTAACATTTGCAATCTAAAAAAGTTTTATAAAGAGTTCTAGGTGGAACTTTATCAACTGTTTTTACAACATTATTCTGTAATTTGACAATTATTTTTTAATGGCAAGGGTTGCCCCAAATTAAAAACCATATCTCTGTAATGATGTAAATGTACCCACAATACACTAAACATTCGAAAAACAGCATGACAATGATGATAACATTAAGTTGGGCATAATGACATTCAAGATAGGAGTGTTTGACGTTAAAAGCAGAGTCTAACCTGAGGAACGAGAGAACTCCCGCTTTGCGAGAGTTGGTGGTAGCTGGGTCTGTTGAGGCGTCTTTGGATTCCAGGCTTCCTGACTTGCGCTTCAATAGAGGGCTAAAGTGAATACCAAACATTGTCAGTCAGGCATTTACAACCAGACCTTTATTATGCCATCTGTATAATTTGCTTTAAATTTTATTTTCACCACATTTTCATTAAAATAAGGACTCAAAATTGCCTTCCAGGAAACTAAAACTTTGTCCATTCATGAATTTATCATACAAAAGATGGATTAGATTTTCAATTAACGATTTCCTTTTTTTTAAATTGTGTTATTTTGACTGATGAATATTTTAATTACACCAAAATTTCAATTTATTTATTGTCTATTAATGTTCAAGAAACATCTTGATTGGAAATTGACAACTTTTAACTGTTCACTGCAACATGAAGCAATGGTGAACTTCTGTCAGACCTAGATTGGTAAATGACCAATTGATTATGTGACATCTTGTGCTGTTACAACAACTTCTTTAAGGCTATGAATTTAAAGGTTCGGATAATTTGCTCGTCATTGGGGCATTGTTAAATGTGTAAGTAGATAAAAATAAAACATGAGCCACTGGTGACTTGCAACACACCCAAGACCAGTGTTGGGCTTAAATCCAGGACCTTGAACCAATATTTGGTAAAAAAATCCTCTATATGAGAAAAAATACATAAAAAGTGCAATATCACGCAATAGATTACTGAAATACTATTGTTCCTTGTCAGTGTACAGAGCTCTTCATGACCCAAATGATAGAACGTATAAGCTCATAAGATTGCATCAATGATAAGTATCAAGTAGCTATCAAACCAAGCATAAAGCTTGTAATTAATTAATTAACAAACATTTGAGATCTTGCAAAAAAGTGGTTTGTCTTTAAACAACGTTTGCCAAACAAATCTAAGATGGAAAGTCTCAAGACAACAGTTAGGACACTCCATTGGTTTGAAACATTTAGAGGGCATTAGAAACATCTTAAATGAGAATAGGAATCTGTTTCGTGAAGCCTTTTATACAAGTGTGCTTCTGGCAGAAAAGATGGCAGCCAAACACTAGGAGTTCAGAAATCAGGTTTTTATTCATAATCTTGCAGATTAGAAAATATGTTAATTTATACATCATTCATTTAAAGAACTCTTTGTATTTTCTACAATTTCCTGTCTCAGCTAGGTAGATATACATAAATCCAAGATAAATGGCGTGCAGACTGCGCATGTACAAAAGATTTTGTCTACCACCACCACAGTCACCTGATTACGTACATTCTCTGCCAGAATTCTCAATTTACTTTCTATGTGAAGCAAATATGTATTTTATATCTGCTATTGTGCTTTTAAATCAATTAAATTTGATTTATTGACTTTAGTTTATCCTTCTAATCTAAATAGAAAATGAAATACATTACATACTATAATTAGTTTTTTAATTAGCATAATACGTGTTGGTACATATACAGTACAAGTAAACGTCACACAACACAAATTTATTACAATATAAGCACAAAATGCACAAATATACTATAATACAAGCACAAAATGCACAAATATTATGGTGATCGATTTCGGTGAACCACGCTCACCTTCCTCAGACCAGAGGGATTTACAAAAGAATGGAGAACGGTGTTCGACAACTCAATTTATAGGCCTATGATCACGTGACCCCATTGGCTGGAAAAACCAGCCAATGGGTGTTTTTCCAGCCAATGGGGTCACGTGATCATAGGCCTATAAATTGAGTTGTCGAACACCGTTCTCCATTCTTTTGTGAATCCCTCTGGTCTGAGGAAGGTGAGCGTGGTTCACCGAAATCGATCACCATAATATTTGTGCATTTTGTGCTTGTATTATAGTATATTTGTGCATTTTGTGCTTATATTGTAATAAATTTGTGTTGTGTGACGTTTACTTGTACTGTATACTATAATTCACATATTAAATGTATCATAGTATAAAAATTATGAATATACAAAAAATTATTTTGTACATCTTACCTTAAATAAAACGACTAATATAATTAAAGTTGTTTTGCATTCAAACCAACTTACAAATATTATTTCTTTTCAATATCGTTTAAAAGCCGAATAAAAAGAATGCATAAAACATATTTTAAAGAAAAAATATCCATAATTTTTATACAGCAATCACAACTTTTAATGCTTCCTCAGCTGGCATAAATAGAATCAGTGAAGCAGGTCTTAATGGATTGGATCTTGCTTTGCAGCGCTGTGGAGTTAACTTATCAATAGTAGGAGCACTAGTGTTATGCTAACTAGTGAATGATTGTGTTACTTTTCCAAGCCACGTTACTTGATAAGTGGCGTTTTGTTATGTTCTGTACATTGTAAAAAATTGCTGAATAAATATTATTACTATACTATTATTATTATTATTTTATTGTTATTTATTTCCATGCTTTAACCCTTCGTTAGTCACACAGCGGTGTTATAGACCGCAAAAGAAGCCTTTTGTGTGTAGTGATAGGGTGCGGGGACAAAGAGAGCTGATACCTTATCATATCCTTCCTCACTCATCCAAGCCCCACCACATGTCCTAGCCTCAGTCGTTTATCACTGGTGTCCCAGATAAGACGAATACACGCGCGGTCTATTGAACCATTGTGCGACTGTTCTTGATTGTAAAGTGCGGTCTTTAACACCACACGTGACTAGTGCTGTTAGTGTTTCTTACGGAATTTAGTGTGTTGTATTTATATAAAAAATGGATGTATTTGAAGAAAGAAGAATAAATAGACTATTAGATAGTGTTGAAAAAGAGGAAAATGTTAATGCCAAGTTACAAAGTTGTCAAGAAAATGCTAAGAAACGGCTTTTCAATGAAATAGATAATAATGATGAAATTGCATATGAATTGGAAGATAATGATGAAAATGAAATTGATCAAGTAGAAGAAAGTGATCATCAATCGGAAACAGAAGAATCTGCTAGTGATACAGACAGTCTCCAGCCCCCAGAAAGGCAAGTACCAGTTCATTCAGCATGTCTGCAGTATACAGGAAAAGATAATATTACCAAATGGAACATGTATAAGACTATTTCAACTGGCTGTACAAGAAGATACAATATTTTAACTCATCTTCCAGGTCCTTTTCGGCTGTACAAGAAGATACAATATTTTAACTCATCTTCCAGGTCCTTTACATGAGGCAAAAAATGTAGACTCTCCCATTGAGGCATGGAAACTTTTTATCACTGATGATTTGTTGGATCGAATAGTCCGTTATACTAATCTGTGGATTGTAGAGAAAAGAAAGAATTATAGCCGGGAATGCAGTAGACACAAATATTACTGAAATGAAGGCTGTATTAGGCCTTTTATATCTGTCAGGATGTTTGAAATCCTCACATGTAAACCTAACTGATTTATGGAGTCGCGATGGCACCGGTGTTGAAATATTTCGAACAACAATTAGTGAACGGAGATTTAGATTTTTATTAACAGCTTTGCGATTTGATGATCGTACAACGAGAGCAGATAGGCAAACAATTGACAAACTTGCAGGGATTAGAGAAGTATTTGAAGAGTTTGTCAGCCACTGTAAGAAGTACTACAGTCCCAGTGAATACGTCACAATTGACGAGATGTTGGAATCATTTAGAGGGAGATGCTCATTCCGACAGTACATACCCAATAAACCAGCAAAATATGGGATCAAGTTATTTGCTGTTTGTGACGCCAGGACCTTCTACACTCACAATATTGAAATATATGCTGGCAAACAGCCAGATGGAATTTATAACGTCAGCAACAAACTGCAGGACATTGTTGAGAGACTGATCCAACCGATATCAGTTACTGGACGCAACATCACCATGGATAATTGGTATACCTCAATACCATTAGCGCAAAGCCTTTTGGCTAATCACAGACTAACGATGGTAGGGACTATCCGAAAGAATAAATCGGAAATACCACCAATGTTTGTTGAAGCGAAGGGAAGACCCATAAACTCCAGTGTTTTTGGTTTTGGAAATGTTTCTACGCTACTGTCATATGTCCCACGGAAAAACAAACTGGTCCTGCTTTTGTCCACATTACACAGTGATGATATAATTGATGAGTCCTCTGGTGAACAAAATAAACCCGAAATGTTAACATTTTATAATCTTACAAAGGGTGGCGTCGATGTGGTGGACAAATTGAAAGAATCCTATTCAGTGTCAAGGACTGGTCGAAGATGGACACTGACACTATTCTACAGTGTACTGAATATTGCTGGCATCAACAGTCTTGTCATTCTGAAAAATAAGTTGGACATGACTCGCCGTGGATTTTTGAAATGCCTAGCAACTGAACTATGCCAGGATCACCTAAAATATAGACTGACACTAGATAACATTCCTAAAGGCATCAAGGTTAGACTAAATGAACTTGTTAGAACACAGGAGGAGAAGAGGAACCCTAAGGTCCCAAACACTGGCCGATGTCACTTCTGTGATCGAAAAAAAAACAGAAAAACCAAAACTTCGTGCTCTTCTTGCCATGTTTCAATATGCCGAGAGCACACTGTCTTCACATGTCAAGAATGCGTGGGTGGAAGGGATGAAGTCGTTGAAGATGAAGAGGACCTATCAACCTAGATCATTTGGTCTAATCGGATAATTTGACTTTGTTTTGTAAGTTTTGACACAATTTGACTTTTGTATATATATTACATTAACATTTATATTATTTTGTTAATTTACATTCATTGCAATCAAGTTTAAGTTGCATTAAATAAACTTAATAACAATATAAACCCCCCAAAAAAAAAAAAATAATAATAATAATAATAATTAATAGAAGTTATTCTGGAATGACATTTATGCGTGAGCGGTGTTTTCGACCGCGGCGCGACTAACGTCGTACTCTCAGGCACGCGACTAAGCGAAGGTTAATACAGGTTTACAACCAATTCTATTAAAGCAGTTGAAGACATAAACTTGTATTAATATACAGTGGGACTTAAGCCATGACACAAATGTTCAAATACAAAAACTTTCCAAGGTCTGTAAACATACAATTAACAAAAACACTCAAAAAGGAACATCCATATGATAATAAACATTTGTTTTAAATGACAAGTTCACTTATGAAGAAATATAAATAATCTAACATATAAAGTAATATAAAGTTAACATATAAATACATAAATAACAAATCATGCCAACAATAAAAGAGAAAAATTATATATATATATACAACATAAACTATGAATAATTAACAAGGATAAAATATTATATAATAAACAAACATATAAATTAAACGAGAGCAACAGTAATAATAAAAAGCAATAACAAAGGTACAACAATATGAAGATAATTTTAAAATGATATATTTCTCGTTTCAACAATAATTTACGTTTCTTTTTAAAATGCCAGCCTTATCATGGATTATATCAATATTCTCTCCACCAGAAAGCATTAGGTTGTAATCCCTCATCATCCGAAGAGGCGAGGACGCATGCCCAACTGTATGAACGTGTGGCAAGGCAAATAGCAGCTTATTTCTGCTGTTAAAAGCAGAGATCCTAAAAGAGAGAATCTCTAGGCTGACAGCGTCATCTACCCATCCCTGGAGCAGGCCATGGATGTAAGTCTGCCCCATCACATCCCTCCTCAGGCATCGACTTTCAAACCCAAACAGATTCAATAATTCACTGTATAGAACCAAATAAGTATAAACATTAAAGCACTTGAAATAAAGATATCTTAACAATCTTTTTTGGATTCTTTCAATTGCATCATTTTGAAATGAATGAATGGTGATATATTATAAACAACAGTTCTTCCGGTGTCAACCGCGTCAACGGACTATTTACAATATTATACAGTTCCAGACGTTTCGCCCATGCTACGATGTGGCATCCTCAGTGGTTAGGCTGAGACTGATCTTTATCTTTATTTATTTTCTTTATCTTTATTGTATGGTAAACACGTACAATGGCATTGACTCACCCGCCCACCCATACACGTACAATGGCATTGATCCACCTGCCCACTCATACACGTACAATGGCATTGATTGCAAATATTTTTGTAACAATTAATATATATCTTTGTTGTTGATGAAACTTTTTTCAAGTTTATAAGTGAATAAATTTGTTATAACATAGTTTCTAATACTAATTTTGTTTTTTTTTTAATCTTGTATTTCTATAAACGTAAAATTTAAATTTATTAGTTTTACTATTAGTGTATTTTCTAATAGTGGAATAGTGAAAGCAGATCATAAAAAATGCATAGCATGTACTGAAGCTCAATATAAATACACACGAAGGAAGGAAGGAAGGAAGGAAGGAAGGAAGGAAGGAAGGAAGGAAGGAAGGAAGGAAGGAAGGAAGGAAGGAAGGAAGGAAGGAAGGAAGGAAGGAAGGAAGGAAGGAAGGAAGGAAGGAAGGGAGGAAGGAAGGGAGGGAGGAAGGGAGGGAGGAAGGAAGGAAGGGAGGCAGGGAGGGAGGGAGGGAGGGAGGGAGGGAGGGAGGGAGGGAGGGAGGGAGGGAGGGAGGGAGGGAGGGAGGGAGGGAGAGAGGGAGAGAGAGGGAGAGGGAGGGGGAGGGGGAGGGAGAGGGAGAGGGAGAGGGAGAGGGAGAGGGAGAGGGAGGGGGAGAGGGAGAGGGAGAGGGAGGGGGAGAGAGAGAGGGAGGGGGAGAGAGAGAGGGAGGGGAGAGAGAGAGAGAGAGAGAGAGAGAGAGAGAGAGAGAGAGAGAGAGAGAGAGAGAGAGAGAGAGAGAGAGAGAGAGAGAGAGAGAGAGAGAGAGAGAGAGAGAGAGAGAGAGAGAGAGAGAGAGAGAGAGAGAGAGAGAGAGAGAGAGAGAGAGAGAGAGAGAGAGAGAGAGAGAGAGAGAGAGAGAGAGAGAGAGAGAGAGAGAGAGAGAGAGAGAGAGAGAGAGAGAGAGAGAGAGAGAGAGAGAGAGAGAGAGAGAGAGAGAGAGAGAGAGAGAGAGAGAGAGAGAGAGAGAGAGAGAGAGAGAGAGAGAGAGAGAGAGAGAGAGAGAGAGAGAGAGAGAGAGAGAGAGAGAGAGAGAGAGAGAGAGAGAGAGAGAGAGAGAGAGAGAGAGAGAGAGAGAGAGAGAGAGAGAGAGAGAGAGAGAGAGAGAGAGAGAGAGAGAGAGAGAGAGAGAGAGAGAGAGAGAGAGAGAGAGAGAGAGAGGAGAGAGAGAGAGAGAGAGAGAGAGAGAGAGAGAGAGAGAGAGAGAGAGAGAGAGAGAGAGAGAGAGAGAGAGAGAGAGAGAGAGAGAGAGAGAGAGAGAGAGAGAGAGAGAGAGAGAGAGAGAGAGAGAGAGAGAGAGAGAGAGAGAGAGAGAGAGAGAGAGAGAGAGAGAGAGAGAGAGAGAGAGAGAGAGAGAGAGAGAGAGAGAGAGAGAGAGAGAGAGAGAGAGAGAGAGAGAGAGAGAGAGAGAGAGAGAGAGAGAGAGAGAGAGAGAGAGAGAGAGAGAGAGAGAGAGAGAGAGAGAGAGAGAGAGAGAGAGAGAGAGAGAGAGAGAGAGAGAGAGAGAGAGAGAGAGAGAGAGAGAGAGAGAGAGAGAGAGAGAGAGAGAGAGAGAGAGAGAGAGAGAGAGAGAGAGAGAGAGAGAGAGAGAGAGAGAGATATGGCTTGACTATTGCTGGGTACCTAAAATAATACAATCTCTGGTTCCTAAAGTATGTATTTTGTTTCAAATCAATTTCATTACTTCCAACAAAGGCTAGCAATATCAATCTGGTATGAATTAATCTAAGGATAAGGTGTTCCTTGAGTTTTTTTTGTTAAATAGTTTTAAAACAATTGTTTCTTTTGATCTTAGTGTCGCTTCTGTTTTTAAAACTGGATAAATAATAGGTTCCATACTATAACAGCATTTTCCAGTCTTGACCTGACCAATGCCTTATACAAAAATATTAGCATCGTTAGATTTTGAAAATTTAAACCTTGCCTGATAATAAAACCCATCATGCTGTTAGCGGATGATATACAATTACTTATGTGGAGATCAAATGACAAATTACAATCCATATTTAACCCCAGATCTTTAGTTGATTTTACTCTGCAATTCAACTGTCCATTTAAGTAGTAGTTGCTTTTAATGCAATTTTATGATTGACTGAAAGTCGTAGTATGGCATTTAGATAGATTAAATTTCATTTTATTGTTTTCCCCCCCATTTATAAATGCTATCAAGATCTTCTTTAAGTCTCTCAGCATCACGGTAGTCTGTTATGTAATGAAATATCTTCAAGTCATTTGCAAATAATAATGGCTTCGAGTGGACCACATGTTTGCACAAGTCATTAATCATGATCGTGAACAAACACAGTCCTAAGTTCGGTCCTTGGGGACTCCTGACCGGACAGTACATTTTTGTGATAAATGTCCCTTATAAAACACATATTGCTTCCTATTTATTAAATAAGACTTTAAAAAGTAGATCAAGCAATCTGATAATCCATAATAATGCAATTTCCTAAGTAAAATTAAATAATCCACTTTGTCAAATGCCTTGGCCAGGTCAAGGAATACAGCATCTGTCTGGGTGTTTCCATCCAAACCTGAGGAGATGTAATGTGTGAAGGATAGTAAATTTGTGTTAATGGACCATGCTGGAACAAACCCATGCTGATTCGGTAAAAGATGGTTTTTAAAATGCTTAAATATTGGTTTCAGGATAATTATGTTAAACACTTTAGCCGGAACAGACAAAACAGCCACCGGTCTATAATTTTCAATCTGAGATTCTTTTTCACTTTTAAAAATTGGCATTATTTTAGAGATTTTCCATTTTTATGGAAAAACATAAATTTTTAAACTTAAATTAAAAATAATAGTAAGTAGTTTCGACAAAATATCAACACACCCCTTAGTTAAATATTGCGGCAATAAGTCTGGACCTATAGTAGCGTTTAACTTTAGTTTTTTAATTGCAACGAACACGTCACTCTCAGAGACCTGGCCCAGAGGCTACCCACGCCTGCAACAGAGGGATCAGCCATTGCCATCTCTGCCGTAGGCTCTTCAGTGTATTTATTATACACAGAACCAAAATAATGCTCAAAAGCTTGAACAATATCTTTGCCATTGGTAAGCTGATTCCCATTATATTGCATAACTAATAAATTATTCTTAACAGATTTTTTGCTTCTTGCAAACACCAAAACTTATTACTATCTGAAATAATTAATTATAAATATTCCCTATATGCAACTCTAATTTCTTTTTTAACCAGTGACCTCAATTCCTTAAATATATCTAAATCCTCATTTCGCCATTTTTTTTTAATTCACGACGATGCCTTTCCTTTAATTTAATGTTTGAAATAATTGATTTTGAGAACCAACATGGATATTTGGGCCGTTTACACTTTTTAGGACATGTTAAATCAATAACTTTGTAGATATTTTTATAAAATAAATCCACAGCTTCATTTACATTCGAAATAGAAATCCGGCAATCCCAGTCTATTTCAGCTAAATTATGATAAAGCTGGAGGAAGTTGGCCCTAACAAAAGACAAAGATAGGGCGCTTCTTTTGATAGGATGCTTCATTCAACTTTGGCCTACACATTAAAGGAATGCAGATGACAATCCCCACCTCTATCACCGGATGATAATAGTCCTCACAAACCAATGGGTCATTACTTTGCACAACTGTTGTACTATCAATATTTTTAATCACTAAATCCAATGTTTTATTCTGATAATTACACACAGTATTCTTAACAGTATAGTTCTGTTCATTTAAAATGTTAATAATTCCTTGCATAGTTTATCACCATTATACAAGTTGTACTTAGGCCTATATATCTGCAAATTAAATCTCCTACAATCAGTACACTACAGTTATCCTTTAAATTTACTTTATATAGACTTTCATAAAACATTTGATACGTTACAATATTTGCTCTTGGGCGTACATAAACAGTGCAGACATACAACAATCCACCTTTTGTATTAGGTATTTTCACCCACGCACATTCAATATCATCAGCAGTAACATCTATTATATCAACTCTACTACATATTATATATCTATCTACAGCTAATAATACACCCCCTCCAATTAACTTACTCGATGCTTTCTGGCTTCGATCACTTCCATACACATTATATGTTTCAGGAAACAATTCCAATGAGCTGACGTTTGAATTCAAAAAGGTTTCAGTGAGAGCTATAATATTGAAATTGTCAGCTGCAACATTTTCGTAAAAAGAATTAACTTTCGTTCTGAGCCCGTTTTATTTAATTTTGGTAATAAATATTATAAAGTAACTAAATCTTTATTTAAGTTCAATAATAACTGTGAATTTTATAAACAACAATCCTAGCCAACCCATAAAAATTTAAAAAGACAATTAACAACTAACCAAGGACCCATTTAAACATATATAGTGGAATTCGAATATTTAAACTCTTTAAACCTATAATAGATAATAAATAAATTAAATTAAAATATAAATTAACAAATAACCATAACAAATCATATTAAACTAATATACCATCCATTACATAAACGCCCAAATATTTAAAGTGGAAAAAAAAATATACATATACATACAGTTTACAAAATATTGAAATTAAATATACGCATAATGACTGTGATTTTAAGCCATGTAAACATAACATAATAATTAATAAAACTAAAGTAATAAGTACACAAAAGTAACTCACATGTGTCCATGGGCGAGGTTTACAATTTATTGAGATCCCGATCTGAAACTAATCTGATGATGGGTCCCTTTCCTCTCTCCTTCCTGACGTAGATATTGCAGCTCACCGTCCATACCTGTGTGTAACTCTTCTCTTGCGCCATTTCTCTCGCCAACTTGAACAGCTTCCTAGTTGAAGTTGTCAAGGGCTCGTTGATGTACACTGGGTTCTCGCTGCTGTACCCCAAGTCAGTCGCTCGCAGATTATGTCGCACCTTCTGCTTGTTGAGGAACTCATTCCTGTCTAGCCGGCTGACGAACTTCATTACAATGGGACAAGGCTGATTTCCAGTTGCTTGGCCCAATATGTGTACGGCATCAACTAGTTTTTCCGACCAGTTGGGAACTGCACAACATTTGCCAGGTGCCTCATCACACCAAAAATGTTTTCTTTGTTTTCCTCAGGAACTCCATAGATAATTAAATTATTCCTATGTGAACACTGTTCAATGGCATTAACATTGGATTACAACAAACTAAGTTCTTTATTTAAACTCTCATTCTCATTTTGAAGTAACTCTTATTCATCTTCACAAATTTAAATTTTATTACCTTGCTCACCCAACATAGCTTTTACTTCACTTATGCTAGAATGACATAAATCTATTGATGCTCCAAGATCTTTTTGCTCTTTTTTTTAATATCGTTAATCAAATCAAATCAAATCAAATCAAAATTCTTTATTTACATGAACATTGAGTACAGTAATGGCGTCATAAAATGGTAAAGAAATGTTAACATAAATAGTCAGGTATTGAAAAATTCTTTTAGGGTGTAAAAAGATTTCTGTAGCAACCAGGTCTTGAGCGATGTCTTGAAATTCTTGTCTTCTCTACGTCTCTTTAGGTCTCCTGGGAGTTGGTTGAAAAGTTTTCTCCCCATGTAGGTAGGTTTCTTTTCAGACAGGGTAACTGAGTGTAACTTCTTAACAGTCAGTGCAGTTCCTCTCAAACATACCCAATATTGAATTTAGTATCTCATCGAGAGTCAGAAGAGATGGACTTTCTGTAGGCTCATCAGACTTGGCTGCTCCACACGTTGTGACCTTGGAAGCGGTTGGCATTGTGACTGATAGAATCACTGATAGCAGTGTACTTACTGACGATAGCAGTCTCGGACTAACGTAAAACTAACAATACAGCAGGAAACACTTCACCAAATATTATAAAATTCACACCACTTGTTCTTATAAATTAGACACAAATCTATGTAAAATTTGATGTGAAAACACTTTAACCTGCTGAAAATTAACAAAAATTACGGAGCCAATATCACCACGTGTTTCACTTACTGCTCATCCCCACTCATCATCATCATTATTATTATAGGTGGACCAATGCTTATAGGTATCAAATGAGTATTCCTCTTTTGTGTTTATTATCAATAGCAGGAGCATAAAACTACAGCACATTATTGTTGTATTGTATTGTGTCTTACAAAGATGTGGAATAATAACAATAGAAAAAGTGAGATGACAGATTTACTACTTCCAGCTGTGGATGTAAATAGTGCAGAAATGCACGCTACTCTGTTTGCACTGCTACGAGCGCTAGCGTCATGATTGTTGCAACTGTATGTTATTAGACTGTGGGGGAACTGTGGTGAGAGAAGTTCTCTGCCTCTCTCATACTACCCGCCCTACGCTTCATTTACTTTGGGTTTATGTTTACTTTGTGATCTCTCAAGTAGAATTCTTCAAGAATGTAAAATGGATTGTTCAGCAAGTGTTTCCAAACATTTTTTTATTAGTCATTATGGTCAGTAACCAATTTGATAGTCTTGAAGTGTGGCAGAGGGTGGACTACAGTAGCTCGTAAGTTCCATATCTAAGTACTTCGTGGATGCTTGAATTTTAAAAGTTGAATCTGAGTTTGAATAATCAGACTGTTATAGAACCAAAATCTCTGTAAATAATTGAAAATAAATTAAAATATTAATATTTTTTTACTTCAAGAAAATTTTGTGCACACATGGATTGTGACAATTTTTTGGGGAATATTGGTTAAAGTGATGATAGAATAGATTGGTTGAAAAGCAAAATCATTATCTTAAATTCTTTTTATTTTTATATAAAAATTTAAAATCTAATATGTTATAAATGAAAACCTCTTTCAAAGTATTTTTTTATATCTACCTTGGTGAAGGTTGTTCAGAGACGCTGGCTCGCTTGGCAAGAAGCTCCTCAAGGCCAATGCGATAGTCATGGCAGCTGAGGGCGTAGGCTATGATAGAGCTAGGCTCTCTTTCATACACTATTACAGGCACACTGAGGCCCAGAGGAAGCATGTGATGCTCTTGGGGGCTCATTGGACACTGTCAACAAATACTTTAAACATCAACTATATGATAATTTTTTTAACAATTATTTTCAATAAAATACTGTTGAGTTCTAGCAATGTTGAATAGTCCTTTACAAGAACTAAACATTTATTTTCTGACTAATTTGTGCTGCTATTTAGTAGTAAATAATCGAACAAAGTTGATGATGCAGTTGAACAGGAGAGTCCCGTCATGTTATGATAGTGGTTTAGTTTACAGTGGTGGGACACTCTCATGTAATGGCAATGGGTTAAGAGCCAATTGATCAGAAACTTTGTTGATGTATTTGGTCAGGATTCAAATAATTTCATATCATGCATTGTTATTTTATTGGTTTCTCAATTATCCTTATTGTTCACTGACCTGGAGAGTATTTGCTGGAGTGTCTTTGGGCAGGAGCTGTGAGAGGATCTGTTTGACACTAACTCTGTCTGTCAGCTGCTGCTTGGAGCTGTGACTTTCTCGATTGCCCGCTGTCGTAAAAGATATTTTGGGTTAGTGACAACTTTATTTATAAACGTACAATGTTAAACTTAACCTTTCTCTATATTTCCCCTGAGATTGGATTTTAATTTCAAAACTAAATTTATTTTTTAACTACAAATAACTATTGTTCAAATTTAATTTTTTTCTTTTTTGAATAAACCAAAACCAATTGGAGAAATCTAGTCTCAAGGGACACTAGTCACACTTATTTTATAAAACTTGAAAAGTTTACAAGAAAAGTAGTGTGCGACTGGAAGACGTGGTTGTCAGCTACTGATAAAGTGGCTAAGTGGCTTGATAAAGAGAGTCGAGTGCCACGACTGTTCAAATCACACAATGTCGTTTGAGGACGAATGGTCAGATGACAACTGGTCTTCAAATAGTCGACGGAGTTACAAGTGTTCCAAAATCAACTATAGGAAACAATGGCAATTTTAGAAACAATAACTCATATATCAATTAACAGCAACTGTTTTAGCAAAATTTCAATATAGCAAGCAATGGAACAATTCCTCATCGTAGGTCAATATGCAATTGGTCATTGCCTTTTTGCAGTCCATAATGATTGAAAAATCTACTGCACATAAAGTAGTTACTCCAGAAAACATGGAGAATGTAAGAGGTTCACTGCTTGAAAGAATTGTCATTCCACCCGATGGCGTGCTCCAGCTTTAGGCCTAGTTGTCGCTCGATACAGCGTATTCTACACTATGAATTAAAACTCCATCTGTAGATAATTTACTCAAACACTATTTTGAATACAAAATGCAAATGGTTTAGTAAAAATGCTGGTTTTTAAAAATGTTTTCCTTGTGTTTATCTAGGTTTTTGTAGTTATAAACCAATCAATGATAGAAGAGAACATAAAAAAACTGTATGTTACTTACGATCTTCTTCCATTTGTGGAATGTCATGCTCTGTGGATATTTGCTGATTTATCTCTTCTGCATCAGAAAGTAACTCTACATTGTTTTTTATCACAATTCCATTGTCAATTGAAGTTTCCTAAAATGACATTTTTTTTAATATTACATAGTTTATGTAAATTGTATTTGTTGTTAGCTTCTACAATTCATAAAAGGGTTTCATCCACACATAACTAACACTACCCAGATAGCTCACAATATACGGGAAAGACGTACACTTTGTTTAAAGAGTTTGTAGGCAACACACACTACACGACAGTGATTTTAGGACGTGGTGTTTGCAACATTAAACTACCTCCCTCTCTTCTAACTAGGTGAACTGAATGAGATTCATGTGTGTGTTTTGTTGCAGCCCAATTCACAGGTGCTCGACACACTTTAAAGCAGTCAGATCACACACTACAAAAAATATGTTAACACTCTTTAGCGTGGTGATGAGCTATTTGGGTAGAGTTAAATATCTGTGGTTTAATCTCTCGAAAATGAGTATGTTTTAGTCACACTCAATTTAAGAAAATGAAATGTCATTAAATTATTAAAATTTTTTAAATATATTTTCCTTAACCCATTGCGGATCGCGAAGCGTAGCGCGTGCCCGGGCCTAGCGGTACGAATTAATTTCGAAAACGGCGCGGTACCAGCCGACTTCGCACGCTCGTCTGCCGGCTTAGTGCGCTCGCAAACTCTAGACGTTTTGTTGTTACTTACGTTACATAAACACCTCACCGACCTTATTGAACTAAAACATAATTATATTATACTGCAAAATATTTAAAAACTAAGGTTACATAATATTTTACTTACGTTTATTGCGTGTAATAGCTGCTTCATGTAGGCCGGATCAAATGTATTTCACAGTAAAAAATTACGTCTGAAGAAAAAACTGTCACTTGAATAAAACTTTAATAAAACTAAACTCATATTTACAAAATATTTACGCTGTCTTTACACTGGTTTTACTTAGTAGTGCAGTTTGGTATGGTAGTCTTCGAAACAATCTTTGTCCAAATGCAGCGGCACTTTGCAACGTTTGCACATCCACCTTGTCTCGCTTCGTTCTCCTCTTGAACTGCAGACTTTGCACTTTTTGTAGGCTTTTTGTTTACTTCCTGTAGGAGGTAGTAGGGCCGGAAAATGTGCCCAGGATTTTGATTGTAAGCGCAAAGGGTTCAAACCTAACGCTAAACGACCGGGTGAAGTTTTTGCTGGTAGATTGACCCGCGCAAGCAATTGCTCAGCTAAATTTAGCCTGAAATCGGTAAAGTGTCGTTTTTCCCTTGGCTTCGGAACTTTTACTTTGTTGTATATAGCAAATGAATTGAATATTGCCAGATCAATCAGATAAAAAAATATCTTTTTGTAGGCCTTTACTGTGCGGCGCATTATCGGGAAGCTAGACAATCTTTGGTCCATCCGATCGACGCCAAACATGCCATTGTTGTAGTCACTAATTAGATTCGGTTTTTTTACCTGCTCTTCCACTCCATGTTTTCTTTTTCGAATCCTAGTCTCTTCAAAGGTTATGTCAGTGTGGTAGGTTGATAACACGATAACATCTTTGTTATCTTGCCACATGGTAGCCAATACACCATTTGACGACCTGTAAATCGCTTCATTTTTCTTCAGGGCAATGGTTTTGAAAACACTTGGTATGTCTACCCTATTTTTCAGTGCCGTACCAATGGCATGTGTGTCTTTTTTCAGCAGTTCAACAAATAGCAATGGCGAAACATACCAATTGTCTAAGAAAACAGTGTAGCCTAGGTTATAGAATGGTTGCATTAGATCTAATACAACGGACTCACTAGCGAGAAAATCGGCACTTACTTTATCTTCGCCTATATAAATTTTAAACACGGAACAATATCCTGAGTTTACTTCACACACTTTGTAAATTTTTACGCCAAATCTGGCCCTTTTTTTTGGATTGAATTGTATGTATGACAGGCGAGACCGCATTTTCATTAGGCTTTCATCCAGTGATATTTGTTTCTCCGGCTGATATGTGTTTAGGAACTTAGTTTCTAGATACCGAATAACTGGTCTAATTTTTATGAGTTTGTCATTTCGGTCGTTTTCCACTGCTGCATCTGAAAAGTGCAAAAATCGGGAAATTGCCATAAACCTGGCAATTGGCATTGTTTCAGAGAATATAGGGGTCTCTAATATTTTTCTTTTAGACCAGTAAAGCCTTATATTAGGTTTTTTTACTTGGCCCATCAAAATGTATAAGACTTCATTTCGTCCACTGTAACAGGGGTCCAATTGTCATTGCTTTTTAGCCGCTTTCGTCTAGCATCCCCTAATTGTGCATTTGCATAGTCATTCGTCTCCTGTGTTATCATCATAAAAAATTCTTCCCCACAAAATAGAAAAAAAGAATCTAATTGGGAAAATGTTTCATCTAAACTACTACTTATATCAGGATCTAAGCCTGGAGTTGCTGTGAAAGGAATTTCTTTAGGATTGTTTGGTACGTTTTGCCAATCAAATATTGATGGTTTTTTGGGTTTTTTCGCTCTGGGCGATTTTTCCTTTGGCTGTGATTTTTTATTTTTATTAGCAACTTTTTTACTGACCTTTTTTTTACGTTTACGTTTACCCTTTGGCTCAGTAGCAGTTGTAGTAGTAGTTTGACCGATGTCGGCGTCATCGTCAACGATCGGGAATGATGGATCAGCAGCAGTTGAAGGGCCAGGTTGAGGGGATGAACAGCCAGGTTGAGCGGTTGAAGGGCCAGGTTGAGGGGATGAACAGCCAGGTTGAGCGGTTGAAGGGCCAGGTTGAGGGGTTGAAGGGCCAGGTTGATGTTCAACGATACGGGTTTCAGTGAAATTGAATATAAAACTTTGTACATCCGGCGGTGTCCCGGGAATAACATCGGAATCAATGTCACTCAAATTAGTACGCTCGTCACTATCAAAGTTAGTGTCCGAATAATTCTGTAATCGAGGACATAATCGCACTACAGACCCATCGTCACCCTCTATATCACTCTCAAGGTCACTTGGTTCACTTCCGCTACACATTAGTAGTCTGTCTAACTCAGACGAACGTAAGTTATCCGCCATTTTCTGGTAGTCACACACTCGAAAATATATCCTACCAAACGCAACGACAGAACTCCTCAAACTAGTTCGAAACAAATTATTTATCGAAAACGAGGAATGTTTTGAGTAAACAGGAACAGAGATAAGATAAGCAGACAAACTGATAAGCACCCCAGAACATCTGCGTGCATTCTAAAAGTGGACATTGACCTTGAATGACGCAATCGTAAACAGCAGGTGCAGCGACGTGAACGTCACGTCGCTGAGCTTTCAGTCCACCCGCACGCAGGACGTGAACGCGACGTCTTTGATCCGCAATGGGTTAAAAGTAAAGTAAAAAAAGTATAGAATTAAATATTTCTTTTCAGTATAAAAATATATTGATTTCATTTTACTCAATACTCAATACTCCAATCCCAGGAATATAATGCCATGATCTAGTTTTCTGTGTCATACCTATCAAACAATTGAGACAAAAGGCAAACTTTATTACATATAGAGATTTCAAAAACATTGATGAACATCTGTTTTTTACAGATCTTGCACGTATCCCTTGGCAAACTATTACCGGACTACCAACGGTTGATGAAATGTTGTCCCAATTCAACTATTGGATTTTGGATCTCTACAACAAACACGCCCCTTTAACCACAAAGAGAATATCTAAAAAACGTTCCATACCCTGGCTTACCAATGAAATCCGATCTCAGATGAGTAAACGGGATGCTATATACCGTAGAGCTAAAAGATCAAGAGACCCAGAACTTATGTTACAGTATCGACTTTTACGTAACAAAGTTAAGCAGGAGCTTCGCAATGCTAAGCTGCGATATATACATAACTTATTTCCAGATTGAGGAATTTCATCAGCCTCCATGTGGAGAAATATAAAAAGTCTTGGTTGTGGGAAACAAAAAACCACCCTTCCAGTCAATATTCCTTTAAATGATCTAAATGAATTTTTTATTTCATCTTCCATTCCAAACGACCAAGACATTGTTAAATCATATATAGAGGAACTATCTAACCAACCCAATCCACCTTTACCTTTTGAAAGATTCTCTTTTAAACATGTCCTTGAAATTGATACTCTAAGGGCTTTTCGTAAAGTTACCAGTAATGCAACAGGAGTGGATGGTATTTCGATTAAGATGATAAAAAAAATACTCTTTGCTGTTCTTCCTGTCATTACTGCTATATTCAATAAGTCATTGGCCACAACTACTTTTCCTAGCTTATGGAAACATGCCCTTGTTCTCCCATTAAACAAAGTACCTGTACCATCAGAAGCCAAACATTACAGGCCAATTAGTATTTTGCCCACCATTTCTAAATGCCTGGAAAAGATCGTCCATTTACAAATAAACACATTTCTGAATAATAATAATATTCTTAATAAATATCAATCAGGGTTTCGTTCCAGCCATAGTACAGAAACAGCTCTTCTCTGTGTCACAGATGACATTCGAAGAGCCATGGATCTTAGAAAATGTACAGTCTTAACTTTGTTTGATTTTTCTAAGGCATTTGACTGCGTGGATCACTCCCTTCTTCTGGTTAAACTCCAGAATTTAGGCTTTTCAGATAGCAGCATATGTTGGATTAGATCTTACTTAGCTGATCGTCAGCAGTGTGTGCGTGTGGGCGATAGAACTTCAATTTTCAAATCTGTTTCATCTGGTGTTCCTCAAGGCTCGATTTTGGGTCCACTGCTATCTTCCCTATATATTAACGATATTAGCTCAGTCTTATCCTTCACGAAACATCACATGTATGCTGACGATTTGCAAATCTATGCTCACTCCTGTATTAGTACCTTAAACGAAACAATAACTTGTATTAACCTAGATATTGAAAATTTAGTCAAATGGACCAAAAATCATGGCCTTAAACTTAATGAGGATAAAACACAGCCCATTATTATTTGTTCTTCTCGCCTTCACACCAAATTCAGTATAAACAACATCAAACAAATTCTAGTCAATGGCAACCCTCTGCCTTTCTGTACCTCAGTTAAAAATTTAGGTGTTATTTTTAACCAGAATATGACTTGGGAAGAAGAAGTGCTTAGTGTTTGTAAAAAGGCTTTTGGTTCTATCCATTCCCTCAAACAACTTCAATACTTTCTCCCAGTAAAAATAAAGCTTCGTCTTGTAAAAGCACTTATCTTTCCACATTTCATCTATTGCAACTCTGTGTACAATGACATGACTGTGGCTTTGGCTAATAAACTTCAGGTTTGTCAAAATTATCATATCTCTCAATACTATATTCAAAATTCCATTCTTAAATTGGCCGACCTTAGATTATTAAAAATATTGAGTATTTTGTTTTTAGTACTTAATGATGGGAATCCGAAATACCTCTCTCAAAACTTTCAATATAACTCAAAAATTGGTGCAAAGGAGACACGCTCAGCCTCGTCAATATTACGTATTCCTCTTCATAGAACATCTTTCTACACAAATTCATTTTCAGTAACTGCCTGCAGAGAATGGAATAAACTTTCTCCATATTTAAAGAGATATGACAGTCGGGCTCGGTTCACAGCATCATTGAAAACCTTTCTTTTTGAACGGATGAGTCTGTGATGGTAGCTGGGGATGGGGTCTGGGATTAGGGTCGAACGAGTGTATGAGTGAGAGAATGGTAAAGTTGATAATTTGTTAGTAGTTGATTTAGTTTATATTATTTGCTTCTTTGTAATGTTATTATTATTATTTTTCTTTAGTTTAGTTCTGTATTTCATGTTTTAGGCTTTGTTATATTACTATTTTAACATAAAAGGGTTAACTGTAAGAGAGGACTTATTAGTCCTAAGTTCGCCAATTGTATAAAACACTTTTGTACAATAAAGCCATTATTATTATTATTATTATTATTATTATACTCAACTGGAAATATGGTAAAAAATTATGAGTCTAATAAACAATACAATGAATGAAAATATATGATTGTTTTAATACGAATAAAGGCATTCTTTGACTTTATCTGATAAATATACACATAAAAAGTAACTGATTGTTCATATGAATGTCAATGGAATTAAGAATTTTCCAAGAGTTTTTATCTCTTAATGCCTTATGCAATACAGCTTTCATTTTAGGAATTTGTTGAATGGAATTGTTTTATTTAAGTGAAATTTTTATGTTTATCAGGAATCGAAGAAGAGCCAGCTGTATGGCAAGCCACCATCTTAGCTAAGGAGCTACGGCCGCTCTGTGAGAAAATAAACTCAGTACACAGGTGAACATATACAGACACACAACACATTGCACAATTAATTGTTCAATGACAGACATTTTCATCAGATTCTTGTTCCTGGATAAGTGCTTAAAGTTAAATTTACAAATTATTATTTTAGAAAAATAAATTCTTATAAGTTATTGCTCAAGTATAAATATTGTATCATTAATAATTTCAACAATAAACCTAATTGTAATTTATACCGGAATGCTGGATGGTTTTGATTCAGTATTCTGGTCTGAAGTGTCCATTCTGAATATGGAATCGTCTGCTAGAGTGTTGTCATAGTCCTCAATATCCATGACGTCCGTGGCTGAGTGAAGGGAGCTTTGACTCAGCTGAGAGGGCAGTGACTTACGACCCACTAACCCACTGGCTTCACTGCCCTGACCCTCGTACACCTGAGAGGCTGCCACCTAAACACAGTTATAACAGCTAATTCTAATGGTTGAATATTTCTTTGTAATCTGAAACCAACATCAAACTTTTCTTAGCATTTACTTGAACGTACTTGGGAGACAAATTATTTTTTTAATATTAATTTCTTTAGTAATAATGCTGATCTACAATCATGAGTTTAAAATATCAGTATTTTCTTTTAAAACAATGGTGAAAAATTGTTTTTGATTTAATCAAGATAATTCTAATTATTATAACATATTTTACAAGGGATATTGTTAAAAATCTTAATTTTAAAATCTGAACTTGCCCCATCAATGATGTCACTGAGTCCAGCAGATGTGGAAAGACTGGATTTAGCATCCTGAGCTGTCTTCTTGTTCTTCTCCTCTCGCTTGCGAGCGATGTAAGCAGCCTCAGCATCAGACAGACGTACATTCCACTCTATAACTGCTTCTGCTATACTTCGCTTCAGCAACACTAAGGAGTCTTCCATGTGCCACACACTTGGCCGTCTTGGTTCTTCAACAACATTAACATATCTTAAGGTCGCCCAAAGTGAATAAATTAATTTTCAAGCATTCTTTCTAGTATTTGGGACCTAAACTTTTAAATAACATTCCGAATGATATAAAAAATATTACTTCTTTGAGACTTTTTTTGTTAAACTCTTTCTAACTGGTTATTGACAAATTATTCAGATATTGATTTTCTTAACTTTAACTTAATATGAAAATAGTAAAATAGTTAACCTTGTATCTTCCACAATATAATTCTTTTAAAACTATTTTGTTTATTAGTTTACTTTAAATCTATTCCAACACATTAATCTACTCAAGAAAACTTTATTTTATTTTTAGTTAATAATGAAGTTTCATGTTTTCTAGTAGCCATATTACTAGCATCAGTGACTAATCAATTTAAATCTTTTACTTTGTAAACATTGCTATGATTTTTGGAAGAAAATAAATAAATTGATTCATATTAAAACTTTTAAGAATTCAATAATCATTTTAGTTAGTTTGTATTTTTTGTAAAAAAAATACTAAGAGGAAAATAAATGTATTTTATCAGATTAATTAGGAAAGAAGTTATTGAAAAAATACAAATAAAGTGAACTTATTTTAAATGATATTTTTTTTACAAGATTGTCCGACCTTCTTTGTAAAATGAACGAGAACCAATATAATTGATTAAATTAATGTTAATATGTATCCAGTAGAACCTCTTTAATCCGGCACGTTTGAGACTGGACGCTTTCCGGATTAAAGAAAATTCCGGACTATGGAGGTTATTAATAAAAATACAGGAGGTGTATAAAAAATAACATAATTTGCACAACAAACGTTTACTGTATGTATTTATTATTTAAACATGGGTTATTTAAAAAATGTAAATAAAAATATAAGTACAGGAGATATAATAAAATGCATTTAAGTAAGTACACGATGAAATAAATTTTAATACAGAATGAAATACAGTACAGTGCTGTACTATTTGTGGTTTTTAGCAACAGCATTGGTAGATAGATGGCTGGAAAAAAGATCTAGTATCCACTTGCTTCTTACAACTATTTTTTTTTTAATTAGCTGTTGAGTTTCTCACTTTACAATGTTCATTTTAAAGGCAATTCTATAATTTGTGTCTATTGCCGTTTGATGCCGGATTATAGACAATTCCGGACTATAGAATGCCGGATTAAGGAGGTTTTACTGTATTATGTGTTTAACTTTTTCAAAATTTCCCAATTTAGTATATAATTGGAAATTAAATAACACTTATTACTCTAGAAATAAGTTTTTGGAAGACAATATGAAAATAATCTTTTAGATTGTTTACTTGGTTGGTATTTAACATTTTCACATTTAGAAACATGGTTTATCTACATTGACATAATGTGTTCTTTTCATTAATATTGATCAATGGCAATAAACTTCTTGATATTTGATTAAACATTTTAGCAGTCAAAAACCGGTTCAGTCTCCATTATCTTTGTTGGTTTTTCTAAACATGTAAGTTAGTGATTACTTCATTTATTTATAATAATTAATTATGGATAATTCATCTCGTAGCCATAGATCTGTTTGCTTCCAATTTGACTGCATTATACAATCACTCTGGTGTTTCAATTATTTAAGCCATAATCCTCATCCATTCTGTTACCTGTAGTAGATGAGGGTGTGTGGGTGGGAGAGGTGAGTCTCAACTGAAGCTCTTCCACCTTGTTCTTGAACACAGCCTGCTCCTTTTGTAACTGCTGTTTCATAACCATAGCTCCAGCTACAAAAAATGTCTAAGTTACCAGGCGAAATGAAATGAAAAACTTCTTTACTTAATCAGGTGAAGTTGGGACTAAGAAATCCCTTCTTCCACTTAACTTGATATTAAGGCAAAGTTAGAGCTAAGAAACCCTCTCTAGCACTTCACCTGGAGACCAACTACAAACACTTTCGTGGCAAACCACAGTACATTAGCACTGTACGTGTACGGTTGGGTGGGTGGGTCATTAGCACTGTACGTGTATGGGTGGGCGGGTGGGTCATTAGCATTGTATGTTTATTGGGTGGTCCGCTGGGTGATTACTACTGTACGTGTACGGTTGGGCGGGTGGGTCATAATCACTGTACGTGTATGGGTGGGTGGGTGAGTCATTACAACTGTACGTGTAAGGGTGTGGGTGTGTGATTACCACTGTACGTGTACGGGTGGGCGGGTGGGTGCATGTGGGTGGGCAGGGCTATTAGTGTTTTCAACAGGAATCAAACTCGGAATGGTATCATGGCAAACATTAGCTACAGCCGCTCCTCTACCAATGAATTATTTAGATTTTGGTTTATTATGTATCAGTTGGGAAATCAGTCTATTACTTCCTAAAAATATATGAAGTTTCTTAAAATGTTGTTGCATTTACAAATAAATAATTATGAATCTGTTTTTAATGCAATACAATTCAAATTCTTGAAACTACATTTTTTTAAACCAAATCTGTTTTATTATGTAGTAATTGATTTTATTGTATTGTCCTAATGACAATGAATACAACAAAAATTTTAATACTATTACCACTAATACATTAATTTTGATTTTTTTATTTGTTTACCTTGAAATAAAAACCTCATTTGTAACATATACTTGTTGTATTAATTTTTTTTAACATGTCAATCAGACAGAAAAAAGTAATCATAAAAATTAAGCAATGTCTTGAGACCATAAAGGAGTAAAAGATGGAAAAAGCCTATGTAACATAGCAACTAATGTTGGGCTTGAAATTTCTTCAGTTTCAAAAAAGGTAAACTGTGTTAGAGACTGTATTACAGTATCCATGCATTGGTGTGCAGATGTGACTAGATATTTGCTGGCTATTTGTATTTTTAGGTAAGCGGGTTAGGTCAATCATATAATTTATCAATTGAAATAGTTTGAGAGAATTTCTGCGTTTAAAAAACTAAGTATAATGTAAAGCGCTTAGTTCTTTGTCTGGCTGTTTGAAAAAAATTAAATCTATAATTTTTACAATTCTAGTAATAATTTCTTCAATATTTACAATATTTAATGTCACTATTATGTCACAATTAAAGATGTAAAACTATTCTTCAGATTTTAAATATATTGCAATTAATTTCTTTATTGTTAAAGCTTCCTGAGCTGATATATCGTATATATATATCGTCTTCGGCTACAAAATTCTATTTTTTGGATTACCGGTTTCGAAGCAAGAACTCCATGGTTACATCCACTGTACGTTATCAAACACTTAGAACAGTCCCATTAAAAACATTATACGAAAATTTACATATTTACAAAAATAAAACACATGATAATATGGCCGGCTGGTATGTGGTCCCTTGGCGTATTCTGGGAGTGGAGAAAGGAACGTATAAAGCGTGAGTGAAAGGGTTTGCACCCTTTTTGTTGGTGTGAGTCATTTGTTGTTGTTCTGTTGACCATGCCAGATGTTCTATTCAAGTATTTTATTCAGTTCTGTTTTTTTTTTTTTTTTTGTATTTAGTTTTATTTATGTTATGTGACAGTGTTTTATTAGTGATAAGTTATTATTTATATTACGATGGGATCAAGATATTATTTGTGTAGAAGTGATGACACTGGTGATGAGTTATAAATAGATTTAGATAAAAGTTATAGTATTAGTAATGATGAGGATGTTTACGAATCCGACGGAGACTATTTTGATGTTGCTGAAATTTTTGAGAACAATTCAGAAGATGTTTTTGGTAATTACGAAGGGGAGACCACAGATGATGTATCTAGCGTAAGTACTATAATTGATCAGTCTTTAGATGAACAACATACTCAATCTAATGAAAATATACAGCCAGATAGATCTAATGAAAACTTACAAATAGATAGTGTATGTCCAATTTATAACTGGATGCACAATAATTTTGTGCCTGGAATAGCTAATTTTGACACTTCAAGGTCAGGCGTTATTGTAACTGATGAAATCGATGGCACTGAATGGAGGGAAATTGACTAATTTTATAAGATTATGATTTCATTTCACATATTTCATCAGAAACAAACAAATATTATTCTGAATGAACTAAAGGTGTTCTTTCCAAGTTGTCTAAACTAAATAAATCGGTGGAAACAAATCCTGATGAAATTTGTTTCTTAGCTGGCAGCCTTTTGATGGCCCACTGTAAAAAAAAATACAATAAAACAGTATTGGTCTAGTGATCCACTTATTGAGACTCCAGTTTTTGCCAAGATCTTCTCTCAAGATAGATATTTATTGTTACGTTGCTTACTTCACTTTGATGATAACATAAATTGTAGTTCAAGGGATAAGCTTTGTAAAATACGCACAGTTATAGAAACATTACGTAGAAGGTAAAGTTTACTTATAAATCCTTACCAAAATTTGGTTGTCAACGAAAGCCTCATGCTTTGGAAGGGGAGACTATCCTTCTGACAGTACATACCTAATAAATGAAAACGTTTTGTTGACTGTGTGACTGTAAAACTGGAGTCGTTTTAGACTTCATAGTTTATACTGGCAAGGGTACAGCAATTGATGGAGAGTGCAATAGTGATTGACTGTCATCTAAAGTAATCAAAAGTATCCTAGGACTATATCTCAAATAAAAACCAAATAGTTTATATGGATAACTGGTATTCTAGCCCAGATCAGTTTACCTGGCTTTACAATAAAAATAAAGGAGCATATGGGACATTTAATGCCAAACGTAAATGTGTTCCATGCTTCCCCCCCCCCCCAAAAAAAAAAAAAAAAAAAAAAAAAAAAGAAACAAGGTGATATTGAGGTACATCACAATGAAAGTATGCTTGCAATACAATGGTGTGATAAGCGTAATGTAACTATGCTTACTACTGAAGACAGAAATGAAATGGTAAGAGTAACAGTGGTATTGACCCACCCGCCCACCCATACACATACAGTGGTATTGACCCACCCGCCCACCCATACACGTACAGTAGTATTGACCCACCTGCCCACCCATACACGTACCTTGGTATTGACCCACCTGCCCACCCATACACATATCGTGGTATTGACCACCCACCCACCCATACACGTACCGTAGTATTGACCCACCTGCCCACCCATACACGTACAGTGGTATTGACCCACCCGCCCACCCATACACGTACAGTAGTATTGACCCACCTGCCCACCCATACACGTACAGTGGTATTGACCCACCCGCCCACCCATACACGTACAGTGGTATTGCATGAGATGATTTATAATAGGGATCTCATGCATTGTTAATTATAATATAAATATGTGAGCTTTGGACAGAGCCGACATGATGTTGTAGTTCAACGACACAACTAGAAAAACTGTCAAGTGTTACGTCAAGTTGTTCTTTCATTTGTTAAACATATCAGTGTTGAATGCCTATCTAGTTTTAAAAGAAAAATTGAAACAAACAAATCCAAATGTCAATATTCACATAATGGACTTTTGTATGAACCTAATACAACAATTGCTAGAGTTTCATTTAGCACTTAAAAATTATGCAGTGGCTACTGTCTTGCGGCCTGTGGGAGGAGACAAGGACCCGCTCTGCCTCACCGGACGCCATTTTCCCCATCCACTTTCTGAGAGTGCAAGCCGTAAACAGGACCATCCTATGTATGCATGCACACATCCAGAAGTCAACAAAGACGAAAGGATACATCTTATGAATGTTCTTTTAGTAAAGTTTCATTGTGTGTATTTCCATGCTTTGAAAAGTTCCATACTGTAAATAAATTCTAAGAAATGACAAAATCTCCTAATTTTAGTTTTTCCATTTGATTTTATAAGCAATTAACCAGTTTCTACAAAAAAACAAATTTTTATTTTTGTACTCTTTTATGGTTATTTCTGTTGACATAGCTGACTCCTCAATGCAACTACATTGGAACGTCATATTATGTGCGCACTCACCAACAGGTTCATGAAAAATTAAAATTCTCCATAGATATTTTGTTTGATCATATTACAAGTTTAAGTCAATCAATGAAAGAAGACAGACGACCAGATAGATATAAGATTTTGTCAAGGTCAAATAGGCATCGAATAACATTGTTCCAGCTGCACGCTCAATCCGGATCTGACCATCATACCAGCCTGCTGTATTATCATGTGTTTTATTTTTGTAAATTTTCATATAATGTTTTTAATGTGACTGTTTTAAGTGTTTGACAACGTACAGTGGATAAGAGCATGGAGTTCTTGCTCCGAAACCGGTAATCCAATAAATAGGATTTTGTAGCTGAAGACGACAAAGGTATGTTAACCTTATTATTTTTCATATTGAAATCAAATAAGTACTAGTATTGTAGCAACGTTGTTTTAGATAAATCACTGCAAGAGCAATATATAGGAGCAGTGGAAGTGCAGTTGGAAGTTATTTTTGCACTGTCACAGCGGCATATTATCTGTATTGGCCACTCATCTTAGTAATTATTAATAAACCTCAATGCTTAGTAAGTTAATGCTCAAAGTCAATAATTGAGATATTCTTAATTTTTAATAACCTTTAAAATATTTTACAACACTTTTTTTACTGTGGATAGTTTTGAGGGGTTTTAACATCACATTTGGCTCTATTTTATCAATTTTCACTATTTTCTCAAAGAGCTGTACCAAATTAAGAGCAGTCAAACAAATATAAGTGGACTATACAATAAAGGAATGACTATACTAATTTGAAATGATTTTGAGTTTAATCCTAGATCTCCAGTTCAAGAGACATGAATGATTTATACAATTTAACCCTTAAAGCGCCATTTATCCAATGCCTATTTTCCATTAAGTGCTTATTTATTGTAAAAAAATCAAAATTATATTTTTTAGTTACTCATTTTTTTTCTTGTTCTGTACAAGAAAAAAGATATGATAACATTTTAAAACTTTTTATTAGCTTATTTTTACCTTTTTTTCTTATATATGAATATGTAAATAAGGAAACCTTTTTACTTAAAGTAAGCCTCAGGCATAGGTCCAAGACTGTATATCATAATAATTACGATATGGGACAATAGTGTTGTCTGTCAAGGCTGAGTCATCGAACATTGATGTGAGTAATAATCAATAATCAGCTGGTGACCTTGACTGCACACAGTGCATCTGCCATTTGTACTAGAACTATACTATACAGTTACTATACCCTACTTGAATGATTTAAAATTGAAATTTAATAGGTCTACTAAGTGTTTAATAGGGAATGGCAGTTTCGACTCTCGAACCATAGTTACCCACCCACCCTAACACGTACAGTGGTGATGACCCACCCACCCAAACACCTTCATTGGTAGTAACCCACCCACCCCACCCAAACATACAGTGGTGATGACCCACTCACCCATCCCCACACATACAGTAGTATTGACCAACCTGCCCACCCCAACACATACAGTAGTATTGACCCACCCACCCACCCCCGCACGTACAGTAGTATTGACCCACCCCCACACATACAGTAGTAATGAGCGGGGCCATATGAATCAATAAAATTATTATTACTACTACTAAACAATGTATAATTGAGTAAATTTACATGTACATAAACTGATCAAGACACTAAGGGCCTGCACGTAACACATATAATAAAAAATAAGTAAATACATATAGCACTTGAATACAACGTATTTAGTACACCTTGCACAAAATCGTCAAAAGCAGAATCGTCTGGATTATTTACATTGACACTTAAAACTAATAAATAATTAACATATATTAAACTAAACTAATGATAAAAACAACTAAACACACAGTTTCAATGAGGTATGGCGGCAGATAATGACATCTGCATGGTTCGACAGTAACTAAGCTTATATGCACTTGTGGCGTTGGACGGTGCAGCAGAAATGTACACTGCAAGACAAAAACCAGACTTGTATTCATTGACATGCCAACAAAAGGTCATGTGTCGCACAATGTGTCTCTCATGAACCACTGCCCATAACCCAAAAGCACCGACGGATTTAATTAGAAACACTATTTAGAAAATATTATTTTTGTAATTACTACGTGTATATGCGCTTACAGCGTTTAGAGCAAAGTATATCCACTTACGGCGTAGTAAGGGTAAAATTAAATTTGATGTAAATTACATTAACTTCATGTCAAAATATGTAAAGAGACCTTGCCTTGAACAGCATATGCAAGATTAATTAGTAATTTTTCTAAATTAATTCCTCAGATTAAGTTATTGCAGAATATTCAAACACTAAGTAGACATTTTCTGAATTTAAAAACTTTTAGGCATAGACAGTAACAAAACTTAAGATGATTCATCATTTTATGCAATCTGTTACTAAAATATTATCTTTCTTTGTGCTCTCTGACATGTGCTCTCCTGGCCACAGATCTAAGAATTATTATTATCACATTATGTAATGATACATAGAAGATTTGTGAAAACTGAAATACCTTCACCATTGGAGGCTAGAGTACACAGTTGGTTGAGGATGGCACTGAACACTTCATAGCCATTGAGTGCCCAGCGCTTTACTTCTTCCAATATAACATCCTGCTGAGCCAGACGAGTGGGTGAGTGTGTGACAAGCAGAGGCGGTGGTAACGAGATCTCCCACACTGATATTTTGTCATATCTAAAAATAATATACAAATTATTGTCAGAAAATAAATAAATTTCAGGACACAATGAAATTATTCTGTATTTTAAAATCTGAAAGTTATTAAATGTTCACTATTTCAATCTCTCTCCAAAATGTTTTCTTCCAGGTGCACAATTTTTAATGAAGTTCTAAACTATAAAACATATATATTTAAAGGCTTCAAAATGTAAAAGAATGGGGAACACGATTTCAATGCACATAAGAACTTGACGTTAAGTGTGTGCAAATACTCCAAGTCCAAGTACAGGAATTTAAAAACATCAGGAACAGAATATTAAATAATAAAAAAATTAAAAACAATAAACAGGATTTCAGCAGCAGCCTAATGTCTGTTAGTTTTACAAGTTTGTAGAGGATGGGAAGCTAACGTTAGTTTTAACTGTTCTTAGAATGGGGCTACTTTAATTGTATGTTAGTAGGGTTTTAATTTTTATGTACATTATGCGTTACGTAATCTTTCATTTCACTTATGTATTTATTCATTAGTTGAATGAATAAATACATTCAACTAATGAATACATCTATTCATTAGTTGAATGAATAGATGTATGAGCTAATCTCTTGGTTCTTCTTATTATCTTGGTTCAGTTCTTAGAGCTCATACATGACTCAACAAATTTGATGATAGCTTAATTATATACAGCATACAAAGTGCTTCTCCTGAATTCAGCTAGTTATTGAACATATTTTTTTGATTTATATAAAAATGATCCCTTAAAGGAATGACTACATTTAAATACACATTACAACATACCATTCATATAAATAAAACTGATCGAACATGACTCTGTTTTAATTTAATTTTTTTCAACCATTCCAAACTTCCACTGAATTAAATAAAACTGATAATTTGTTAATATACTTAAATTCAAAATCGTTAAATGTGGTAAAAGTAAAGTGAAGACTAACTGAAAGTAGGCAACTGCGTTCTTATGGCCAAAAAACTGTCGGCAGACTTGATGCAGTGAATGAGTGCAGTCAGACCCTCGAACACAATACACTCCTGCATGAAAATGCTGCTCCAGATATTTGGCGAAGGAGAAGGCCCATGTGTCAGGTGACATGCGAGTCACTTGTGATACCTGAGAACAAAGAGGTATCATTTATCAATCAATTAGTAGATAGTTTCTAATAATGAATAAAAGTAAGATGATACTATAAAGTGTACAAAATATTTATACTTGGTGGTTTGTGGTAAGATGGAGTAAGCCTTAGATTTCTTAGCTATTTGTGATATTTCAGATATCACTTTATTTTTAAGTAAAGATTCATTTATTTTATAATTAAATAACACCTGAGATTATATTGTCTATTTTACATTTTTGTTTTTATATGGGGGTGCTTAAGAGGGAGGGGGTTTGTGTATAGGTTTTCTAGCTGAGCTTTATCCTATTAGCAGCCTCCCTGTCTAGCCAGTGGGATTGGTGAACCAACATTTTAGCACTTTGTTTGAATTTTTTTGTCTGGGCCATTATAGTGGCTGAACCTTGGGGAAAATGTTTAGTGCATTTTAGTTTTGTAATTTATAATATATTACTGTTACTTTTATTGAATTGTTTTTTTGAGATTATTTATATTATTTTTGTCCTCATCCACCATTTGGGTTGTTCTGTACTTGAGGGTTTGTTGCACTTGGTAAATAAGAGTCTGTTTTTTCCTGGCAGCCGTTGGGCTTATTTATCCTGACTGCCAATCCAGGAACTTGCGGTTGATTGGTGGTTTGGCTCTTCCTCTCATGGCCTGACAAGCTGTGAGTTTGGTATGGTGTAACTGCCTGATTCGGGAGAGGGAGCAGGTTAATTTCAATCACTCAATCAACTATTTTGCTACCAATTAATGTTAACATGATATGATTTTTTAAACCTAGATTCTTTGGTAAACAACCTATATTTATAACTGGGACCTAAACATCTAATAAATAAATTGATTTCCAGAATTTTTAATAAATAAATGGTGTAATAGTGTTTTTTTTTTTTTTTTTTTTTTTTTTTTTTTTTTTTTTTTTTTTGTGGTTTTTGAGGAGTTTCTTATTCAAGATTCAAGATTTTATTTGTCAAAAACATTACAAAAAGTATGACACGTCAATATCCTAAGTTACAGTGATGTTTTCACAATGTCATAATATTCACTAATATTATACAAGCAATTATTAGTTAGTAGTCTCTTACAAAATGTCTTAAAATTAGTATAAGGCAACACTTTGATATAATCAGGTAGAGCTTTGTACAATCGGATGCCCTGGTGTTCCACACTATTCATTGTACTTGTGTAGACACATCTCTTTACACTAAGATTATTCCAGTCCAGCTCCGACAGTCGAGCCGATAAGACGTCTGCCTTATCTCTCCGATACGCAGGTTGTTTCTGGTGCTCGCCTCCTTTCATGTTGCAAAGTGTTATTTAGTATTTTCAAAGTGTTTAATTATCTTAGTTAAAATGTCATTTTTCTGTGGCGTCTGCAACCAGGAGTGTAGTGCTAATGATATAAAATGCAGTGGTTTTTGTGATCGGTTGTTTCATAGTGACTGTATAAAAGAAGATCTTAAGAATAAAAAAACCCGATCGAATTGGAAATGTAAGGATTGTCGCTGTTCATCTAAGTCTTCGAATAGTGGAACTGGTTCAAGTACACCATCTTTAACGAAGGACTTCCTGATAAAAGTTATGGAAGATTTTGAACTTGAAGTTTTCAAAGAACTAAAGGACTCCCGAAAAGAAACCAACCAACTTGTCGAATCAGTCCAATTTGTCTCAAACAAAGTAGACACGGCAAATGAACCAATGACAGATGTCAAGCGCGAGATTGCCTTAGTGAGGAAAGAGAATGAAGAACTCCGTGCTGCCAATAAAGAACTGAATAGTGTAGTGGACGATCTAAGATACAGGATCCGTACGCTAGAGCAGTATACCCGTACAAATAATCTGGAAATTAACGATGTTCCAGTGACGCCAGGGGAAAATGATTTAAAAGTGGTCAAGGACATAGGAAAAGCACTGAATGTGGAACTTCACGATGACCTCGTCGAGGCGGTTCACAGAGTGCCCTCATTTAATAAAAATCGCACCCCAGCGCTAATCGTCCGATTCCGAGCAAGAACGACGAGGGACCTACTTCTAGGCAAGTATAGAGAGAAGAGATCGCTGGACGCCAAAGAGGTAAATAAAGCTTTTCCTAGTCAGAAAATTTATGTAAACGAACATTTGTCTCCCGACAATAAACAGTTTTTAGCTGCACTCAAGAAGAAGTGTAAGGACATAGGTTATGCATTTGTGTGGTCTCGTGAAGGGAAGTTTTTTATAAAAAAAGCTCAGGGTGAAAAAACAATAAAAATCAACAATTTAAGAGAGTTGGAAAATCTTAAGTAAAATGGTAGTAGATTTTATTTTCTGATGTATGATTTCACAAAGTTTTGGGTTAATAAAATAAGAGTAGTTAGATTAAAAGTTATCAGTTTAGTTATATGTTATTTTTATATTCTTTATGTTGTATGATAATATTTCAGTTTTGATTATATAAATAGCGATTTCTATAACCCTGTAAATATAAATAATAGACCATTTTCGTTCATATACACAAATATAAGAAGTATGCGAGTCAATTTTAATCTGTTTGTGTTAGAAATTGAGCAAATAAAAACAAAATTAGATTTCATAATTTTAACTGAAATGTGGATAAAAAATGATGAAGTTGAACTATATAACATTCCAGGCTATACACTATATTCATGCTGTAATGAAAATTACCGAGCAGGTGGAGTCTTATGTAATGTAAATGATATTTTTAGCACTAGCTCTTTAGATATATATATATATGGAAACTGCAGACATTGTAGTTGTAGACATTAAAGTTACTAGCAATTGTTTTTTTTAAGTTATGCTGCATATACAGGCTACAAAGTTTCCAGGAAACTCATTATATAGATGAATTAGAAAATATGCTACAACAAATCAAAAGTAATGTGATATACATTGGCGATATAAACATAAATTTACTCGACAATAAAATGCAAACTCAAAGGTATTGCAATTTATTAAATAATCATGGGTTTGTATCTGCAATGGTTCTACCAACTAGAGTAACTACAACTTCTCAGACATGTATTGATCACATTTTTATAAGAAATAAGCTAGTTGAGTTATTTAAAAGCGCAAAATTTGACATAGGATTAACTGACCATTGTATATTAGGATTAACATTCGAAATAAATACTGCTCTTGTCTCTGGTAAAAATAAAATGTCACTTTCAAACGTTGTAATTGACTATAACTTAGTCAGAACAACATTAACACGTTGCGTGCTGACGTTCCCGATGGGGAACGGCTCCGCGCGCACCCCACACGCTGGCGGTCGACATCGGTAACGCTTGGAAATCTTCGACTAATGCTCCGTTTTATCGGCAGCATGCCATGACTGTCAGTCTTTGTTGTGCGTAGCGTGTGGGGTGAGATTTCTCGTGTTTGTTTCGCTAATTGGATGTGTGTTTTTATGGTTTTTATTTATTGTTATTAGTTATTAGTGTAGGCCTACATTTTAGTGTGTATTGTGGTAGAGTATTTTACTATATACGTGTTTACTGTTATTTTTGTGATAATAACAATGGACCAGCCTTTGTGCAGTCGAGGAAGGGTCGTGTTTGATGATGGACAACGCTCCAGTGAGTCGGAGGAGCGTTTTGTTTGTTTTGATAAGTGGCATACTCAATAAGAAAATATACCACAAAAGAACGCAGAAAAATGTAAATAATGTAAATAGAGTAATAATTTTAATTTTTGAAGTATTAGTTTTTGTCTATTGAATATAATAACTAAGTGAATACAAATAAATGTGCTACATTCAACTAATTCCAAAGAAGTATACGATGCTAACCACTACCCAGATGCTGCTGTTTCCCATCGGGCACGCCTCATATACGTCACTACCGTCACTTCCAGTTATATTTAGAAAACAAATCAAACTTTGTAATATAAAAACTATGTGTATTTAATAATCAGTGCTATTTTTATCAAAAACATAATACGTTTACACTGCAAGTCACTACCCAGGTGCTGCCGTTCCCCATAGGGCACGCTACATATATGTAACTTCCGGCCATAAATACTGCCCATATGGAACTTCTGAGTGCATCCCTTGACTTTTTACGCCTAAAGGTTAGTTTTTTACAAAAAAAGATTTTTTGAAATTTTTAGCATGCAGGTAGTAGTTTTGCATATTACGTTTAGCAGCGAACGTGTTAAAGAGCACTCAATGGAACGAAATTTATTCAGATAAAAATGTGAACTCCTGTTACTATAAGTTTATAGAAAAATTAAGTTATATTGTAGAAAATAGTGCTAAAAAAGATATAGTAATAATAAGCTTTGTAAAGCCAGAATAAAAAGCCCCTGGATAACTCCCAGTATTGTATACAAGTTAAATAGAAAGAATAAATTATTCAAAATTTTCAAACGTAGGCCATATGATGTAAATTTTGTAAATTATTATAATAAATTCTGTTCAAACTTAAGATTAGAAATAGACCATACTAAAAATTTATATTTTGGAAGTGTAATAAATAGATGTTATGGAGACCCCACACAACAGTGGAGAATTATAAACAACTTAACTGGGTCAGTGAAGGATAAGAATGTAGATAAGATAACGCTAGACAACAATACTATTGTTACTGAACCAGCTGTCATTGCAGACATGATAAACAAACATCTAATTGAAGTACAGTCTGGAACTTCCAATACCATTGTTTCTCAACCTGACATTTTATATCAAAGACCGGAATCATTTTTTATTACTCCAATTGTAAAAACTGAGATATTAGATATAATTAAAAATCTAAAGAATAAAAAGTCAACTGGGCACGACAACATAAGTACAGAATTGATAAAAAATGTTGCTGCAGAGATTGCTCCAGTACTAGTTTACATTATAAATTTAAGTATAAGCTTAGGAATTTTTCCTGATAAATTGAAGCAGAGTGTTGTAAACCCAATTTTGAAAAACCAAACTCCTTACACATTAATAATATAAGACCTATAAGCTTACTCTGCGTCTTCTCTAAGGTCATTGAAAAAGTAATTAATAACAGGCTTGTCAAATATTAAAATAATTTTTCTTTTATCAGTAAAAATCAATATGGTTTTACAAAGGGTAAGTCCACAGAAGACACCTTGTTAGATGTTTCAGATCATATTTATAACGGTTTTAATAACAACAATAAAATTACAGGAATTTTTGTTGATTTTAAAAATTCTTTCGATTTGGTAAACCATATTATTTTACTGAAAAAAATGGAAGCTATTGGCATAAGAGGATTAGCATTAAAATGGTTTGAGAGTTTTCTTTCTGGAAGAATGCAGCAAGTAAAAGTCTGAGATCATTTAAGCTCACACTTAAGTGTAAAGGCAGGTGTCCGCAAGGATCTGTGCCTTCAGCAACATTTTCCCTCATTTTCATCAATGACTTACTTGAGCAACCTTTTTATGGACATATTAGTGCCTTTGCGGATGACATAGCATTTTTCTATACACAAAAAAAGTAGATATTATACAGAAAAATATTCAGGAAGACTTAAAAAACTTAGACAATGGTCCAACCGGAATCAGATGATTGTAAATGTTAGTAAAACAAAATACGTTAATTTTGACCTTAGAGGTTTTGACTTCCAAAATCCAATTGTTTATCATGATCTTCAATGTGTTCATAATATTTGTAACTGTCAAATTATAGAAAAAGTAAATAATTTCAAGTATCTAGGTTTAATTTTTGATGAAAAAATGTCATGGGAATATCATATAACTAATTTACATAATAGATTAAAGTATAGCATTAGAAAGTTTTATTTCCTAAGAAATGTCTGTGACCCCTCTCTAATGGGTGTTTTATATTTTGTGCTTATTCACTCACAACTACAATACGGAATTGCTTGCTGGGCTGGAACATTCAAAACTTTTATTGATAAATTAAGAGTCACACAAAATCACTATATACGTATTATAACAAAAAATAAATTAAGAGATAGCGCATTTCCTCTATACAAGCAGTTAAGTATCCTTCCAGTTCAACATCTCTATGCTTTTAAAGTTTTGAGAATTTTCTATATCAGAAGTGGTAATAATGGTACAACAAATTTATATCATTGTACAAGAAGTAACAATCAAAGAAATTTTACAACACCGAGAGTCAATAAATCAGTTTATAGAAAATCTTACGAGTACAATGGTCCAAATTTTTTTAATAAACTCCCAATTGGCATAAAAGAAATAAACAATGTTACACGTTTTTGTATAAAAGTTAAAATATGGCTCTTATCACTCCCAGACATATCTTTCTTGAACAGAAGCTTAATTTGATTTTATACCTATAGTTTTTGTAACAGACAGCGTTGCATAAAAATTAATTTAGTATAATTTAAATGTATTAATAGAGATAATGTAAAATGTGTATGTTACATACTAATTATATAACTGTTGTAACATAATTTTTGTATATAAAATTTTTCACTTATTTGTATACCGTACATAGCCTAAATTTTTTATTTTGATATATTATATTTATATTAGCTGTAAAAGAAAAATTACATTATATTTTAGACATGTATTATGTATGTACATTATGGGCTGTAGTAGTCGGCTTAAAATGGTTGTCAGCGGACGCTGCGGAGAATGGCAGAATTGTATTTAAAGTGTAAATATTAGGACTGGATTTGTAATTTTAGTTTTAAATGTATGTTTAAGTTTTGTAACTCTGGCCACATTACTGGAGAAGTGGTCAGTGATATTTCCCTTTTAGTTAAATGTGATTTTATATGTAATCTATAGAGGAAATAAATCATTATTTCATTATTATTTCATTTTTATGCGTAGTGTCATGCTGGTGGGTGTCCGCCATTTTAGGTGGAATTCAATTTAGGTTATTGAAATTATAACTTAAAATCGATATAATTAATGAAACATTCCAATAAATTTTTAAGTTTATTCATGAGGCCTTTTGATTACAAAGTAATCAATGTCAAGCACTCACATTAACGTAATCGAAAGGTCTCACAAATAAACTTTAAAATTTATTGGAATGTTTGATTACTTATATCGATTTTGTGTTTATTTATTTATTTATTTTTTTTTTTTTTTGAAGAGATAATCACAGGTCCTATAATATACAGTTTTGCAACAATTCCTCAGCCAACACCTCTCTGATTTGAAAAAGCACATAATTCTTCTTACATGTTGCTTAACCAATTGGCTTTGCTAGGTATTTAAGTTTTGTTTCAAACCACCATCTTGTGTGTCAAAACAGGGAACAACTTTAAGACACAACATTTTTACTTGAGAGTGTGTTATGAGCAGGAATGTCATTCACTTTTCACAACCTGTTATGAGCAGAACTAGTGGCCAAAATAACTACAGCCATATACTAAACATTGCAGTACAAAATTCTCCCACTAAGAGTCTACCTGTTTTGAAGTGGTTTTGGCCCATGCCGTGTCGCCTTCGGTGATCTAGTGTTGCTGTCTTCTGTGGCCAGGGAGACGGCTGGGCCTGGATTTGAATCCCAATTGGGGTGTAAGAAGGTGACTGGTGCAATAGCATTAGAACTGTCCTTTCTCTGGTACATGGCTACCTGGCCCAATGAGCCTCAGTCACGTACGTTAGACGACAGTTGACGAAATGACAGAATAGCGGTAGGACAGTTCTAATGTAATGTTGACTGTGTCAATGGCACTATTCACCGCAACAGTTTTGCTCATTTTTAGCTTGTTATTAAAGTACTTGCCCTTGCGATTTTTATTTTTACTGGACGTGTATGTGACGTCAATATCTGTCAAAGGGTCAATGTGCAGAACAAATGGAAACCAGCTGATTCAATTCAAACAACTTTATTCATATAATTTGAAAAGTGTACAAAATATACAATTTAAAAAAAGTGAATGACTGAAAATTAATAATATTATAAAGTGTGTATTTATATTGTCTCACAAACATAATAACATGGAAACCAGCTGATTCAATTCAAACAACTTTATTCATATAATTTGAAAAGTGTACAAAATATACAATTTTAAAAAAGTGAATGACTAAAAATTAATAATATTATAAAGTGTATATTTATATTGTCTCACAAACATAATAACACAGAGTAATGTAAAGGAAAAAAATGCTGCATTACACTCTACTCTATACCTCATCTCCATAAATTATTTAAAAGAATAGTAAACGTTTTTACTTTTTCAACATGTGTTTAAATTCTTATAAAAATTTAGAGTGGTGTTTTTAAGGGCATGTCCCTAGGAATTTTATTCATATGTTTTATACAATAATTACAGGATAAATATGGAGGTATAATTTATGGCAAATTCATCCATTTGATTGTTAATACAGTCATTACCTGCTGCCAGATGCCCGTGTTGTGTACATTACTTTATAATGGGACACAACTACACGATCTACTATCAAACTAGCAATCAAAAAGGCAGTCAGAATTTTTTCTGACATTGCCTTTTTTATTTAATTCCTATTCATTGGTTATACTTCCACAACTAGGTTGGTTTCTTTAAATAAAATGTTGTTAATTTATTGAGACATAGAATGCCCACATCGGTTATTTTAAGGAGAATATTAATTATTTCGTTATTGTTTGACGAATATATCTAACTATGTAATCTGGTTATTGACAAAGATCAGCTTATCCACAGAAAGGGTAATTTATTAATAGCCCAACAGCTAGGTCCCTTATTGTGGAATCCAAACCAGACGAAATTGTTCTGCTTTTCAACCAAATGATAAGTGTGATACTTATTGTAGACAAGATCGGAGCATCCTAAGCAACTTCAGAACCCTAGTTGCTACCCAATATAAACAACCTATAATGTCCATGCTGTAGCAATTGTTGAGCGAACACATTTGAAATATTAAGAGGACTGAGAACAGAGACTATCATTTACACTCTCACCAAAGCTTAGCCCAAAGTAGCTGTGTTACAGCCATATGCCACAGTGATAGCTGGTAATTAGACCCTTATCTGAATATATTAAAAAACAATAATTAAATACCATCTATAAATGTTCTTAAATATTTATAATTCCTGCACATTTTAAAACATCACAGGTATAAAATATAAGCAACCGACTGCACAAATATATATTGTAAGTCACATAACCAAACTGTCCTCAGACCTTGACTAGACAAATAAATAAGACCTTGAGTTTTATAGACAACAACCGCAGATCCATACGTACCTGTCGATTGCACATAGGACAGTAGGTCCACATGAGGATGCTATCATCATCTGTAGGTGGAGCACCCTCTATCTCTCTCAGTGATATCTGCACAGAACCTCCGTCATGGACAAATCGCCGTACATGTTTCAGCATCGGTGTATTGCAGCGCTCAGAGGGACAAACGTAAGAGCTTCGAAAACAGTATCGTTCCAAGAACGCTCCCAGAGGAATGTCATTACTTCCATAATAGTCCATCTGAAACACCCTGTTAAACCAACCCTATTTTATTCATAAATATATTCAATGTCCATGAACTCCAAAATACTTACATCATAAGTATATAAGAATAAGAAATGAGATATAAGAATATAAGAAATGATTGATGATTGTTCAGTCGTGTGATTGTACAGTTCACATCAAAACCATGAATCAAACAGCTAAAATTTGGAGTAGAGGGTTTAACTTTAGTAGGGGAAAGACAATATACCGATATATTGGTAGTTGGTCATAAAAGAATTGAAGTAAATTCAGTATCCTCACTAAAGTATTCAGCATTCAAGCATACTAGTTTCTGATTTATAAGACAAGTACTTTTAACAACAAGTTCAATAGAAATTTTTTACTAAATATATTGTGTTTATCCTTTTCTTTTTTACAAATTTAGCATTAAATGATAAATCCAAACAAATAAAATTTATAAAGAAGTAAAATGGCAAACATTTGATAAGTATCATTATAACACAGAATAATACAGTTTAAAATTGAGCAACGAACCATAGTAAATGAAGTAGGGGAAAACAACAATAATCAACGATAGATACCATTATGATTAAGTCATAAGTCATTAAGTCATATCTTTTTAACTATTAAAGCTTAGCAGTAGAATTTATGAATTATATTAAATTTTAGTCAAGTACAGTTGTGTTGAGCAATATCGCTGTGAGATAACAATGTAGAAGTTATTATTTATCTATTTCTGTGTTGTGACAAGCAATGCAGAGAGCCGATCAACGTGATAATAACAGTGGACTGGACTAACCTATCATGTTCTGTAATGTGCATTTTCTTTTTGTGCATCTAGCCACATTAACTGGTTCCGAGGCTAGATTAATTCCTAGTAAATGTCATGTCATGTCATATTGTCATTTAAAAAGGGAGCAAATTCATGATTTCATTATTATTATGCTTCAGATTCCATTTAAAGGTGCAAGTCCCTTAGTTGCACTGGCTATGGCTATTAATAAATAGCTCTTTCTGAGTAACAGTTGACCTTAGTTAGTAAGAATGACTACACTCGTTCATCACACTCATTTGCCCCTCATATTCGCCCTTATCTTGACGATCAGCGTCTTACTAATGAATAATGAACTAAGGTGAAGATATTCATCAGAATATAGAATTGTGAATAATAATAGGTAAAACTGCAATGTATATACAATTTAAGAATAGACAGTACATTTTGTACCAAAACTTACCAAGGATTGACACAGAATGCTGGAGCATTGGGAGACTCATGCGAGTAGCTGCAGAAGAGAACAGAGAGGCGTTGGTGCATGGCAGGATCTAAAGCGTCTAGTACAGGGGGTGGAGCAGGTGGAGGAGGAGGGGGTTGGGCGGGTACAAGTCTGTTGTGTGAGGGTTGAGGAAGCCTGCCACCATTGGCTCGATAGAATGCCAGCATTGTCTGTACCTCATGGCTGGTTATAGGCTGGGTCAACTTGGCTGTCACAAAAGGGTGAACTGGACCCAGCTGTAAATAAAAATTTGTTTAAGTAGTTTTAGTGATTAAGTAAATATTTTGTAAACAGAACTACAAAATTTACAGTTGATGACAGCAAATCATGTGGAAACTAAGGGCCTTTTTCTGTTTATATAACTTCATTGATAAGACTAGTATTCATTGTAAAATTGAAACATAGTTTTAATAATTATATTACATGACCTGGAGATTATATCATTACTCCATTTTAAAGTCAATAGAACTAATTAAATTTCATATTAAATTCTTTAATAATAGAAACATTAAAATTAATGAGAATATTTCAAAATTTTAGACAGATATGGTATGAACGTTGTTCAAAATATTTAACAAAATATAGTAGTGTTGTGCAGGGCCCCCTGATGTGTTTGACTACTCAAGACTTCTTTGAGATTCAGAAGCATTAAGCCAGCGTCCTTGCTACGAGTATATGATGCTACAGATATGGCCAAGAATTTTTAAACCTCTGCAGTCCAGGATTTAACCTCTTTTTTAACCTCTCTGCTAAGTGTAAAGTGTGCATTACAAAGTCAATCTTCTTGATCAATTTTCTTTACCGAGGAAGCTTGAGTGGCTGACGTTACATTTACAGTCAATTTTGCTCGTTAAGTTTCCACAATCCCCAGACATTAAACTTTATTTTAATGGCATATGTTTTGTAAGCATTTACGTCTAATTATTTTAATTTATGGATGACAGTATTTAACACCTTTTCTTTTAAATTTTCTTCCAAATAATCATTGCTGAGAACTCACAAAAAACAAAGTAAACTCTAAAAGGCATGGTACATTCCGTTAAAATGCCTTTTGATTTAACACTGTGATTAAGACATTGTTTATAGAAAAGACACTGTTTATAGAAAAAACAAATCCAATTCAGAAAAGTGATTATTCCCACACTTGGTCAACAATCTTGGTGAGGAGGATCAGTAATCGATGTGTGGTATGGATAGTGCTGGCATAGAACGACAAAAATTAGTAAAAAACATGAGTTACTATTATATACTCAAGCTTCCTCATTATCTTACTTAAAATATCAAAACCAACCTTACTCAATCTTCCATGAGTAAGCAACACCGAGTTTTGAGGAATTACCACAGTATAATATAATAACATAGAATAGCGAAGCTCAGCTGTGTTACTTGCCAACTGTGCAATGCTAATTGGTTTTAATTTAATAGTGTAAAATTGCAAAAATATCTTTTATAGTACCAACAGCTTGCTCTTACATACTTTGACACCGTTCAGCTTGAGTAGTGGATCTTTGATAAGTTCTGATGAAACTTGTTTACAAGCAACTGCCTTTTCTTGGAGCTGCGCTGTCCAGTAGACATGCTGAGGAAAGTATCTTCGTAGCAGACAGTTGCGCCCACTCTCTGTCTCCAGATATGGCACACTAAACTGTTACACAAGACATTATATATTATTTTTCTGCAAAACTAGATTGTCAATTTTAAAAGCAAAATAAATTATTATAACAGCTGAGCTTATTTTCTGTCTCCAAATAAAGCATTCAATAAATTGTCAACACAAAATATTATTATTCTTATATATGAGACACAGCCACAAATTTGTGCAATTTATAAGGCGAACATGAATGATTATATGAGTGTGGGATGAGTGTGGACGTCCTGGTAGACTGGTTACTAACCGAGTTCGACTGTTCTTCAGAAAGGGCCATTCATTAAAAACCCAATAGCCAGGGCTCGTTCTGGGCTTTACATGAAATATGAACCATGTACACTCCATGTGTGTTTTGACCATAAGACGAAAAACAATCTCAAAGAATAAATTTAGAATATCTGTTTTATAAATGGGCATTTGCCCAAAGCAGTTTTAAGCACCCAAAAACTGGGCATTTATGAACAAATGTAGTTTTAACTACTTGTGAATGTTTATTTAAGTGCTTACTACCTATACATTTATTCAAGACCACTATTGGGTTCCTAAATCTTACTTTAAGACCATTATCAAAGGTGTAGTTATTGAACGAACCATAACTCATATATCATAACTGAGTGCCTTAATATATTGTGGAATTGTTAAACATATTTTCTATTTACTACTTTACATTAGCCCCCTATAAATTCTAAAAATGTGACTAAAGTTAATTTATAATAAATTACATTAGTAAGATGGAAATTAATTTCAAAGCCATGAACAACTAAAATATTGGACACTTCATTAGAAATAGTAATGAAGATTTTTATGAAGAAAGTGATTGAGCAGTAATAAACAATCATTGTTCAATAAATGTTTTATATTTGTTGTCTAATAATGGTTGTTTTGTGATAAAACATTAAACAATTTTATTCTATTACCTAATGACATATTTGCATTGTACTGAAAATAATTTTATAAACTGAATCTAACATGTAAGAAAAGTATTTTTAGTCTGCATATCTTTTCCCAATTATAAAGCCAGCAATTATGTGTCAAATAGTATACCAATATTTTCAAGTTTTCTATAAATCAACTAAAGACACAAAATATTTTCCTTACATTAATATAAATATAATATAATCCTTTTAATATATATAGGCAGATTTAAAAATGTATTAATAAACTCAAACTTCTTTATTTCATTGATAATATAAATTACATGAAATGAGCCAACAGTTTACATAACTAAAATGTTCTTAATCATTATATATTACTAATACTAAATCTATATACAAATCTACAGATTACTGTCAGCGTCTGCCTGACAATACTCCCGAACACCATAGAGGGCCCCGTCCAGAAGATAGTTTCTGACTCTACGTTCGAATGACCTGGCACAAGTGTCCCCTCTTATTGATGCTGTCAAAGCGTTAAAGAGTTTCATTCCTCTGTAGGTTGTGTCTCTCGAAAAATGATGTTCTGTGTTTCGGAATAGCAACTGTACATTTATTTCGTAAATTATGGCTATGGGTTCTTGTACTAGAGAAAGTTTGGGTGTGTTTCTTGACAAATTATATACACTGGAAAACATAGAAAGAGAAATATGTAAAAATTCTATACAAATCTTTAAATTCTATAAAATTCTATAAAATCTGTTTACAAGAGTGTCGGTATTGCTTCTTAAAAACTGCTCTATCGCTTATTTTTAAGTCTATAAAGTAGGTTGGTTTGAGCATTGTCACCTCCCTAGACTGCTACTCCAATTTAAATAGGGAAAAACCAGGCCATAATTCGCAGTAGGAAGTGACGTGTCAGTATAGTTGAGTAATAATTGTGGTCATAACACTTTTAATACTTTTCTCTATTGTTGAGGCCTATTTACATTTAAAGTAAATGATGCCCGGGCATTTATGGATTTTGGGCATTTGCCTGGGCATATTCCCTGTGCATTTGCCCTGACTTATAAATGCCCGGACATATTACATTACTAATGGCAACCATTGAGCGGACACAATGTCGGTCAACACTTTGTCTTCAGGTAGCTGGGTTAGAGCACTGCACCATTTGTGCCGACAATGATAGAAATCTCTAATATCAAACTGGATCTGAACCCTTATGGTGTGGATAGTATTAAGTTAAGGGAGATCATTTCAAAATGTCTATGCAGACACAGTTTTCTGTGAATATTTAATGGAATATGTAGTAGAAGAAACTCCATAGTTGGAAACTATGGAACTAAATAGTTAAACATATTAAATAACTGATAGCTAAACAGCTAAAATTGTAGTGCAAGAAAACTGCAAAATTTACTAATACACACAGTACAAAATAAATAAAATACTCAAACTTAAAAGAATTCTTTTATTTGCCTTACCTTTAAAAATGGAGAAACAGAAAGAAGAGTATCATCGAGAGCTTTCCTAAATCTGTTTGCTTGAGGGAGTTCAGACACTGATAGAGACTGTTCATTATTTGCATCACTGAAAACTTCATCATCCAAGTTGAGATAAAGATGAAGTGGGTCACTAAAATCACTTATTGACTCCACATTCATTCGCCGCTCCTCACTGACTGACTTATCCTTCACAGAGAGTTTCAACATTCCTTTGGCAGAATCATTTTCATTTTTTCTCTCACCATGACTTAAATTGCAAACAACATCTTGTCCATTTATGTTCTCTTTGTCTAGACTTCTCACTTTTTTCATGTCCATGTTACTTACAGCAGGTTGAGCACTATCATAGTCTGATGATTTTGTTCTTTGAACAATTTGAGTTGGCAACAAGTTATTCAAAGCACTTTCACTCAGAGGTAATATTGCTGGTGGTTTTCTACTGTCCTGTTCTGCTACATTGGTGTCCTCCTCAAAAAAATTATCTTCAACGAGAGAAGGAGGCTTAGCAAACTCGTCCATGAGGAAAGACAACTCGAGTCTCCAGTTGTAGAGGGCATATATCAGCCAACTTGTGACTCGTTTCACCTTGGCCAGCTCTGCTATGGGAGCTCCGCGAAGCAGCACTGTACACCCAAGGTGAGACAGTGAACAGCCCTCCAAAAACATCAGGGTCTTTGTAGCACCTAGGAAAAAAAATCCTTGTCAAGAAAAATATATTCTTTTATTGATATATTCTTTTATTGCTACATATTTTTACATAAATTATTCAAGAGATCTGTAGTAATTTTTTTACGAGAATTTATAGCAATAGCAAAACCTATTGAACTACTCTCCCTTTCAAAAGTATGTAGACCCGAGTTTGACACCGTACCTAGACTAATAATAATAATTACATGACTCTTTTTTTATATTATAGAGAATTTAGTTGTGTGTTGAACCATGTCTGTCAAATAATTTTCATAACCCGTTAACAAATTTTTGTCAGCAATAAAAAGTACCCTTTTTCCCAATTTCTAACGAACCAGTAACTTTAAAAATCATAAAAAATTGAACTGACGTTTGATGTAATGAAACTTTTGCCAAACGTTTGTCAATAGTTTTCAAATGTTACCTTAAAGTTTAAAAATTTTGATTTTATTATTTTTGAAGTTATTTTTATTTTTGTGAATTAAATTTTATTCGGCTGTTATAACTGGAACTTATAACTTATGGAAGAAGTATAATTTGGTACTGTTGGTATCAGCTTGATTCAATCACTATTATTTTGTACTCAATTGTAATAAATTTCTATTGACTGATGTTCACTTGTATTGTGTTTAATAAAAAAACACTGCATTGGGAATTTCCAGCAAATATTATATTTAGTAAACAGGAAACTTACAAGGGTTGTTTGTAAATTAAGGTTTCCAATGAGCTCCCATTATGACAGAGCAAGCTTGCGTAAATCAGATAATAGTGCCATGTTCCTTCCCCCACCCAATTCTGGCTAGTCTCCATCCTTCTGAGATGCTCAGTCTTGGCTTAGCATCCATTAATGATGGAAGGGGAAATTGACACTCCAACCGAGTGTGAATTTCAGTCTGTGATAAGATTTCTGTGGTTTAAGAAGTCAACCACTTTTGAAATCCATCACCTGTTGACTGATGTTAATAAAGGGAAGTGTATAGACATCAAAAGTATGCTAAGTGATTTTGAGAGTTTGCAGAAGGCTAAACAAAGGTGCACAACAAGTTTGGTTGTATTTCAGACAAGCAAGTGATGAAAGTTGAGGAACTTCTGCTTACATATCAGCTTATGACTTTGTAAAAGATTGCTGAACAGATAGAGGATATCCCTAAAACTACCGTGGACAAGATTTTGTTGGGCTATACAGAACAAAAGGAAGGGTCGGCTGACAAAAGGCATTTGTTTGCACCAAGACATCGCCCATCCTCACGATGCCCGAACCACGACGGATCTTATTAGCAAATTCGAGTGGTAAATCATTGAACATCTTCCAAACAGCCATGATTCAGCACCCAGTGACTCCCAACTTGAAAAACGTTTGAGGAATGAAATTTTAAAGCAACAAAGAGCTGAATGCAGCTGTCGATTCCTTTCTGCGTGAGTCGAGGTGGGAGTAGTATAAAACGAAGTGTGAAAAAGCTTCTGAGGAAACCAAAAGTGCATTGATCATGACGGGGACTGCATTGAAAACTAGCTAAATGTTGAAGATTTTTAAAATCTGTAATTGGTTTTGCAATAAAATGATCTTTACTATGTGAAAAAGCATTTGAGACTTTAATTTATGGACAACTCGTACATACCCTGATTCATCTACTGCTTACATCTAGATGAATAGTTATCTAGATGCTTACATGAGAATGTTTCCTTAGAAAATGAACATCAAAATGAAAAACAAAAAAATTATCTGAGACTTTATATAAATGAATAATGAATATCCTTAGTTGGTTATTAAAAAAAAGTTTAACATTATTTTATATTCTATCACAATGAGCATTTCCATTGTCAAGTTTTTAAATCAAATTAAATATACACTAAGAATCACATTTTTTGTCATTTTTAATTATTATCAGGCTAACTATTTCTTATAAAGTCAATTATTAAATTTTTTTTACTGTAGTACATTAAAAACATTTAAAAATATTAAATACTTTTTCTCATATTAAAGTACATTATTGACTTTCATAAATATTATAATAACAAGGCTTTGCAGATAATTCAGCCAAAATGTGATCATAGAGTTTAACAATCATAACTGACATGCTTACCTGTTTCAGAAGTGAAAGTCTTGATGTAGAAGTTGCTGCAAGTTCCCAGCTGCGGACGACCAACCTGTGCATCAATACTGTGTACAATGACAGCACCGGTCATGCGAGCAACTCGCTCCAACACACGAGGTTTCACGTTGAGCACCAGACTAATGCCGAGCTGCAGCAATCGCTCCTGGGCGAGACGAGAGACATTGCGTTGCACAAGCACAAGGTCTGGTCCCATTGCTGCTATACGAGCCACGGTGTGACGCAGGTACTCTTGTTCCTAGGATATTAAATAAGAAATTCTTCTACATAAAAATAAACTATACAAAATATGACTTTAAATTACAAAAAAACTATTTTAGTATGGTAATCCAATGGCTATCAACAATAAATATACCATAATTGATAATGTAACTCACAAAAAAGATAAGAGAAAATCAGAAGTTAACCAAACTTATTTTATTATATAACCAAACAATTCATCAATAACAGAGTTTATTTGATTTAATATATGGTAAAAAATAATAAAAAGACTCAACACAACAGTATTGAAGGAGTCTGGTCACGGCTGAACATTTATAGGAAATTTTATTTTTAATTCATGTTCAACTCAATTATTTTACGTTTTACTGTTTCCTAAGAGAGACTGATAATATGTATCTTAATGACTTATTTCAACTAAAACAAAGTTTTCTGCTTATTTAGATCCTTACTTCAGGATTATACTCATTTAAGTTAGTTAAAACTAATGAGGTTTCATTCCAAGAATTTTTAATTGTAGATTAGATTTTATACATTTATATAAATCTTATATAGATCATATTTGTACTTCAATTATGAAAAAAAATGTTTAAAAATATTAAATTGTTTTTTAACCTGCATCATTACTGGCTCTAATGACATGAGGCGGCCTTCCACTCTCTGGTAAACTATGGCACAGCTCAGCAAGAGGATGCGTGGATTGTTGCGGCTACCAGGCATGGCACGGTGAGCCAAATTTTTACGGCACACTACCCCGCCCACAATGCAGCTGTCTGACCTCATTCCTCCGCTCACTTTCTTAAGTTGTATGTACCTGTAAACATTTAAGTTCCTTCAGAGATCTTCCTATAACATTATAGATAACAAGCATACTTGAACAATCCTGTAAGTAGAACGAAGTGTTACTTCCAATACCAGAAAAGAGAAAATGTTGTTACATCACTGAAAAGAGAAAGTAGGGAAAGATGGGTGAGTGACATCGGTGAATGGGAAGTGATACCTTATCAGAAGGAAATGAGGACAAAGTGAGGTCCACAAGTGAATACATCAGTGTCATATTCAAGATGTTCACCTCTGTGGATCAATTGCTTTGACAAATACAATCCATATCATAAGACTCAAATCTGTTTGACATAACGGACAATAAACAATCTTAAAGTGTTGAAATAACAGTAAAATGTGAGTAAATGCATTTTTAATTCTAGACAGAGAAGAAAAAAGTACTCTGTTCTGTATGAATAAATATTGACATAAAGTATTAATATTATTATCTTTTGAACAGAAAAATGTACAATATGTCACGCACAAGAGATGATCAAGCCATCTGTGAATGGTGTAGGCATTTAGAATTTAAGTTTAAATTCTTTCTTCATAGCCTACAAAATTTTTCATCCCTGAATGTCACCTGAACGCATAGTCTTCTGTGATGTTGAAATTGGATTGGAGGACGGTGTCCTTCAAACTGATATTCAAATCAAACCTACCAATAAACCAATACCTTCACTATACCAACTGTCAGTTGAACAACACCAAACGCTCCCTACCCTATAGCCTAGCCACCCGTGCCAAACATATCATTTCTTCACCCAAAAACCTAAATAAATACAATAACCAACTTATCAATACCTTCCTAGAGAGGTTACCCTACCAACCTCATGAAAACCCAAATACGTTTAGCAAGTCCCAAAATCAACCCCAAACCAGAAGTAGTTCCCAATGCTTACCCCTTGTCACTAATTACCACCATGGCCCACAGAAACTCAACCAAATCCTAAAAGATGGCTTCACATATTTAAAGCTTCCCCTCACACCAAAAATCTCCTAGAAAAACCTCCTACTGTAACTTTCAGACAAAACAAAAACCTCCACCAATTCCTGGTCCATCCTAAGTTACCTGGCCTGTTCTTAAGACCAACAACCATCCGGTTCTGATTCTTGTAACAAGAAATCTTGCAAAACCTGCCCTATTCATATCCCAGCCACATATTTTACCAGCTCCACTACCTCCGTAACCTACAAGATACCTGGAAACCACTCCTGTGATTCCACCAATTTATTTGATCAACTCCAGTGCTAGCACTGTCCTGCCCAAAATATCGGCCTTACCAGTGAAACCCTCCGAAAACGAATGAATGGCCATAGACATGATTGCAAGTCCAAAATCATGAAATACCTGTCTCTGCCCATACTCTTCTTCATAAACAAAATGTTGACCAGTGTTACACCACTAAAGTAATCAGATCCCTTCCTTCTCATGCCAATAGTTCCCAACTCCGAAGGATGGAATTAGCACACCAATGGATAACTAAATGACCCACCTAATCTGAACATAAGATAGACCACTTACCTTCAACCCCTCCCCCATCAGCAAATTTCATATATAACAATTGAAAAAAAACTGCATCAATACCTGAGTGTATTGAGTTGTACTCTATGGATGTACAACCCCCATCACTGCCACCTACCCAGCAATAGTAGAGGCTAAGTCAGTTTCTCTCTCTATTCACCTGAAGAAAGTGCCAGTGGTACAGAAAATGTGTGATTATGTGAATCTTTTGTTTTTTGTTTTTTTTGCTACTACTCTGGTGTTAGTGGACTTGTTTTCTGAGGTAAGTTTGCTGATTTCCTATCTCTCAAATATACTTATAAATTTAAAACTAATTAATATTATATAATATAGTATATAGCAATCCATATTAGGAGTATTACAGTAAAATTGTCCAATGAAAATATATAATTTCTAAGAGCATTTTTAATAATATTACTGCTTCCTCTTTATGTTTTTAATGTTGGTTGGTAGATTCATAAACTTTAAATGCAATAAAGTGGCTGCTTCTTTGATTTTATTGTATTTTTTTCACAGACGGCAGTTTTTTTTCATAATGGAGTGGTCAGTTAGGTCAGCAAATTTGAATCCTTTTTTTTTAATGTTCATAAGACAAAACCGTTACCGTTAACAATGAACATTTGATTAACACAATAATGGAAGAATGAAGGAAAATTACAAACAAGATGCTGCAAAACATGTCACTTCTGGAGTTTTTTCCCTTAGGATGGCAAATGACCGAAACATACTCAGAAAGTATTTTTAACAACTTCTTATAAATTTTAACTTAATATTTGTAAATACTACCATAATGAAACACAAGTCTAGAGGTGCTGTGTGCATTTGCTGGAAGGATTAATATATATATATTTAAAAAAATATATTATATAATATATGATTAATATATAATATATGATTAATATATAATATATGTTTAAAAAGTTGTGTTCTGTTATTTGTATACTTAGAGTTGTTAGTTTGCTTCAACTATAATTCATTCCAAAGTGTTGGGCCTTTCCCTTGATCTATCACAGACAACTATAAACCTTCATACAGCAAAGTTCTGTTATTTGTATACTTAGAGTTGTTAGTTTGCCTCAACTATAATTCATTCCAAAGTGTTGGGCCTTTCCCTTGATCTATCACAGACAACTATAAACCTTCATACAGCAAAGTTCTGTTATTTGTATACTTAGAGTTGTTAGTTTGCCTCAACTATAATTCATTCCAAAGTGTTGGGCCTTTCCCTTGATCTATCACAGACAACTATAAACCTTCATACAGCAAAGTTCTGTTATTTGTATACTTAGAGTTGTTAGTTTGCCTCAACTATAATTCATTCCAAAGTGTTGGGCTGTACCGGGTCTTTTGACCGGTACATATTTATTTTTTTTTTTTCTTTTCGTCATAGTCTGCCGGGCTGCCTGAGATTCGCTTGTGCCCGGCGATTCGCGTAATTTGGTGGCCGTTGGCTTGGACTCGGTCGTTCCGTGTTCCGGCCTTCGTCTGTCAGGTTGGCCATCAGTCTAGATTGTTCTAGTAGAGTTCTACTCGGCCGAACCACCTTACCATGCGAGGCTAAAGGCTCCTAAAACTCCAGGGTCCTCGAGTGGGACATCTTCCCTCAGCCTGTCGTCCGGGGAAAGTTCGACCATCCACACTGCCAGCCTGGCCTGAGGACCATGTATAGAGGCCATTGGTGACCCTGCTGCCCCAACTACATCTTTGGGTATGAGTCTTCTGTCCTCAGGTCAGTGCTTTCCATCTTGTTTTCCCGGCGGCTGAGCTGGGGGTTGCTAATATAAAAAAGAAAGAAGAAGAAAAAAATGTTTGTGGATATATTTATGTGGCCTAGGCCTAGAACTGGACAGTTCACACATTTCACATTTGATGAAACAGACATGGGGACTTATATTTTTTTTTTTCATTAAAGAGAGAAAAACTTTTTAAAAATACACAAAGATTTTTTTTTATGTTAATATTTATTTTATTTATATTTATTGTTATTTAGTTTAATTAGTTTATTTGGTTGTTACAATTGTTTAGATTTTTATATTTGTTAGGTCCCCATTGTTAAATCATGTTATTATTTATTTATATGTTTAGGCCTAGTTATTGGTATTTATTTTTTGGTTACGTGTATTAGGGGTGTTTTGAAGTGAATGTTTCCTCGAACGGTACCGTTTATATTTTTTTTAAGTTGTTTAATTTTTAAACTCACCAAAAGGGGATTATTGTACTTTTACGTAACTTCTTATTCGGAGCTGCCCAGGGATTCCGGCTTACTCCCTGGCCCGGTGGAATTATGGGCTGTGGGCTAAATTGCCGGGTTTATTTGGGGTTATCGAAATTGTTTCTGAATTTGTCACCTTTTAAATTGTTAATAAATTTTGTCTTACGTTTTGGGTGTCTCTGGCTAGGCTGCAGATAGGCCATGTAGTTGTTAATTGGTAATTTTGGTATTTGTTGAGTTTGTTGTTTTGTAGCTTTTGTGTATTATCTTGTTAATTTTAGGGTTTATTATTATTGATTTAAGTGCGATTTTGGTTGTGGCCTTCTGCCTATTGATATTGTGGCCTTCTGCCAGCCAGTTTTTGCTTTCTTGGTAATAAATCAGTTTTGCTCAGCTGCCGAGTGTTATTTTGACCCTCCAACTGCCACCCGTGATCCCATCGCTTGACTTGTTTTGAGCCATCCCCCAGTTGGCACGCTTTCCAGCTTTGGTGGGGGGTGGATGGGGCTCAATCACCTAATGGCCTCCGCCTGCTCAGGGGGGAGATTGGAGAGCCAAGCGTGCTGGGCCCATAACCCAGAGGTCCGTGGATCGGAACCACGCTCTGCTACCAATTGAGCCCCATCCCCCCCCACCAAAGCTGGAAAGCGTGCCAACTGGGGGATGGCTCAAAACAAGTCAAGCGATGGGATCACGGGTGGCAGTTGGAGGGTCAAAATAACACTCGGCAGCTGAGCAAAACTGAACATGAAGATACAAACAAGAACATGAGTGGAGCAAACAAGACAGTGAAAGATTAACTTTAGGCTATGAATAATTTAAACCAAATTACAATTTAACAAAATATAAAAGACGTATGGAACAAAAAAAATGACAAACTGAAAACTAGGCTATAGATACAGGAGCAAAATGTTATACATGAAAATCAAACTACACAGATAGGCTAGGTTATTGTCAATGAACAAAAATATGATATACAGTTGTGAAATACATGAAATTACATGAAATATTAACAATATTGTAAAATTATAACTAATAATTTATAATATATTAATAGAATAAAATTAAAAGAACGACATGATTTCTCAACGACAATATTGTGACCATATTGTTATCACTGCAAAAAGTTTCCAAATATATTTTCAATTATCAATAACCTAAACATAATAAGAAATAATGCAGATTACTAAGTCCATAATTAATTACAAACTAACAGAAGAGATAAAAATAAAACAAGACATATCAACGAGTTACAGCACATTTTTCAAAGGTATTTATCAGTTAACATAACAAAATTTATTACATTTTTATTTTTAATTTTTATTTTCCTACTACCAAATGAACAAAAACTTATTCCTAACTTACCTACCTATATAGACCACTATGCTTATAACTCGTTTTTTAACATAAATATAAGGGAATACAAAAATCAAGTTGAACTTAAATTTAAAATTAAATTAACATTTGAAGTTAAATCGATTTAAACACTACATAGAAACATTGCAAACATAATACGAAAAACAAATACAGTTCTGTACCCTGTAAATTATTGTTTTGTAAAAAAGTTGGTTATTGTTTTTTGTTTTTCGCACCTGGCCCTCTTGCGAGCGGCATCGACACGCAGACGACGGAGAAACAGGATGTCCATTGCCGAAGCACCTTGCTGCTCAAAATACGTCAACGCACTTTCAACAGCTTTCAGTCCCTCGCTGTGACTCATTTTTATTTCAGTAGGCTTGCTTTTATTCTCTTCATTAGAGTCACCAATGCTTTCTTCATTGTCTTCTTTTCCTTTTACAACTTCAACAATTTCCGCATCCGAAAGAATGTTTTCTCCAGTGTCCTGCTCCATCCATTCTGTTACGTCACAGTCATTGGCATCTTCACAACCAGGAACCTGTCTTATTAAATCCACTAGGCCAGAATCCTCTTCATCAGGTTTTTCAACAAACTCATTTCCTTCATTGTCCAGTAGTTTTCTCCAGGAACGCACCAACGTAATAGGACGTAATTCACGCCATGCATCTGCAAGCCATCCAATGACGTCTAATAAGTCAATTTTTTTCAAGTTTTTCACCAAATCTTGATCATCTTCAACGGCATCCAAAATATGTGACAGCAGCTTGCGGCGGTATATCTTCTTTAAAGCCGCTAAAACCCCCTGGTCCATAGGCTGGCAGAGTGCAGTCACATTGGGGGGCAGGAACATGGTCTTTATATCACCATCTTGTAACTCATCTGCGTCTGGATGTGAAGAGGCGTTGTCTAAGATAAGAAGTGCTTTTCTTGGGAGGTTTTTCAGTTTCATGTGTCTTTCAACTGCAGGTACGAAACTATGGTAAAACCACTCTTTAAAGATTACTCCATCCATCCATGCATTTGACTGGTTTTTATATGACACAGGAAGACTGGTTACATCAATATGTTTAAAGGCACGTGGCTTTTTAGCTTTACCAATAAGACACAGTTTTAGCTTATCATCCCCTGTTGCATTACAGCAGGCCAAGACGGTAACACGTTCTTTGCTTCTCTTGTATCCAGGAGCAGAATTTTCATGTTTCGAAGCTAGGCTTTTATTTGGCAAGAGTCTAAAATTCAACCCCGTTTCATCGCAATTGTAAATTTGGTCGCCTGTCAAACCTTCACTTTCAATAAGCTGTTGAAATTGGTCTTTGAATTTTAAAAAACCCGTCATGTCCCCAGAAAGTTTTTCACCACATACAGTAAGTTGCCTGACACCGTAACGCTTCTTCCACCTGTCAAGCCAACCGGTACTTGCTACGAATTCTGGATCTCCTTCCTTTTTACACAGCTCATACAATTTTATTGCTTTTTCTTGCAATATCGGTCCTGAAATTGGGGTTCCTTTTTCTCTAGCTTGACGAAACCATAGGTACAGTGCCTCACTTACTTCATTGAATTCACTTTCTTTCATATTTTTTCTTTCTTTTAATGTTTCACTGCAAATTCGCTTAGCACACCACGCTTCTATTTCTGTTCTTTTTCTTTTCCAGTCCCCGATTGTACTTTTGCCGACCCCGAAATCCATAGCCACCTTGCTTACACTTTCTCCTTTGTCCAGTCGTTTTAATGCACACAACTTCTGTTCCATTGATAAGTTTACTTGTTTTCTTTTAGATGTAGTTGCCATGATGAGTTAACAACACTAACACAGCACAATCCACTAACTCCCAACAACAGTAGATAAACGTTGTGCGATGCACTGACTTGTATGTAGCAGACCACTGTGATGCACACTCTACACTGGTTTGCGCTCGACTGAGGACTGGACTGGACTGAGAATGCACGAGCGAGACTGACTCAGGAATATGGCGGCCGGCGACGGTGACGGGAGGGGGAAATAACTGTCCCGTTACACATTGACGCTCAAGGTCAATGCCCGCTCGCACGGGGAATACACTCGTAGATTCAATATTATCGCATTCGCGTAGTATTTTCGTTTTACAAGGTCAAAATCGGTAACTCCAACTGAAAAAAGGCTCAATAAACACTATACAGAATTACAATTGAAAATAAAACAAGATATAATAAAGCAATTACTGGTAAAACTGTAACATTGAGCACATGGCTTTAACCTAGTCTGAGAAACATCTAGACAAAGAACACAAATTTAACAATGCACTGAAAATTACAACTAACCCCGATTATTATAATCATTTAAACAAAGTATTTTCACCAAAAGGGTGATTAGATATTAGAAATTACAAAAGAACACTTACGTTTTAGGAGCCTTTAGCCTTGCATGGTAAGGTGGTTCGGCCGAGTAGAACTCTACTAGAACAATCTAGACTGATGGCCAACCTGACAGACGAAGGCCGGAACACAGAACGACCGAGTCCAAGCCAACGGCCACCAAATTACGCGAATCGCCGGGCACAAGCGAATCTCAGGCAGCCCGGCAGACTATGACGAAAAGAAAAAAAAAAAAATATGTACCGGTCAAAAGACCCGGTACAGGGCCTTTCCCTTGATCTATCACAGACAACTATAAACCTTCATACAGCAAAGTTCTGTTATTTGTATACTTAGAGTTGTTAGTTTGCCTCAGCTATAATTCATTATAAAGTGTTGGGCCTTTCCCATGATCTATCACAGACAACTATAAACCTTCATACAGCAAAGTTCTGTTATTTGTATACTTAGAGTTGTTAGTTTGCCTCAACTATAATTCATTCCAAAGTGTTGGGCCTTTCCCTTGATCTATCACAGACAACTATAAACCTTCATACAGCAAAGTTCTGTTATTTCTTTTTAACTATTTGGGTGGGATGAAAAGGCAAAATATGTTTTAGTCCTTCTACCAATCTATTAAGGGTGCTGGTGGACATTGTTTTACAGCCTGTTAGTCCTTAGCACTGACGTATGACTAGCTGTCAATACTTTTATAACTATAGATATAAACATATAAATACTAACTGTCGTATATCCATATCTTCAGAGTCAGAATGCAGGTCAGGACGTACCGTGTCTACAACTTGCTGAGCCAGAGGTAGGATTGTGTCGGCCCAAGATTGGGCTAGTCCCTCGCTGTTGAGGAGCTGCTTTATCAACATGCCCAAGTGCTGTTGGAATCCCCCACTGTTACAATAGCACAACTCAAACTGATTGTACATTACTCTTAATTTGATTTAAGAAATATACAATGAATATAATTAAAAAAAAAGAAGTAACAACTTTTTAGTAAACAACATACCAACAAATAAATTATGTAAGAGAGGACTTTTTAGTCCTAACCTCACCAATTGTTACTCAATTTGTACAATAAGGTCATTTTCATTTCAGTTCATGTTCATATAGGAGAGAGGATTTGGAACCATTTAAAATTTAATAAAATGCCAGGTAAGAAGATACTATAGGATTAATAAGTAAAATAAGCTACTACACGACTATTACTGTTACACTAGACTTTATCACAATCATTTAGCCTTTGAGGAATAATCTTATACTATAAAACGAGCAAGGAATTGTATGTATCTTTATATGTACCTATTTCCAGTCATTTTATTTCAAAAACGGCTTTACCAATTTTCTTCGTACTTTGTCTATAAAAAGGTTTTCTACCTCAGGAATCCAATGGATTTGGTGACAATTTTGAGAAAACTCATTTTCTATGAGTTTTCACGATTCCAAAAGTACACAGTAAAAATATAGGAGACAGGCGGGTGGGTCAATACCACTGTTTAATGTTTACTATTTACTATTTCAACATGTGAGTTATGATTTTAATTTATTTTTTTAAATAACACATGTTTTTCTGAATCTGTTAAAATGTAAACAAACCAAATATTATTGTAATTTTTTTACCTATGTCTAATATACACAATTCAGTTATTCTCGAACTTTATTTCATTTTTATTATAATTTCAACGCACCGCAACGCATATTTATGGTCCTTCGAGCCGGATTACAGCAAGTAAGATAAATTTACAGTTCATTGATAACTTCAGTTCAGTGTATTTTAACTTTTTCTTAGATGCCAGGCGGACGTCCTCCAAAACGACGCAAGTTTAATTTTAATAAAAATGAGCCACCAATACCGAATTTAAATGAATCCCAAGATACTGAAACATGCTATGAAGCTGAAATTGAAAATACAGATCTTGATTCAAACAATGAAACAAATCTTATGACTTGTATTAATACTTTGCAAACAACTTCTACAAATAATTCTGGAAATACCTTACAAACTTCTAGCAACTTTCTTAATTACGATTTGCCATCAACCTCGGGGGTAACATTTAATAATGTCGTCCAAACAACAATTTTTAATCAAGAAAGTAATGATACTCCTGCTACTGCTAGACCAATGCATAAAGCGAAAGTTGCTTGCAGAGATAGATTGATAGGAGTTATTATGGATTTGAATGATTCACAGAGTCAAGAATCAGAAGAAAAAAGAATTCATCGGGAACGTAACAAAAAATTGAATGAAACAGCAGAAGAGCGTCAACAACGTTTGAGTGATGATCTTTCAAGAGTCACTCAACGAATCTCTCAAGAAACTTGTGAGCAAAGAAGTCAGCGGTTGAGTAATATGGGCGAAAGAGAAAATCAACGAAGAAATGAAGAAACTCCTGAAGAAAGGAGTCAACGGTTGGATATAATGCGTCACAGAATTAATCAACAAAGAAATGCGGAAACTCCTGAAGAATGAAGTCAGCGGTTGAATGATATGCGTCAGAAAAACAGCCAACAAAGAAATGCAGAAACTCCTGAAGATAGAAGTCAGCGATTAAATGCAATGCGTCAGAGAAATAGTCAACAACGAAATGAAGAAACTCCTGATCAAAGAAGTCAGCGATTAGAAAATTTAAGAATGCGTGCAAATGAAATTCGAGCTGCTGATACCCATGTTCGCAGGGAACAGCGTCTTGAAGAACAGCGACGTCGGAATGCTCGTTTTCATAATGGGAGATAATTATTGTGTTTATAACAAAATCAAACAACTAATAACAAAACCAAATCTTTACAGATGAGACCCTAACCCGATCGGAGATCGGCTTTCCTGGTACTTAGTAATTAACTAAATGAAATCAGAGGTGGGGTAGTTGTGAGAAAGGGAAGTTTCTGATAATAGATAGTTTTTGGAGTGGCCGTAGCTAAAGGCCTAAGGCGGTGGGTTACATTTTTAGCATGCAGTCAATATCATATCAAAATCTCTTTATTCACAAAAATTATATGATAATAATTATTTATTTATCTCATAAAACACAATTACAATAAAGTAGAAAACAATACTAATCATGAGAAAGCCTTCACATGGGCTAATGCCTGTGGGTTGAGGCTAAATCTGTACAGTCTCACATACAACAACAGTTATATAAACCTATCTTTAACTTTATCACTCACAATCTATACACACCCTCATCCTGTTCTACTCTGTTACTCATATCCACTCATGCATCCATGCCACCTTCCTCCCTTTCTCATATATACACTCACACTCTTACCACACCTTCTCACTTCCTAATACACTCATTCTCACTAACTCACTCAAACACTAGATCCCCTCACACAGAAGACGTACTATCAAGCGTGCATATACACACAAGACGTACAAAGCACATCCTTACACAATGCAACACAAAAAAGATGTGCACAATGCAAACACCCTCACCCCACACTGTGTTTCCATCACAATCACTCATTCGAACCCTGATTGGAAATAAATGACCATTAATGAACCAACTGACCGGTGAACTATTTCTAGCAATTGTTGTCTAGGGGAAAAAATGAGTATCGGATTTGTACTTATGCTCGAAAATCGCACCAATGATTCGGATTCCACGTTAAATTGTAGGTCACTTAGTTTGCCTAACTATTTGAATATTAAATAAACAGCACAATTTGAACTTAAGGCAAACTCAATTAGTAACCAGACTACACAGGTCTTCCACACTAATTTAATCATTTATATTCACATTAGAATACACACAAGCTGCGACATGTCGCTGCCTCAAATCTGAATCATGTATTTTAAAATGATTGTCAATGTGGCTAATGTTTACTTCCTCTACTCAACTGAAACATTGTAAAAATGTTCTTTTGAGTAGAGAAACGCCCTCTTTCAGTTCTTTCTCTCTCTATTTTGGTGATAAGTTTTCAGTAAAAATATTTGCTTTTGATAGCTTGCTGAGTGCTTACTTTGAGGCTTCTATTAAAAAAAAAAAAACAGAATATACGTTTCTGGAACCGATTAGAGAATATTGATTATGAACTCAATTACCTGAGAGCTGTGTATGCCTGCCGTTCCCCATTGTCCAAGCGCAAGCTTTGCACCGAAATTGTATGCCAGTTTACTGGAGTGCCCGGCTCTCTTGGACCTTCTCGATATGTCTGAACCATCGCTCTCACCACCGTGTCTCCAAGTCCCTCTCCCTTCTCAGAGTTTTCATAGTTTGTCACTCCGTCTAATAACAACACAAAGAATTTAATAGTGCAAATCACTATTTACAATTTTTTCAGGTATACACAAATGTGAAATATGATGTGATTATAAGGGAGTCATAAATAATTTTTCTTTTTTAAACTTCATTTGCTAGTTCGCATGGGCTGCAAAATGCGTGAACTTTATTCAACAAGTGGGGACTCGAACCTTGGACCCTTGGTCCTCTGCAGTCCAAAGCTTTAGCCACTGAGCCACCACACCGGCAATGTCCTCAATATTTTAGATGAATTTGGACATTACATTTAAAGATTTTCAACAATCAAAACTTTATAAGATTATAAAGATTTATAATACGATCAAGACTTTTTTCACACAACGTCAAATGGAGTGTGTCATTGTACTTACCTGTTATTAATGTTTCTCCTATTATGATGTTCCCTGTTTTTATTTATTGAGTGATTGGTAGTCTCCATTAAAAAAGTTACACTGTTTATTTTTTATTAATTTATTAAATGTGTATTTATTTATTTATAAACATCACGTTATAACATAATTTATGACAAGTGATTTGTTATATGGTGATTTTTATTATTTTATTGACGGTTAATAGTTTCATTACTTTATCAACATGTTATCCTTTTTATTATAAAATGGTCTATTATGCTTTACTACTATGTAATATTTTCACAGTGCTATATTGCTTGGGTCCTTCACTCTTGTTGGGTCTGTTGAGCTTTACTACTATGTAATATTTTCACAGTGCTATATTGCTTGGGTCCTTCACTCTTGTTGGGTCTATTATGCTTTACTACTATATAATATTTTCACAGTGCTATATTGCTTGGGTCCTTCACTCTTGTTCGGTCTATTATGCTTTACTACTATGTAATATTTTCACAGTGCTATATTGCTTGGGTCCTTCACTCTTGTTGGGTCTGTTGAGCTTTACTACTATGTAATATTTTCACAGTGCTATATTGCTTGGGTCCTTCACTCTTGTTGGGTCTATTATGCTTTACTACTATGTAATATTTTCACAGTGCTATATTGCTTGGGTCCTTCACTCTTGTTGGGTCTATTATGCTTTACTACTATGTAATATTTTCACAGTGCTATATTGCTTGGGTCCTTCACTCTTGTTGGGTCTATTATTGGTCGGTAGCGTAGTTGGTTCAATCCCAGCTTCATGTGCTAAAGATTGTCAGTTCGATCCCAATCAAAGTCAATACATTTTGAGAAGGACCAGCTGATAACCACCGGCTGTTCATTTGTCATTGGGCTATTAATTAATGACACTTTCTAAGGAATAGTCGGCCTTAGTTTGTAACAATGACTACATTCGCACATCTATACTCATCACACTTAATCGAAATCCATATTCGCCCATATCTTGACGATCGGCGTCTTATGAATAAATAAGTAAATAAATTATGCTTTACTACTATGTTATATTTTCACAGTGCTATATTGTTTGGGTCCTTCACGCTTGTTGGGTCTGTTATATCTAATTCTTCTTTAATTTTGGAAACTGTGGTTTATTCTGTTACGACTGTAGCAAACTTACACGTAACTTGAGAATGAGGCTATTAAACTGTACTAGGGGTATGCAAGTACTTGAAACTTCGAGTATTTTACTACTTGAACTCGGCTTGAAGCTTCTGAAACTATTCGAAGTTCGATCGAGTAGTTGTATTTCACGAAATATCATATTTACATCTTAATTTAGTTTTAAAAGTGAACAGTTTTATAAGTTATGAATAAAAAATGTGTGCTTCCTTGTGTTTTATTTTACTCTTAATCATACATTCAATTCAAAATCAACAACAGAGCTGGAAAGTTAGCGCTCACTGTAAATAGTTACTGTAGTAGCGATCACACATGTTGGTTTTCGAGTCTACTAGGCACTTATAACCTAACCTAAAATAGCGTGAATAAAACAGAAGTGCTGGTTAGTGTCTTTGTGACCAAGAAAGGGAACGAGAGATCCGGTTCAAGATACTCAAAAAGACCTGTTACCGATAAAAATCTAATGGCCTATACGCTTTGGAAATTATGCATATTTTCGTTCATATCAATAATACCGTTCAATCAAACGGGTCCCGAGATCGGGTCACTTTACATCCCTAGAATCGACACAACATTATTGATTTATTTTCCAGCAAATACAAAAAAATATATATTATCTGTGGTGAACGTCTATTTATTATTATACCGAAAACACCTTAGATCGCCAAAACTGTGAGTAATATTTGCACATACAATATTTTTTCCTGTCAAATTGTTGAACGGTTTTCTGCCTAGGTTAGACGATAACACTGTTGGAGTGTAAAAGGTATAAGTACGATAATTTTGATTCGTAAACTCACAGAACGGTTCCCTGTTCACATTGACGTCGATGTAAACTGTAAAACAATCACGAATCAACCCAACTGAGGGAGAAACATGTTGGAAGACCTTTTCTAAACAAAATACGACGTATTTAGAGATTTTTTTGAATTTTTATTGAACCGAAGCCTTATCAAACGTCTCATTTTTTATTCATAAGTTTATATATAATTTAGCTGCCCAAAATCTTCACTGTATCACTATTTGGCACTTAGCTGATATTTCAGACTGCATCTCGTTGCCAATATCGGCTAGACCTATTATATTAGCCGACTACGTCTATGTGTTTCGATATAATTATTCGAATTACACCCGGTTTTCATGAATTTTTCGTTATGATATAATTATTTATCTGTTTAACTACCTCATATATCGAAGTAGTTTCAAGTTGCACATATTTCATTACCGATCATAATTTAAAAACTAATTCATCCAAAGTGACTTTAACATTTATTTTAGTAAACTTACTTAGTCATTATTATCAATCGATTGAACTACAGTTTCTGTCATCCAGATTTTCAAATTTGATTATATAATTCAGACCTTATTTCTGGCTAGTTGTAACCTTGTTATTACTGAATTAAATGCCCACAGAATACAGACCCACTTTCTTGGTATGTACACAGTAAATTTTTGGTTGAGAGGAGGCAATTCTGAAAGCAAATGACTGCATTTGGCGATGACGCCTGAATTTTAGCATCAGTTTGGATGGATGCCGTTTTTGCCAACAAGCTTTGCTACGTTAACGCGGTACACTTTGAACTGAACCACCAGATAAACATATCGCCTGGCTGTGAAACAGTATAGTTGGCTTACATAGAAAATGTAATCTGCGATATGAGTGAACAGATTTAATCTTTATAATCCACACTGTTTCAATTAATAATATACTTTCTTACATAATATTAGTTTTGAAAAAAGGGAAAAGGTTAAACAAAATAATGCCATATAAAATGTGGGAAGGCAGAAAGTAAAAAGTTTTATTTATCAAATGTTACAGTTACAAACAACAAATCAAAATTATTGTGCTCAGTTTAGATGTATATATTTACGAATCTGGCAAAACTTAACATAGGCTTAGGATGGTGTCTGACTTTTACAGCTGTCTTGGGTGAACAGGAAATTCTTATGTAAATACTCGCTCGAAAATATTCGATACTCGGAAAAATGACCACACTACCTATAAATACTCTTTCAATTGTATAAGTTTTTAAAGATAGAAAGAAACGCAGCAATAACATTTGTTTCTTCAATATATTTCTTTGTCCATGGAACACAAATTCCCTTATTCACCACTTTCTAAAATTAATGCACAATCTTCTTTGGTAAGATCTATGATTTATTCTGATTTGTCATCAAAGTTTCAAATATATTATGTTCTTTTTTTTCTAGTATGAACTATCATATTACACTGAATCATCACCACCTTTTTACTTTAAAAAAATAATTGAGTGAAACATTACCCCAAAGAATTTCTTAGTTACAATTGAAATAATGGGGGCCTGCTGGCCAAACTGCATGCCACTTGCTTCTGGAGCATGATGGTGTATAGGAGGCCACGTGCAAAAATATGGTGTCAGAGGTGCAAAAATAATTGCAACTCTGTAACTCTAGAAGTTGCATTTGCCCATCCATCCCCAAACCAATGCATGATTTGAAAAGTCATGGGAGTTGCCTCTCCTTTCCTGCTTGGCTACCAGACAGCGCCAGTTATCAGTAGCTGACGCCTGCATTTTGCAGCTGACCATTACTTCACTTGAAAACGTTTCAGATTTACATTTTTAACATGTTTTTTTATGAAAAGAGTTACTAGTGTCCTCTGAGATTTTCTCTAACTGTTTTGGCTTATTTTAAAACAAATATATGAAATTAGAACAATAGTAATTGGTGTATACAAAATAAACCACAATTTAAAAAAAAAAAATCTTCTCAGAGGGCACTAGACAATTGTGTCCTCTTTCAAAAAAGGTCAAGTTTAAAACTCTATAAGTTTATAAATAAAGCTCTAATCTATTTTGAAATTAACATTGGTCCTATGGAGAATCAAATTCAAAATTACGACAGTTGTATCAAACTCTTTAAGCACTTCCTGAGAGACTATGAACTTAAAAGCTGGCATGTTACAGAGTGCTGAGTTCAAATCACCAAAAGCATTAAAATATTGCTTACTAACTGTTTTTAAGAGCATTTCTTGTGGTGAGAATAGATATTTGGAGCAAAAACTAAGGTACTTCCCGGAAAGCTTACTGATATGAGCCGGCCTGATGCTTGAACCACTGAGAAAACTTTAACAAAGCTCACTTTTTTGTTTTGAGGACTTTATTTCATACAAAAAAGGATTTTAATTGATTTCTCAGCAAAAAGAGGGGGTTTCCACCTTCCTCCAAAATTCTCAGTGATTGTGTGGACATCCAAATCATACTTTATTTGTGGCTTTGAAACTTAAACACAATGTACTGTGGGCAAAAAAAAAATAAATAAATAAAAAAAATAGAGACTTTGCACATCAAAAATTGGATTTGAAAATAAAGGTATTCTTTCCCTGAATCAAATACTTTCAAATTGTTGTCAAAGTATGTGAGTCTCACAGCCTTAAAAATTATCAAAAACTTACAGTGGAAAACACTTAAATTTTTCAATCTGTGTGAGTCTTTGACATTCCTGTTGGCAGTTTACGTATACTTTAGACAATAGACAATAGAGCTGTATTACCATGATCATAAGAAGAGGTAAATGCGTCTTAGACTTTAATAATATTTAGAATTTGCTATGTCTAAGTTATTACATTTTTCATTACAGCATGTCTAAATCTGAACTGTTTAAGTTTTGAATGCAAAATTGTTACACAGCTGATATCATATGCTAAAACATAACAAATAAATGGCATCAACATAAAACATTGGCCATGAGATTAAAATGGTTACTAAACACTCCTCATATAAATATAGAATACAGAAAAAGTTTCCCTCTGGACTGTAAAAAGTATTACTGAGACAGAAGTTCGGGTAAAGCTAGTTTCAGTTTCTCTGGTGTATGACACATGAATCTCAAAATGTACACATTCAAAGCAATGTACAGGAAAACTGCTGGTTCATTTGTATAGAAACTCTTGTATTGGCATGCTTACGTGTGTTAATCTTAAACCTCTTGGCCGGCTGAGAGGGAGCTGGACGGCTGATGTGGACAGTGTTGTCCCCCACGTTGAGATCCAGGTGGAACAGACTTGTGGATACAGGAAGAGCCACTTCAGATGCAGGACAGTCTGATTCTGAGTCTGTCAAAAGCACAAACACTGTGTGGCTATCTTCCATATCTGGCCCAATATGAACGAACATGCAATCATGCAGACAGAGGAAAAAGAAAGTGGGTAAGAAAAAGTTTTGTTAGGGTGAAAAAAAAAAAAGAAATCTCTTAGTTATGTATATAATATAAAATAAAAGTGATAATTTAAACAAAAATTAAAAATGATTCTAACAAAAGGGTTGCTTTTCTTAGTTTATACACATCATATTAGTTCAAGGAAAACTAAAATCATAGTATTAAGAGGTTTTAAAATTACAAATCAAAAACTACAATCAGAATACCCATAAAATAACATTCAAGGACCAAAATAAATAACCCATAATAAGTATCAAAATTCTCTACCTCCAAAATTTCACAAAATCTGTATATTGAACTCCAATATTCCTTTTAAACAATCCAGCATTTCTTATAGACAACACTCATTTTAAATCATTGACCACAATACTTGCAACCTGAAAATTTTATTTACCAAATTCAATTAAGTTTAAATCCAACAGTATACAGGCCTATCTATCAATAGCCTTGGAACCAGAATAGACTTGATATCAAAACAATATTAAAATACAAGCCTGTCCTAAAACATTTTACGAGTCACCTCGTTATTGAACCAATGATTTGAACCAATGTTAAAGCACAATAATAACAACATCCTTACATCCAAACTGAAACTGTTCATAGCTCAGAGGATAACTACGTCCGTCCACACTTGAGCGCTTTCACTTTCAACTTGTATTTAAATAATCAATTCAATATGTTTCAACGTATGCCTTACTGACTGTACTTTGGACTCATGCCATTTCACTGTCCTCATTCCCTGTCCTTCACTTCAGTGCAATGTGTTCAAGATGGATGAAGGCAATGCAATTTTGTTAGGGGATCTCAGGGTTCTATACATAGTATTAAGTCAAGTTAAGAAACGTAAAAAGTCGAGGTGATCAATTTGGATGAAGAATTATTTTGCAACCCATGGCTGTACTGCCAGAAATACCATCATGAGCGAGTCCTTCATCTACCTTGGTGTTACACAACAAACTACATAAACTAGTGTTTACTGTCACTTCCAACACCACTTTTCTTCTCTGTCACTTTTGGAGTTTTTAAGAAAAATAAGATCTCAGGCTTTTGATCTCATTTCTAACCACATTCTCAGTTATAACTTATTTAATAGCTAAACCTTGATATGCATAATTTATTTTATTTTTGTTGGTTTAACACAGACTACGTATATGCCATAAGTACTTGTAAGACCGTTGGTCTTTCATGAATTCAAGAGTTAGTTTGTTGTTCATAATGTTACAACATTCCAAAATGTCAACAAGTCAGTGGAGCACACAGAAATCCAACTGTGGTGGAGCTCCGTGTGCTATGGAAAATACTATTTTGGTCTACAAATGGGCATACCTTAACGCAAGCCTCCTGGTGACAAGGCATGCGCTTAAGCGCACACAAAAGGGCATGAGTGTGGACATAGCTATGGGAATTTTTTCACCAATGGTTCACTAAATCAAGAGACCACCTAAACCTACAAATCATATAATTTGTTTCAGATTCTCTGGCGTAAGATATGTATAAATATGACAAAATTACGCTATTAGATCAATTGGCAGTATAACTCATTTTACTTATAAAAATGTTTAGCATCAGTACACTAAGTTAATTTTTTCTTAAGTCGGTAGAAATAATTTTTTTATTTGATGACGGAACTCCTTATCAGGCTAATTAGCAGTCCTAGGGGCTATCATCTTTCTCATGAAGTCAATATAAAATATGAATAATTTATGATTTTATAAAACTAGTGAACATGACATAACACAAATTTATCACAATATAAGAACAAAATCATGGTAATCAGTTTCGGTAAACCATATTTACTTTCATCAGACTAGAGGAATTCACAAAGGAACCAATCACTATAATATTTGTAAATGTTGTACTTATGTTGTAATAAATTTGAGTTGTATGACATTGAAATGTTTTGTATTTTTACCAATATGTAACATGCTAACTAAGAAACTACTTTTATAATTTTGTCCTAGAGAAGTGTTTTACATTCTGTATTTTCAATTTTGTTCAAATTTTAGGAGAAAAATAAAGAATCTACAGTAGTCCCTCTATAATACGGCCCTGTGCCAATCTGGCACCCCCAGTAATCCGGCCAGTTATTGATATAAGAACCGGTTCTGGTTCCAGCCAAAGGGGGAGATAGCTTTTATATCAGGAATGTTTCAGGAGTGAAAAGTGCTGATAAACAGAACAATGGATCGACAGTTTCTGACCAAAAGATAAATGAAATAACTTTGTGAGACCTAAGAAACAAAATAACTTCATCAGAAAAAATCTGCCCACAGTCAGCCTATTTCCTTATCAGGAAAGAATAGATACTATCAGCACTGAAAGAACAGATAACATTAGAATTCCAAAGGCAGTAAAGAGGAAGATCATCCTTGCAGCCTGAGCCCCACCCCTGTTTATCCTGACCCTTTCTTATCACTTCCTGCCAGATAAAAACACCTGATGGCAACATTCCATTCTATTTACAATTCATATCACATTATGAATATGATTATGCTTCTAGTTTTATAGTGTATAATATTTAAAAGGTTTTTATAGTGAGTTAAATATATTAGAGTTTCTTTGTTTAGACATGTTATTAATAATGCAAAACATTGCATTAAAAAAAAGATAGGAAATATTATTGAAAAATACATTTTAAAATAATATTCTGTCAGTACAAGACAACTCTTAGTCATTTTTACTATTATTTTTGTTATTTTCATCAATAGTTACATTTTATTTTAACTATTTTTCTTTTTTGCAAAGTTTAAAGGATTGATGTTTTCAATTGTTGTAAGCTCTTTAACTTGTTTTTGATGCATATGCAACAGTGTTATATAACTCCATTTCAACTGGTGTACCATACTTTTCTTACATTGAAACTATTGTATATTTTTACTGTAAAAATTAACTTTTTTAGTTACAATATACATTATGTAATTTAAGCATGTTTTGCAATTGAACTCCAGTAATCCGGCTTTTTCACTAATCCAACACATACCTGGTCCAAATTGTGGATTAATGAGAGACTACTCTAATATTACTTTCTAATGACATTCATTGATTGACTTTTAAGCTTAACAGATTTTTACATTGACAGGTGTAAAAACTGCCGATTCTTATAAAACAATTACGTGGATATCACAGAAGAATTAATGCAAGAGCTGAAGTCCATTGAAAATGGCGCTGAAATTAAATAAAATATTCAAACTAAGAATTACCAAATAAGTTTTCCCATTGTAAATCAAAGAAATTATGATAATAAACTAGTGGTTTGAACAAGTGAAAAATATTTTTCAGTTATAAAATATGAAAAGACTCTTAATAAGAAAATGTGGTGACGTGTATCATGCAAAGCACATAAGGAAATGTAGTATAATGTACAAAACACTTGATACTAACCAGTAGTGGTGTAATCGTGTGGGTGGTCCGCTGGCCACATTTCATCCGAGGAAGGAGGAGGAGGTGTGTGAGCAGGGGAGTGCAGCCGAAAAGTGGTTGCATTATCATGGAATTCTGTAGCGTCTGGCCCGACACCTTCTATATAACCTGTCTCCAACAGGGTCTGTCCTATGGCCACTCCCTGTGATCTGATAACATAAATTTCTAATCAATGAAATTTTATTCTGCCAATTTTCAGTCTATTCTATAAAAATTTACAACCATACAAGTGAAAAGTGTTGTTTAAAAGTAAAAATTAGAATCTACATTTTCCGGTGACAACCGCGTCAAGCTACAATCTACAATATTTACAAGATAACCAGACGTTTTGCCCATACTGTGATGTGACATCCTCAGTGGTCAATACTGAGGATATCACATCACAGTATGGGTGAAACGTCTGCTTATCTTGTAAATATTGTAGATAGTAGCTTGACGCGGCTGTCACCGGAAAATGTAGATTCTAGTTATGACACCGGCTGCTTAAACCGTAACCGGAAAATGTAGATTCTAGTGATGACACCGGCTGCTTAAACCTAAGTTCTAAGAAAAGGAAAAATTCTTTATTTAAAGTAAATACTGGGTGTTTCAAAATGAATAGCGGGGTTTTAAAGTGTTATAATATTTATTACATCAAACTTACAGCCACAAGTGATATATCAAACAAAAGAGGAACTCAAACAGTTTTACATAATAGCCTACAAGTGTTCAATGTGAGCACCATTCGTTACTCGGCACACGTCAAGACGATATGCGAGTTCTTCCCAAACCTTGGTTAGTGTCTCATTAGTAATTGCCGCAACAGCTGTTTCAATCCTGTTCCTTAATTCGGGAAGGTTGGCTGGCATTGGAGGCACATACACTCGATCCTTAATAAACCCCCAAAGATAGAAATCACACGGCGTTAGGTCGGGTGACCGTGGAGGCCATGAATAACAAGCGCCATCATTAGGCCCCTTACAGCCAATCCAGCGGTCGGGTACTGTGAGGTTAAGCCAATCGCGTACCTCGTTATGCCAGTGAGGCGGCGCACCATCTTGCTGAAAGACGAAGTTCTCTGGTTCATCCTGTGTCAGTTGAGGGAAGAGCCATAGCTGTAGAGTATCCAGATAAGAGGGACCAGTTACAGTTGCTTCACCAAAAAAGAAAGGACCATAAACTTTCTGTCGGGATATGGCACAAAAAACATTCAATTTAGGGGAGTCTCGTTGCACTTGTTCCATCATGCGGGGATTTTCTGAACCCCAAATCCGAACATTATGGGTGTTTACTTGACCACTAAGGTGGAAGGTCAATTCATCACTGAATACGACAAGATCCAGAAAATTTTCATTGTCATTCAACAACATGTCGTTAGCAAAGTTGGCACGTAAAACATGGTCAGTAGGCTTCAGAGCCTGTAACAACTGCAAACGATAAGGACGTAGTTGCAAGCGTCGCCGCAAAACTCTCCAAACAGTCGTCACAGGAATTGCTAATTCACGACTAGCCTTCCGAACGGATTTCATAGGGCTACGCGTGAACGAATTACGCACTTGCTCAACGCTCTCTTCACTAGTTCTTGGTCGTCCCGTACTCTTGCCTTTACAAAGGCAGCCAGTGTCTTCAAACTGATGATACCATCTACGAATATTGTTATCACCTGGAGGATCACAACCGAACTTAATCAGGAACGCACGTTGCACAGTAACAACAGATTCCGTCTTTGCAAACTGTAAAACACAAAACGCTTTCTGTTCTTTAGTCGCCATCTTTGCTACTAGCGCTTTCTATCGGATTGCAGCGGAAACATTCCGCACTGATGCCAACAAACAAAACTGTTTGAGTTTCTCTTTCATTTGATATATCCCTTGTGGCTGTAAGTTTGATGTAATAAATATTATAACACACTAAAACCCCGCTATTCATTTTGAAACACCCGGTACATAACTTTTTATGTTTTTTTTTTTTTTTTTATTCGCCTATTGGCAATGACACCGACTAGTTGAACTCTCAAGTATCCAAAACAGCCTTAAGGCCCAAACATGTAACATTTAAAAATAGGGCTTAACTGGCTGAGTGTGAGTTTATAAAGAATAAACTTTCAGCATCCTTAGACCGGCTATTATTGCAGTCAAAAAAATCTAGGCGGTAAAGCCTGTTTGCAATGCCAGCATCACTGGATCACTCACTCCAAAGTATGAGCAAACAAATGGATCTATGGGTGAAAGGTATATTCCGAAACTCTAAGACCAATAGAATCAACTGAACCAGAATGGTCATGAAGAACTCTGTAAAAAGATTGCTGGTAGTAACAGGCTGACAAGCTAAAGATTGATAAATTCAGCTCTGCACACGTTTCCACTTCAACAAGCTCCGAAAACTTCCACTACATCCATGAGAGAAATTTCCTCTGGACAGCCTCGACAGCTGCATCTGTGTATAGCTGGTCCTTTTTCCAAATAACAGTGGTATACTCAAGGTGACTTCGAACCAAGGACTTGTAATGTTAAACAAGCGTGCTTGTCATTGAAATAACTGGCAATCCACATGGTAGGACCCAAGTTCCTCCTAGCTTCTAGATATCTCCAAGTTATACATGTTTTCATTATTTAGAATGTACATGCTTTCAGAAAAAATATTAACAAGAGTAATTAATTAATAAAAGAAGCCTTCTGAAATGATTTACATAGTGTACATGGAAATAGCTTTAACTTGATTTGACAAGGTTGAGCTATAATCAGTCAGCAATCTTGAGTTTGAAAGTCCTTACTTTCACTGGTATGTTACTAGTATGTTTCTTATAGAACCCAAAGCATACATCAGTTTAAAGGACAGGTTACTTTCAAAAATGTATAACTGGAGAAAATTCATCAATCCAAACTTCCTAAAAAGGTTACTGTGACTACTTTACACTTATTAGGAGACATTATTTAGGGATATAAGTCCACTAAACAAAAACACAATATACATGTGCAACCTATTTGGGCGAGCCGGTGGTCAAGTGGTCCAAGGCTTTGAGCCTGGATAAGAAATAGCGCTGGTTTGAATCTGGCCTAGTCTGGAAGATTTATCATCAATATACATCTTCTTGTACTGGTCACTCCCTTACTCTGTCTGAATACATTCCTCGCGTAGATTAAATAGTCTATTAGGAATGGGCGAGTAAGGTTAAAGAAGAGATTGGTCTCTCCTTTAAAAAAAATCTTGTTGCGATATAGAAGTCTCATCTGATTCAACCAGAGTGTGGGTGACCGAGAGATAATATGAAACCTTCACCTATAGAGTTGTTAAGGAAACTTTATAGAGTCTACAACTTTGAAACTGTCAGAAAGGTCCATATTAACTCGTCAGAGGTAGCAGAACTGGTCAACTGTATCATAAACACAATACCAAACATGCTTTAAGGTCCCTTGTAAAACCTAATTGCTACTAAAACAATGTCTTAGAAAAGTGCTTCAACAATGTATACTTGAATAACACAACATTTTGGTTTTATTTGAAATTATGATAGGTCTCTGCACATTGATCTCAAATATGAACCTTCACAGGGATGTCTTTTATATACATTACATATGCCCTGCTGTACTTATTTTGGTGGTTCCACCCACTTGGTGTGAGTCAATTAATTACCTATTGATTGCTCTACTCTGACAAAGCAAGTCACTGTCATCAATCACATGCAATTTCACTTTAACAATACTCCTTTAGTTTGAATGTGCCATTTGTTAAAGATGTTATAATTGCCAAGTTTTATAACACTTACAACAAATTACAATCAAATTAGGATAATCTACTTTCACACAACACAGAAACTATTTGTGACAGTTGAATATAAAACAAAGCTTGAAACAATAAAAACTATTTCTTAGAATATACTTTTGTCTTACGGCAGTAAAAATTATATCATATCTCTTGATTGTGTCTTATTTTACCTATTGTTATTGCATACAGTCACACTTGTAACGCTAATCAGAGGCATAACAAATATTGAAAGGATCAGGTGATAACCACCTGTAATTAATTCATTTGTAAATTAATGACACATTCTAAGGAATAGTCAGCCTTAATTTGTAATAATGACTACACTTGCTCATTTACACTCATTTGAAATCTATATTTGCCCATATCTTGACGATCTGCGCCGTAAGAATAAATAAATTTAAAAAAAAGTTCAATATAATTATATTTTACAGGAATGTAATATTATTACAACATTTAAACTTAAGAGAGTAAAATAGTGGTAATAATAAGCACCCAACTTGCAGCAAGAAAGTGACTCAATTGTTGACTTGTATGTCTTTGGAAAACAATCAATCTCATCCTCCACAATGTGAGGTTATATTCCTTACATACAGTGTACAGATGTACATTAAGTTGAGAAGTGAGCAATTTGTCTGAGAGCCCAGGGACTTTAATTAGTTTAACATTTTACATCTTGTTTTAGATATACTTGTACGCATATTTGAAAATTATTTTTATACATTAAATTCATGTTCAAACATACATATGACACAAAGCACAGAAATACTTCATTTGTCTTCAAGCTGTTCTTGAAAAATTTATATTTAATGACAGTTGTTTCTTAACCAGTGTTCCCTTTTTTTAACTTCTTTAAATTATTGTGACCACACCTTCTTGCTTGTTCAGTATCTTAAAATTGTTTTTGCCTGTAGTTAAAAAAAACTTACAGTAATTATTAACCTTTAACTGATAGGAAGGAGTTGCTCGATCGATGATCAAATTTTTACTATGAGTGTACGAGGCGTGTTTTTAAAGTAAGTACCGTTTTTAAATTACGCCGCCGCAGCGCTGCGGTAGCCGTTTAGCGCATGCGCGCCGTGTAGCCACATCTGTTGGGAAGCCGCATACGCCATTACGGAACCATCCGATCGAGTCTACATCTGTTTGCGTGATTTTAAAATGACTCCACCTATCCCGCCGACTGTAAAGTGCGTGCTGTAATACGGTTTCTCTGTGTTCAAGGCTTCAAAGCAGTTGACATTCATCACCAAATCAGTGAAGTGTATGGTGAAAACATTATTAGTGATGGAATGGTTCGGAAATGGGTTAGGGCCTTTAAAGATGGCCGTACAAACTTTCATGATGAGTAATGACTGATTATGAAGACCGATGGGTAATGACTGAAGGTCGCCCACTTCGTTCCTCATCATGAAAGTTTGTACGGCCATCTTTAAAGGTCCTAACCCATTTCCGAACCATTCCATCACTCATAATGTTTTCACCATACACTTCACTGATTTGGTGATGAATGTCAACTGCTTTGAAGCCTTGAACACAGAGAAACCGTATTACAGCACGCACTTTACAGTCGGCGGGATTCTCAATAGGTGGAGTCATTTTAAAATCACGCAAACAGATGTAGACTCGATCGGATGGTTCCGTAATGGCGTCTGTGGCTTCCCAACAGATGTGGCTACACGGCGTGCATGCGCTAAACGGCGACCGCAGCGCTGCGGTGGCGTAATTTAAAAACGGTACTTACTTTAAAAACACGCCTCGTATTTTTATTATTTAATCATCATGCTAGTGAGTGACTCACAGATTAAAACTTGTAAATCTGAGCATGGATTTAAGTAGCTATTTATCATTTGAACATAATGTAGTTATGTGATCACAAACCAGCTGTTGTGATTGTCAATTGTGTCTATAAGATGTATGTTTTTTTTTTTTTTTTTTTTTTTTTATAAAATAACAATAAATGGGTGATTAACTACATTCAAATAAAATTATATATGAGCAAAGATTGGTTTTTGGTAGTTTTAAAAGTGGAACCTAGTAAAAAAATTAAGTACTTTTGAACTCTTGTGCTCAATGCTTGTGGGAAATGCTTCAGTTTGAAGTTTAGGGGTCCATATCAATTTAGATTCAGATGAAAATATTATGAATTTTGAGGACAGAATCAATCTTGAAATAATTAATATGTGAATAACTATCTTGACTTCACTAATCATAACACAAGTTAGTGGACCTAAGTAACTTGCAACTTGCTTTGCTATATATGAGTATTACTAGAGGCCTTTCCCAGAACTCTGCTGATAGGTTTCTGTCTGAAGAGAGATACATAAACAAATCAACACAGAAAAACTCTGTTTTTATGGTGTTATTACATAACCTAAAAGTTTTACTTAAATTTTAAAAATTTTTAGGTAAAACTTTTGGAATTTAAAACACAGTAGTTATGTTTGGATCTATTCAAATTAATGTATTGAAACATACATACGGTATTTGAAACAGAATTTTAAACATAACCATAGTGAAAATTAAATTTCAAACATAAAGCCATAGTAAAAGAAACTAACAAATCAAACATCACAAATAAATAAAATGCCTAAAGGCCCCCTTTATAAGAGTAATCAAATGTTCTTTTCTCTGATTGAAACGTAAACTTGTTGTTAACATAAAAAAAAAAATAATTTTTTTTTGTCATACCTTACAGAGGCCCTTCTCTGCAGCATCAGCCAATCCACCAGCTGACTAGCTGTAAAGATGCTGTAGCCCAATCCACTTACAGGATGAGTCAGTTCACACATGAGGCTCTGGAGGGGAGAGCTGCGTTCTTCTCTGCTGTAAGATCTGCATCAATGACACAATAATTCATAGAATAAACCAAGCTATTAAATTCTAGCAGCAGTCTTCTTTTAATACATAAAACAAAAATGTTTGAAATTTACAAATTTAAACATTCATATAAAACACGACCAAATAATTTATTCATGCTCTCTCCACATGTTAAGCACATTGAAAAAACCAATTTTTATAAATTAAGGAAAATTACGAGACAACTAATCAACAGCTTTGGTAACAATCCAAACAAGTTTTAGATTTAACTAATTTAACGTTACACTAATTTAACGGACTTCGGATTCAGTGGCCAGCGTGCAGCTATATTACAGTATCTAAATTGTTATATACTGCACACTGAAGGATTTTTTTATGGCAGCTTAAAATACTCCTCAAATATATAACTTCAAATTAGAGGTGGGTCAAAGTAACTGGAACTGTCTCGTTGATACTGTTTCACGCTCGTAACCATGACAGTTCTGCTACAACATTTGTAAATCCCAGTTCCAACTCCACAACGCCAGTGATACAGTCCTGGCAATGTCAATAGTATCCATTCCCACGGACTGTGCAGTTCTTAGAAATGAAACAAGTCTCGACTGTACTGCTGTAGACTCTTAAAATAATTTAATAGCGAAAACCAAACAGTTGCGTGCGTGCTATCGCTGTTGCTAATTGTAGTATTCCGCCTTTATAGTATAATTGTTATCATAAATTAGTACTAATTTGTTATACCCCTCAATAAATACTCTGGCTAAACAATACCTATGTTTCATTGCCACGTCTGTACCATGTGAACATATTTTTCGAAGACAGGTTTAATTATAAATGAAAGACCAACTCAGTTGAAAACTACAAATGTCAGGGAACTCGTCTATTTAAATATGAACTATAATTATGTCAAAAAGTAGGCTATATTTAATATTTTTTTCATATATAGACCTAAAAATGTTAGCTGCATATTTTGTAAAATAAATCATACTATCTTTTTTTATTTTTTAACCTTAGTATTCCTGAGATTATCTCTTTTTTAATTTGCATGATCGTAAGCATTTAATCGATATACCCTATAAATGGATGTTATAGATGAATATTTATGTAGTATTAAAATCAAACATGTGTTTAACAGAGTAAATGCTTATCTTATAAGTACCAATCTGGAACTGAAATTATGATTAAAAATCCACACCCACTGTGGTACTGTAGAACTGACACCATCAAGCTAAAAGTACCACAGAGTGTGCTTCATGAGTCGTGGAACTGTTGGAACTGGAACTGACTCGCAGTACAGTCTCACGACCGGCACTGTCGGAGTTGCAGCTGGTTTCCGCATTGGTGCTGTTTGGCACACCTCTACTTCAAATTATTCACAATGCATATATAGTTAAGTAAGTAGTCAATGTAATTTAATGGCTAGTAGGCCAACATTGAGGCCAAACTTTTAGTATACAGTCTTCTAAAATAGTCTTCATAGATGAAATCTTTCTTCTCTAAGTGTACTGTATAGTTCTTTGTGTGAACATGCTGTAGATGGGTTAATCACTTTTATACAATATGTATGTGTATAATTGATTAATTCTTGAGTTAACAATGAGCTTGCAACATCACATTTAGTTTTGATAAAGATGTGGCAGTCTCAAAACAACTTGGGGTGAATGCACCCTGATTTATCGGACATTCGGCTGTAACAGACTGGACCCTCTCTGTATAGTTTACGAAATCAAGGGTTTGCTGCATAATAAAACTATTGGAATGACTCCTAATGACTCCTAAGTCAAAGCTAACAATACAAGCTTAGAAAAACAATTTTCAAGACCACTTTAAACAGCAGCTGGTTAAATATGAGGATAGATGTAGGAAAGGAAAATATCTGTCATTTAGGAAAGTAAACTGGTTAAGCCAATGTAAACAGTTTAATTATTCACTTTGATTTTATGTGGATTTACAACTCAGTAACTTTTTCAAATTCAAGTGTCACTTAGGAAAGTAAACACTGAGGAACTGTTTTCAATTGAGCCAATGTAAACAGTTTAATTATACAGTTCAGATTTTGTGTGGATTTACCACTCTGTAACTTTTTTAAGCTCATTAAAATACATTATAATTTGAAATGGCCCACATTTGATTATCAATTTACTAATTTTGTATGCCTATGTTTTGTTTAAATTAAATTAACGTGCATAGACCATATACATGTCTTAAACTGCAGGTAAGGTAAACCATGATGAAGAGCAAAATCTACCTTAATAACTTTTTATTTCATATAAAAACTTTCATACCTGGCCTGAGCAAACTTTTCCTCCTGATAGCCGACAGATGTTTTGCGCCTGACTGGATCATTTTTTTCAGTTACTGGCACAGTGAGGCTGGTCTGACTAGGTATGGGAGCGAGAGGTTGGTTGGAATCTGCACCGCCAAATTTGGTTTGCAAGTCCTCCTGTAGAGCACGAAGGTCTGATGACAACTCCGACCCCATGTCTGCAGACTGCAGGTAAGAAAGCACCACTTTCCCACAGTATGTACACACTCGAAGATCCCCTATAGCATAGTAAACAGTTCATTGAAATAATGTGGCACTCTCAGAATTTGTGAATGAAGCAATAAATGCCTTGGATGGATCATGGAGAACTGCTGGGGTTTTCTGTGATCTGTCAATGGCATTTGATTGTGTGGATAACAATCTTTTATTGGGTAAAATGGAAAAAACGGATGTAAGGCGTAAGAGTTTGAACTGGTTCAAGCCATATTTACAAGGCCGTAAACAATGAACTGTCATCAAGCTTAATGGCCACAAATATTGCTCTGAGTGGGTAAATGTGGATTGTGGTGTCCCGCAGGGGTCAATTTTGGGGCCCTTATTGTTCTTAATTTACATAAATGATTTGCCACACAAAGTAACACTACCGCACTTGTTAGGGGTAACACTATAGAGCTTGAGGCCCTTGTGTCTCAAACTCTTGCTGACCTTAATATCTGGTTTTAAAACAATGGACTAACCCCTAATAATTCTTCAAAGACCACTACAATGTATTTTAAATATGACTTGGGTGTTAAAGAGCAAAAGTTCCTGGGAGTTGTGGTTGACTGTAAACTTAAGTGGGATGAACATGTTGAGTACATTACCAAAAAATTAAGATCTTTTACTTATGTATTGTCTGTTCTTGCTAATTGTACATAATTTGAGTTTTTTAGGATAGTGTATTTTTCTTATATGGAGTCAGTTTTAAGAAATGGCATTTTGGTATGGGGTTGTTTGAGTAAAAGCTATAAACTATTCTTAATTCAAAAAAGATGATATAACCATGCTAATTATAAGCATCCTGTAAGCTATTGTTTTTAAAAAGTAGTATTTTAAATGTTCTACTAAAACTCTGCACTACTAATGTTCATTTTAACCCAACTAAATTTCCAAAGTACTGCTCACACCACAAATATAACACTGAAAATAAATTTACTTATAAGTATCATGTCCATAAATCTGCTACATTTGAGAGAATCCCACTCTACATGGAGATGAAAATGTATAATAAACTGCCTAAAATGTAAAAACACAGGATAAATGCTTTCAAAAATAAACTTAAACAATTATTATTTAATAAGTGTTACTATTCAATTTCAGAATATTTTAATGACACTTGCTTCGAACAAGCTTTAGTTTAGGTGCATGGTTGGATTTTAGTTCTAAATTGTTAGTTCTATGTTTACTGTATACATTTTTAGTTGTATATAACTTGACAAGACACCAATTACAGCTGAGAAGCAATTTCATGTAATTTATTGCGTTAATAAAATATTTCATTTCATTTCAGAGTAAGATGGAGGACCAGAACAGTACAAGGTGAATATTATTGATAAAAACTAACAGTCAAGGCCAGGACTCGAGCCTGTGTTATCTCAGGCTCAAAGTCCTGACGCCTTAGACCGCTTGACCACTGACTCTCCCTAGGTGACAATGGATTTTAATTTAATAAATGCTAATTCAATTGGTGGCACATCCTAGCAATTTATGAGGTTACCTTGAGTAGAACGATGATGAGTATGTCTTAAAATAAGGTATGTTTTGACGATGATCTTAGAAACAACATTTAGTTTTACTATACTCAGAAAAAAAGATCATAAGTGCAGTCTAATATCATAATTTATTTAAAACTAACCGTAACAGAGGCTGAAATTGTAACATTACAATCCTTACGATAGGATAAATATTAAGTGCTTAATCAGACTTTCGATACTCCTTCACAGTCTTACAACTCTGTAAGTATTTGCAAATTCTAAGTGTATTGCTCCTTATAATCCCTACACAATATCGATACTGACTAAAATTGATGTCATGGGAAATATTGCTGATTCATAATTTTATTTTTTATGCTAGTTTAGTTAGTAAAATACTTTGGTCCTAGAAAGTTAGAAATTAAGGTAATGATAAATCGTGTTTTTCATTCAAGTGGTCTTCAAACACTTTGTCCAGCTCCACAAATGAATTTGAAAACTGATAACTAAAACATTGTATTGTATTTAAGTGTAATTGTAAAATTAATTTTCAATTTTGACTAGTTTCTTACAGTACTTTACTCTTAAACAATAATCTGTAAATAAACAAATTCATTATGTTTAATCATTCATCATAATTTTGCACTGATCTAAAATTGAAAGAAGATTCTGAATAACATTTATTGTTTTAAATAAATTATTAAAAAAACATAAAGCTTTGAAATTTAATATCAAAATAGCATACAATTTATTTATTTTTACCAAAAAGCATTATTTTTTACAAAATAAGAAACCTAATATATAAAAGGCAACTAATTGTTAGTATCAAAGATTAACTTACAAGATCTAAGATCAGAAATAAAACTTAAATTCTGTGGTTCAAGCTAAAGGCTACTTTAAACACATGGTCGTTGATAAACGAGAAAATAAAGCTTAGTGTATCTAACCAAAAATAATCTATCTGGGAAAGGAGGAATACGAAAACTAGTGCAGTTGTATTATACAATCTGTTAATCCTGACAAACAATACAGGAGGAGCTCAGTTAAATGAAAATATTAAATTGAAAACTTACCAGTACAACCCATGATTTTGCCAGGTATTTCCTGGTTGCAGCAGCGTGAGCAAAAAATTTGGCCGCAAACACGGCAGTGGTGTTTGCGGCGGAAAGTAGTGAATTTCTCCCCACAGTCATAACACTCTTTACTCACAGAGTCTGGCATCCAGTACTGTTTCAACTCTGTATCTTTGTAAGACTGCAGACCCTGTCCACAAAAAAAAAAAAATAATGTTAATAATACAATATTTAATATCTTTATGCACTGATGCACTGACTATAGAAACAGACTGTTCAAGGCAATGATTTTGCTGTAGTCCTGTGCTGCTATCCAGTGGTAATTGGTTTCAAATAAGTGCTCGAGTGTCTGTTTGGCATTTCATTAGCTCAGCTATTAGTCATTTTAGCCTGTGCTGGAGAGAGACAAAGAGAGAGGGATGGACAAAAATAGATGGAGGCGCTACCTGTAAAAAACGAACATGAACTAATTAAAACTTAAAAGGAAAACATATAACTTAAAACGGGACCCATATAAGTCTTCTTGTTTCTAAAGTTAATGGTTTAAACCAGATTGTACTCATAATCAGTGATGGATTTACCACTAGGCAGACTAGGCAGCTCGCTAGGGCCGCAGGCAAGAGGGGGACCGCCAAGATGCCGCAAATATTGCGCTAAGTAAAGGGCCCCAATGATTTTCCTTCACAGCTACCTGCTAGATTTAATAAAATATATTTATCACACTCCTTATAGATTATAGAAATACACCACGTACACAGACATAATAAAAAATAACTAAGTCGAAATAAGTATTGTTGAGAGTGAAGATGTGTTTGATGTGGTGAGCACGGCACCTCCAATTATTATGTCGATGTCTACGAAGTACAGACTATATACAGAGTTATTTATTGCGTGGTTAGTCTACTGAAGGGAATGTGAGTCACAACTCGGTTTTGAACAAGCAGCAGGACTTTGATGATGTAATAGTAATTTTCTGCTGAGAAATCAAGAAAAGTTCATGTTTAATAACACTGCAAAAATGAAAGACAAGCAATAACATTTTAATAGTCTTAGGTGATACTGATTAACTGATACGTTTTAAAGTTTTTGGAGGTAGTTATGAACATATTTTGTTTATTGTCCTGAGTTAAAGTGAAAATTTAATGTTATTCTAAAAAACAATTGATAATCAACTAAATAATAATGTAATGAGCCCAGTAAAAATTTCAACACTTATTAACAATAGACTAAGCAATTGAACTAAGACTATCCAAGAATATTATTTACCTTTTTAGATACACAATAAATTACTCTACTATCTTCATAACGTATTTTCAATATATATTATATTGTAAAGGAAAGCTTAAAGTATAAAAAAAAGACAATAGATTAGAAAATACGAGTGGCCGTTGGCTCCGACTCGTTCATTCCTTGTTTCCAGCTTCGGTTAGGTTGGCCTGTCGTTTCACTTGTTTCTCAGCGGCCGATCATCACGAAATGTTGGGCTAGAGACTCTTAAAAGTAAGTGGTCAATTTTGTAATTTCAAATATCTAATCACCCTTTTGGTGAAAATATGTTGTTTAAATAATAATATTAATCGGGTTTATTTGTTATTTTCAGGATATTGTTAGATTTGTTCTTGGTCTAGATGTTTGTCAAACTAGGTTCAAGCCCATGTGCTCAAGGATACTATTTTGCAATTAATTTCTTTATTATATTTTGTTTTATGTTCAATGTTAGTTCTATGTAATTTTTATTGAGCCTTTTGCGGTTGGAGTTACCGATTTACCATATTTCTGTTCATTGACAATGACCTAGTCTATCTGTTTAGTTTAATTTTCATTTGTAACATATTGCTTTTCTGTGCCAATATCCTAGATTTTCAGTTTGTCTTTTCACTTCCATATATGTAATTCTTTTATAATTTGTTAAGTTGTAATTTAGTTTAAATCTAATTTTCCAACAGAATTTTTATAACCTAAAATTAATCTTTTATTATCTAGTTTGCTCCAATCATGTTCTTATTTGCCTTTTCCTGTTTGGTTTTGCAGTTTCATGCACCTTTATATTTATTAGTTTGTTATGTGTCTTATTTTTGTTGTTTTGGCTGTATTGATTTTAATGTGCTGTGGTTTGAACTGTTCAGTCCAGGGTCCTTGAGTGGGACGTTTGCTCTCAGCCTGCCAACCGGAAGAAATTCGACCATCTACACGGCTAGCCTGGTTTGAGGACCATGCATAAAGCTCAGTTGCAACCCTGCTGCCCCACCTACATCTTTGGGTAGAAGTCTTCTGTCCTCAGGTCAGTGCGTTCCATTTTGTTTTTCCCGGCGGCTGAGCTGGGGGTCATTTATTTATGTTGGAAACAAAAAAAGAACTAAAAAAAAGAAGAAAATCTCTAGGCCATGATCTACGACAAAATACAAAAAAAATTACTAAATAAATAAAATAAAAAATGAACAGTGTCAAGTATGAAACATCCATGGGACTTATATATATTTATTTAGAAAAATAAAAAAAAACTTTCGTGGTAATATTTATTGTTTTTTATCTTAATGAGTTTATTTTGTTGTTATATTTTTTTAGATTTTATATTTGTTAGGTCCCTACTGTTAAATTATGGTATTATTTATTTTTATGTTTAGGCCTAGTGATTTAGTGAGTGTTATTGATTTATTTATTTCGTGAATTGTATTATTGATGTTAGTTGCTAATGAAACGGTACCGTGTTATATTTTATTTTTAATTACTTCTTTTTTAAAATTTTCACAAAAAGGGGATTATTTATTGTATTTCTTTAACTTATATTCGGAGCCGCCCAAGGACCCCGGCTTACTCCTTGGCCTCGGTGGAATCATGGGATGTGGGTTAAATTGCCGGTTAATTGGGGTTGTCTAAATTTTTTCTAAATTTGTCATTATTAGTTTTTCTTAAAGTTTTGGTGTCTCTAGTTCTCTGCAGATAGGCGTGTGCAAAAAACAAAGCTACAAATACTGAAATTACAAACATGTGTATGTTTGTAATTTCGGTATTTGTAGCGTTTGTTGTTTTTTGTGTTAGTGTGTTAGTCTCTAGTTAATTTAATTGTTTCTTGTGGATTGTTTATGTGTAATTTTTGATATTGTGGCCTTCTGCCGGATTTTTATGTTTATAAATTCGTTCTTTTTTCTGAAATAAATCTAGTTTTTGCTCAGCTGCCGAGTTGTAATTTGACCCTCCAACTGCCACCCGTGATCCTATCGCTTGACTGGTTTTAAGCCATCCCCCAGTTGGTACGACTTCCAGGTTTGGTGGGGGATGGGTCTCATTAGATAGAACCTTTACGTCCAAAGACGGGTACATGCAAGAGCTCATTATACAGGGTGTTCGGTAAAAGTGTTCCAATAATTTATGATGTTATTTTACACATTAAAATAAACAAAAAAGTTCCTATAAACATAGGTCCTAAAACCTATAGTTTTCCGTCTATCTGTCTGTATGTGTTTTTTACATAAAAATTTATAAATTGAGAACCACTTATAGTACAGTTATGAAATTTTGTAGTTATTTTTACCTTTTGTATTCCCACTTGAGAAAAAAATATGAACAAAATATCTTTACCCGTTTCAAAATGGCGGCCAATCGAAATTTTGATGTTTTGTTACGCAAAAACCACACCCTGTATAAAAATGTTACAAGAATAATAAAAATTTGGAAATGTTTTTCTAAAACTAATGGTGTTTGTTTCATTCAAATCAAATAAAAACAACTGAGCTGTACTAAAACACATAAAACCATGTTTTACATTAGTACACAACAGGAAGTATACTTTTCTACACTGTTGTACTCTGAACAGCTGATTTAAAGCCAATGACCTGATTATTGTGAACATATGTTTATTTAAGGTTATAAAAGAATGTTTCTGTCATTGTTGGCATTAACACGTAACTTAAATAACCTATTTCTTCTGTACTGTAAAAGCTTTGTGCCAAGTACTTTAGTATTGCAAAAAACATGCAATTTTAATTAGTTATACTGTAGTTAATTGTTTGCCTTAATTAGTGAGTGTTTGTGGTTTAGTTTCATTTCATTATCAACAAGAAATGGAAAATAATGGAATTCATAACTTTACCAATTCAGAAATGGCAGATATGCATTTAATGTATGGCCTTGCTAATTGTAGTGGTACTGAGGCAAGAAGACTGTATCAGGAACGTTTTCCAAATCGTGTGTTACCTTGTAATAAAACATTTTCAACAATTCATCGACGACTTGCAGAGACTGGAAGCTTTTCACACCAAAAAGCAGGTAACTCTGGTCAACAGGTTTCAGTAAGAACACCTGAATTGGAAGAATCCATATTGGATGTCATAGCAGACCACCCCAACAAAAGTATTAGAGAACTTGGTTTTCAGTTCAATGTTAGCTGTGAAACAGTCTGGACTATACTACATGAACAGCAACTTCATCCTTACCACGTACAAAAAGTTCACTCACTGCTACCTCGTGATTACCATCCCCGAATCCAGCTTTCTCAGTGGTTTATTCGAATATGTGTGAACCCACATTTCTTGAATAAGGTGTTATTCACGGATGAGGCCAAATTTTCAAGAACCATGATTATTAATTCTCACAACTCACACATTTGGTCCATCGATAAACCACATGCAATTACACAGGTTCACCAATATCAGTTTTCTTTAAATGTTTGGGCTGGCATAATTGGTGACAATTTGTTTGTAAGCTTTTTACCGAACATTCTTAACGGCCAGACATATTTACATATTTTGACTGATGACCTTCCAACTAATCCTCAGGACCTATGTTTATAAGAACTTTTTTGTTTATTTTAATGTGTACAATAACATCATAAATTATTGGAACACTTTTACCGAACACCCTGTATAGAACCTTTACGTCCAAAGACTGGTACATGCAAGAAATCATTATATAGAACCCATACACACAAAGACTGGTAGATGCAAGAACTCATTAGATTGAACCCACATGCTCAAAGACTAGTACATGCAAGAACTCATTACATAGAACCTTTACGTCCAAAGACTGGTACATGCAAGAACTCGTTATATAGAACCCATATGCTCAAAGACTGGTACATGCAAGAAATCATTATATAGAACCCATACACACAAAGACTGGTAGATGCAAGAACTCATTATATAAAACCCACATGCTCAAAGACTGGCACATGCAAGAACTCATTACATAGAACCTTTACGTCCAAAGACTGGTACATGCAAGAACTCGTTATATAGAACCCATATGCTCAAAGACTGGTACACTTATAGAACTCATTAGATAGAACTCATACGCTCAAAAACTGGTGCATGCAAGAACTCATTAGAAAGAACCCATACACTCAAAGACTGGTACATGCAAGAACTCATTACATAGAAACTTTACGTCCAAAGACTGGTACATGCAAGAACTTGTTATATAGAACCCATATGCTCAAAGACTGGTACACTTATAGAACTCATTAGATAGAACTCATATGCTCAAAAACTGGTGCTTACAATGCTCAAAGAATTGTACATGCAAGAACTCTTTATAAAGAACCCATACACTCAAAGACTGGTGCATGCAAGAACTCATTATATAAAACCTATACACTCAAAGACTGGTAGATACAAAACTCATTAGATAGAACCCATATGCTCAAAGACTTGTACATGCAAGAACTCATTATATAGACCACATACTCTCAAAGACTGGTGCATGCAAGAAGTTATTAGATAGAACCCATACACTCAAAGACTGGTAGATACAAGAACTCATTAGATAGAACCCATACACTCAAAGACTGGTAGATGCAAGAACTCCTTAGATAGAATCCATATGCTCAAAGACTGGTACATGCAAATACTCATTAGATAGAACCCATATGCTCAAAAACTGGTGCATGCAAGAACTCATTAGAAAGAACCCATACACTCAAAGACTGGTACATGCAAGAACTCATTAGATAGAACCCATATGCTCAAAAACTGGTGCATGCAAGAACTCATTAGAAAGAACCCATACACTCAAAGACTGGTAGATGCAAGAAATCATTATATAGAACCCATACACACAAAGACTGGTAGATGCAAGAACTCATTATATAAAACCCACATGCTCAAAGACTGGCACATGCAAGAACTCATTACATAGAACCTTTACGTCCAAAGACTGGTACATGCAAGAACTCGTTATATAGAACCCATATGCTCAAAGACTGGTACACTTATAGAACTCATTAGATAGAACTCATATGCTCAAAAACTGGTGCATGCAAGAACTCATTAGAAAGAACCCATACACTCAAAGACTGGTACATGCAAGAACTCATTACATAGAAACTTTACGTCCAAAGACTGGTACATGCAAGAACTCATTACATAGAACCTTTACGTCCAAAGACTGGTACATGCAAGAACTCGTTATATAGAACCCATATGCTCAAAGACTGGTACACTTATAGAACTCGTTAGATAGAACTCATATGCTCAAAAACTGGTGCTTACAATGCTCAAAGAATTGTACATGCAAGAACTCTTTATAAAGAACCCATACACTCAAAGACTGGTGCATGCAAGAACTCATTATATAAAACCTATACACTCAAAGACTGGTAGATGCAAAACTCATTAGATAGAACCCATATGCTCAAAGACTTGTACATGCAAGAACTCATTATATAGACCACATACTCTCAAAGACTGGTGCATGCAAGAAGTTATTTAGATAGAACCCATACACTCAAAGACTGGTAGATACAAGAACTCATTAGATAGAACCCATACACTCAAAGACTGGTAGATGCAAGAACTCCTTAGATAGAACCATATGCTCAAAGACTGGTACATGCAAGAACTCATTAGATAGAACCCATATGCTCAAAAACTGGTGCATGCAAGAACTCATTAGAAAGAACCCATACACTCAAAGACTGGTACATGCAAGAACTCATTAGATAGAACCCATATGCTCAAAAACTGGTGCATGCAAGAACTCATTAGAAAGAACCCATACACTCAAAGACTGGTACATGCAAGAACTCATTAGATTGAACTCATACGCTCAAAGACTGGTACATGCAAGAATTCATTAGATAGAACTCATACGCTCAAAGACTGGTATATACAAGACCTCATTAGATAGAACTCATAAACTGATACATGCATTAATATTTCAACCACCAGGGATTGATATAATTTTCATTTATTTCTTTTAATGTTAACATGTTCTTTATTAATAATTTAGAAGATATACAAGTTATCCTTTTCTTACTATTATTAAGAGTTGCAAAAAAGGAGTTTATAGAAACAATAATTCAACATTATCAACCCATGCCAGACGCCATTTATATAAGGTATGCTCTATTTATCAGCCACAGATCAGTTTGTTAAATGCAACAGAAGTAACCTCTATACGACCATCTCACAATGAAGAATGATCATGTAAAGAGATTTTACTAACAAAGAAATACACCTTACTTTTTAAACTTATTCGATAAGTTTGACTCAACTCTATAATAGAAGGCAGTTGCCTAATTTTCTTTAGTTTGAACATGAATTAATACAAAAATTTCATGCAAAATTTATGTTCAAACGTCCAAATCAGGCACTTGTCTGGAATCAATAATCTAGGGTTAATAGACCTTTGTTATTTTTATAAAGACTCAATAACATTTAGTTTGCTTGACAAAAGACTAAAACAGTAAATTTTCTAGATAGTACCAGGATAATTATCAAACGCATAGTTCACATAAAAACATACTTAGTAATATTGAGCAAACATTTCAAAAAATGCTATAAAACATTGGATAAAGGTCTATATAAAAAATATGTTCATTTTTATTTAAATATGTTGCATATCAAGCCTGAAGATTACTTACAGTACTTTTCAGAGCCAGGAGGTTACTGATCCTTTTAAGGACATTGGGTAAGCTTCGGCCTTCAGTTGCTTCTAGTCGATAATGAGCTCCTATACTACTTGACAAGCTGCTTGAGTCTGACTGGGGTTCCTGAAAAATAAGTGATTGTTACATTATGAGTATAATTAAGCTACTTTCCTCATGTAATAGGGTGGTTGTTGACAGTTGTTGGTCAAGGCCTAGTTTCATATTTTAAAAACACTTTATCAATCCCAAGAAGTGACAAAGAAATTTGGACCCAAATTATTCACTCAAATCTGATCTTCAACCAGAAACACAATACCTTAATCTATCAGATGCTATAAAACAACAATGTACAGTCCACATGATTTGTCCAGTATGCACACCAAAATAATCTGGTAATCATTGTTGACTCCAACGTGATTTTTTAAATAATTAATGATAAGTTTTAGTAACATTATAGTATTATTACTAACTATCTCTTAAACCTACCAAACTTCATTTTAATGATTAGCTTCAAAGAATAATGTTGGGTTTGCTGGCAGCAAACAGAAATATATTTATTAATTTTAAAGCTATTGAAAGATTTGTAATCAAACTTCGTAGTTATGAACATGACCATTTACGAAACATTTAGACATATTTTTCATGTTTTTTGCATAGCCTGGGGGTGATGGCCCATGAAGGAAGACTCTAATTTTTAAAAGTAAGCCACCTCTAGATATAAGTCATTTTAAAGGTCTTTGTTTGTACAATACAAAAAAGCAAATCTGAGGTCAAAAGGATGACCCAGTCAGAAAATACAGTCTATCAAAGAATTTAATGTCATATAACAAATACTTTTTAAGAACAAGAATAAAATGACTACTGTTCATGGCTGCTTACAGCTATAATTTAATTGACAGAATATGAGAAATTGATTCATTTTTACACAAAAATTTAACAAATAATTATAATAATTTTCCTAAGTTATTTTTAGGGTATACCTATTATCGAAAGTGTTTTAGTTATTTTTCTTTTCATGTTGTTGTTGTTAAATAACATAGTTTTTTATAACGCAGTCTTACATTTCAGTTGAAAACAATTATTAATTATTATTATCATTCATTTCTAAGACCTTGATCGTAGAGATATGGGCGAATATGATAGGTGAAAGAGTATGATGAGTTAAGATGAACGAGTGTAGTCATTGTTACTATCTGAGTTCAACTTAGCTCAGAAAGGATTATTTATTAATAGCCAGGGCAACTATGGGACCTACAGCTTTACGTGGAATCCGAACCACATAGTGTTAGTCTGATTTTCAGCTAACTAACAAGTCTGACACTCAGTTCTCACCCCTACACAACATCCGAACCCTGACTACCATCCAACATGGACACCACAAACTTCTCTAGTAGTGTCCACGTCGATGGCAACCACTCGGTAATGGACACCGTGTCAGTATTAAGAGGACCAAACATGGAATCTATCACATATAATCTCCAAAACACTTTATCCCCAAGTAGCTGGGTTACAGCACTGCGCCACCCGTGCCGACCATATATACCAATCAACAACATACTCAACAACTGGGACCTCAAACACTGATAAATAAATAAATACTTGTTTAACTAAGAGAATTAGTTATGACATTAAATTCTTTGAGTGCTTGTATTTTCTGACTGAATCATCCTTTTGTCATTGCATCGGCACAGACCATGTCCCCCTCTTTCTCGATCTCAAGATCAAACACATCCCTTATGCCCAGGAAATTCACCCTCCCCCGAAGGCCATCACGGACTAAAAGAACGCAGACTGGGCAGCATTCACCCAATCTGTAGATAATGCCATACGAAACTTGGCCATCACACCCCCCCCCAATCCCCTGACCAGATTTACGCCCTAGCCGGCTCCCTTACTGCCACTATTATCAGGGCCAAAGGGATTTCTGTCCCCACTAAGTTGGTCACGCACACTCCGTACCGTTTTCTACCTGACATCATCTCACTCATCAAACAAAAGAGGCGGGTCAGGCGCCTACTCCTCGGAGATCCCGGATCCGCATACTTGCGTGGATCTTATAGGGCACTCGTCCAGAGGGTCAAGACCTCGGTCATGGCCTTCAAGAGGGACAGACTCCGTAAGATTTGTGATAGGGCAGATCAGGACTTTCTCTCCGCTCCACGGAACTTCTGGCGATTGGTCAAGTCCCACTTCAACCCTCCAGTCCCACTGTCAGTGAATGGTGTCCCCGAAGGAAGAGCTGAGGCTTTCCGAGCTTCCTTATCCGCCATCCATTCAGTACCCCACCTTTGAAGCTGCCCACTTCAACCGAACCAATGCCACCATAGCTCGGAACCTCGACCTCTTTACTCCCTTCCAGATACCTCCTGCAGGTCTCCCTGACCACCCACTGACTGTCCCCATTACCTACCTAGATGTTACCGCCAGGCTTAGGACCCTGAGGAGCACTGCCCCCCGGTCATGGGGGCAGCTCCCATTTCCTGGTTAAAAAGGCCCCGGTTTTGCTGATTAGGACTCTATCAATCCTCTTCTCATCCATCCTCCTCCTAGACTAGCCCATGTTATACTACTACCGAAACCCCAGAAACCCAGACAACTACCGTCCCATCAGCCTCACAGCGTCCCTCTTGAAGCTCTTTGAGAAGATCCTGGTCACCCACTACCATACTCACCTCAACCTGTTCCCAAAATCCCAGGCTAGCTTCCATCCTGGCATCAACATGTATGACCAAAGGTAGTGTCCTGCATTCAGCGAAACTCCTACCTAAGTACACCTACCATCATGGCCCTCATGGATGTCCACAAAGCATTCGACACCGTCTGGCACAACGGCATCAGAGCCAAACTCCTCCAACTCCAACTGCGCCCTTCCATCATCAAGTGGATATGCAACTTCCTCGATGGTAGGACAGCCCAGGTCAGAGTAAAGGACGCCCTTTCTCGACCCTTCCAGCCGTTAACAGGGGTCCCCCAGAGATCAGCCCACTCCTCTACATCCTATATGTGCGAGATCTCCCTTCACCCACTCTCAGGAACCCCACCGACACCACCACTTGTCTCCTACAGTTCGCAGACGACACAGCCTTCTGGTGTGCCTCCCGAAGCCCCGAAGCACTCCGTAGACGACTACCCAAAATCCTAAATGATTACCTGACCTACTGTTCTAAATGGCGCATCAGGATCAATACTTCTAAAACCCAGCTCTGCTTTTTTAACTACAACGGCAGAAAGTTCCGAGATAACCAGGAAACCCCTATCACCCTCCAAGGCAACAGACTCACATTGACCAAAACCTGCAAGTACCTGGGAGTCATCCTAGATACCAAGTTATCCTTCATATCCCACTTCCGACGATCCAAGAAGACCGCCATGGCCTGTTTCAAAGCCCTCCGCTTCCTCAACAACCGACATCAGGAGTGTTCTGCCAGGACCCTCACCTCTCTCTACACCACAGTCGTCCGCTCCGTACTCATCTTTGCCCATCCAGTGCTCACCACCATCCCTCACAATTGAGGTGTCTCCAGCTTCGAGAAATCCGAGCGATGCGCCATGCACTTAGCTTACTACCTGAACTCCAATCACAGCTGCCGAGACCTCTACATCCTGCTACACCTTGCGTGAGTTCCTCAACCAACTGAACCAGAACTACCTTGCTAAAGCCACTGACTCCCCCATACTGGCAGAGTACTTTACAGAACCCTACATCACCAGCCAATACTTCACCATTCATCATATGATTCACTGCCGTTTCTAATCCACTACCTACCTCCCGCCCAACAACCATTAGCCACACGACCCGCTACTGATGTCACACTAACACAATCCCCTCTCACCCACTCCTCAAAGCTTAGTCACCTCTCATTCCCGTTTCCCCCTCGGTTAGCTCTCTAATAATTTGTATTTTTCCATGTTTCTTCCTTTGTTTGTATGTTTCAGGGGCCATGTTTCCTTGGGACCTTCTTTCCGGGGACTCGAGCTGCCTGCTTGCCTCGTACAGTCATGATGGTTTCGGCTCTATTACCCTTCACATACCTAACCTAGGCTGAAGAGGCCCTAGTGCTTACAACAGCCGTATCTCCCAGCTACACCTTCACGATCCACTCCACTTTTGTCCTCAGGTTTTCACTTTTGTATTGTACAAACAAAAACCTTTAAAATGAGCTATAACTTGAGGTAGGCTTAGATTTAAAATTTGTAAGAATTCCTTCATTTGCCATCTATCTTATTTGGCTTGTATATTTATGCGTTACTTCTAACATAGTTATTTTAATTTGAATAAAATACGAGGCGTGTTTTTAAAGTAAGTACCGTTTTGGAATTCCGCCGCTGTAGCGCTGCGGTCGGCATTCAGCGCATGCGTGCTAGGTACTACTATCTATCGGTACTATCTATCGGCCGTTACGGATCCAATCGACTGTATTTAAGGTCACTTATGACTGTTTTAAATTCCTCCTCCGGTTAAAAATGCCGCCGACTGTGAATTATGCGCTGTGTATATTTTCATAACGCTAAGGGTGTGGAAGCAGCTGATACTAATCGTGAGTCTGTCACAGTGACAATAAATTTGGTTTTACAAATCATAACCATCACGATTCTAATGGTCTAGGAATATGAGAGAATTGGTTAAATATTTTTTGTGTGATTCTCATCAAACGTTTGTCTTTGTGATTCTTCGTCAGCATTTTGGGAACCTACCGTAAGCATAACGTTCTGTACTTCAAACGGTCTGTCACAATTTCAAAAATGGCACTTTTTGACACTTGAAGGCAAACTACATAATGATGCATTTGTAAAGTGTCTGTTTTCTCTGACTTTTTTCATCAACCTTTTGCACCAAGTCATCAGTAATGAGTGAAGGTTTCCGACTTTGTTCATCATCATGCACATTCGCACAACCTTAAAAGCTCTCACCCATTTCCATACCATCCCATCACTCATTCTATTTTCTCAATGAACTTCACAGATCTCACGATGAATGTTAGCTGCTTTCATGCCTTTTTCGTTACGAAAACTTATCACAACATGTACTTTACAGTTGGCGGCATTTTTAATCAGAGGAGGAATTTTAAACAGTCATAAGCGACCTTAAATATAGTCAAATGGGTCCGTTACGGCGGCTGTGACTTGCCAAAAGATAGTAGTATCTAGCACGCATGCGCTTGACGCCGACTGCTGTGCTACAGAGGCGGGATTCCAAAACGGTACTTACTTTAAAAACACGCGTCGTAAGCGATGGGTTGTATTATTAAATGTTCTAACAAGCACTTTGTCATGGTAAATAACAATCTTAAAAATAAAAAAAATTTAAACAAGTAGAAATTAAATAACAAAAGAAGCACCTGATTCAAACTCTGATTATCTGGCCATCTTGATTCTGGTAAAACAGGGAGCTCCTGTTTTGGGACTTCCTCTATTGGAGCCACTGGCTGAGTTGGCTCGACTGAAAGGAGGTGACATTATTAAATCATTGTTTTCTTACTTATCTTAATATATAAAAAGACAAGTCCTGACTCACTGACTGATTCAACTTTGCCCAGCAAAAATCATATAAGATAGACACATGAAATTTAGTACAATGTTTACCTTATGCCTTAGAGGCAAACTAAAGGGGGATTTTTCGAATCTCAAAAGTTGAACTAAGTGGTTCAAACAGCCCTTCAAAGTTACCTTTTTTCCATAAGGAGACATATTCAAAAGGCTATATAGACCGACAGAATTGACAGAACTGCATGAGATTTGGTATGCATGTTGCTCTCAATGTGAAATTTACAGGAAAAATTACAATAAGTTCCAAAATTAATTTTATAGACATTTTTCGGGATGTATAAACACTTTAATCGGTGACATGGAGTCAAATTTTCTCAACTATCTCAAAATCGGCCAAACTGGATAGTGATTTCCTGAAACTAAATTAAATTCGTTAACCAATTATTCAAATAGGGATATTCACAATCTGCGGAATAATACGGAAATAACGAGTTGAATGTTGAAAATTATTTTTAACAACTGTTTAGGCACTGCAAAAGACTACTGTCCAAATATTTCATCAATTAAACGTTAGATAGCAAAACGATCGAATCTAAGTTGTTAACAACTGACAGTCATTGGCGTGCATTTAACAGTCAGATAGTTCACAGTTGAACGAGCGGTAGTGTGCACAATGTTCGACTGTAACATACAACGAGCATTAAATGTAATTTGTTCTTTGTTGTTTACGATATTTTATACTTTTGTACGTAAAATGTTTTTCAAAAAATTAAATTCCTATTTTTTTCTAAAAAATAAAAAAAATACATCTTTGCAATAACATTTTAGTATCTGAAAACGTCACAGTCAATTGTTTTTTATTCTTATTGCTAACTTTGTTTACCTTTTCTATACCATCCAGTAAACATTTAGTTACTTTTTGTGTTTGAATGAAATTTTCTTTTAGTTTAATACCTGTGTTACAATATGTGGTTTCAAATATGTGAACTTAATTACACTTGCACCACATAATAAAACAAAAATATGGCATACAAAAAAGGTCTGTTGTAGTTAAAGACTCTAAAATGGATAATGTACATAATTTATTTAAAAAATCATACTACATTTAATATAATTGAAATAAAAGAACTGATTGTTTATTCCTGTAAAAGGTTATTATTTATGCAAGCAAGGTCACAACGCTAGTATTATATATTTTTGTATTGTATTTCTACCAACAAGACACATGCTAAGTATGAAACTACCGATTGTTTATTATTAATTAGGTCTTGTAAGAGTGATTATGTCTTGAAAAGCATCAAATAAGACATAAGACATAAGATATTTATTGTCATCACACATTTACAAAAAAGTATTGACATTGTCACAAGTTATGACTATTTACTATGCTAAATTAATAAAACTAGTACAATATGCATGTATCGTATCCTATATTATAATAGATTATATATTGTAAACTACATCTCAAAATACTTTTTAAAATCAATTTGGAAAAAATTGTTTACTTCATAAAGACATTCTTGAACTAAAATCTTTCTAATTTTATTTTTAAAACGTGCAATTCTCTAACATATGCTGGTAGATAGTTAAATAATTTTGTCGACATAAAGTACCAATTTTTCTGAGATGTGGTGCGTTTATACTTCATTGTTCGAATGTTACTTTTATGCCTCGTTGCATGCTCATGATAGATGGTATTTTTTGAGAACAATTGTTGATTGTTTTTTACAAATAACAATGAATGAAATATGTATAGGGAGGGTAACGTTAATACTTCCAATCTGATAAAAAGGGGCCGACAATGACTTATGCTGCTAGCATTGCAGATAATCCGTATTGCCCTTTTTTGCAAAATAAAAAGTTTCATGGAATGTTGGCTATTACCCCACAATTGCACCCCATAACACAAGTGTGAGTGAACTTGAGCATAATATACTTGCAATAAACACACCACATCTATAGATGTACTTAGTCTACGCAACATATACAAGCTCTTTGACAATTTCCTTGATTCATTTTCGGTGTTAGTTTTCCACGACAAGTTTGGTTCCAGCCAGATACCTAAAAATTTAAGAGATAATTCTTTTTCGGTTTGTAAGCTTACTTTTGGGCTGCTGTAAAAAAAATGTATCTCGAGTTTTATTGACATTCTAAACTAAATTGTTGGCAGAGCACCAGTCTCCTAAAATTGAGGATCTATTTTTAAGTTGATCGTGAACACCTATCAATGTATTACTTGAGACTTTCAGCCCAAAATCATCTGCAAAAAGATACCCATTATTGCTCATATTATCAATATTGGCTGGCAAATCATTTATATATATATATATATATATATATATATATATATATATATATATATATATATATATATATATATATATATATATTGAAGAGAAGAGGTCCCAAAACTGAACCTTGTGGATCTCCACATCGGCTCACTCTCTCCCCAGAATACAAAGTACCCAAACAAACATATTGAGATCGACAGGACAAGTAAGATTCAATCAATTTTACTGAAGGGCTGTCAACACCATACAAACGAAGCTTCTGACACAGTAAATCATGATCCACCGTGTCAAAAGCACTTGTCATATCGTAAGATCTAAAACAAACAGATAGCCCTTTTTCAAGATCATTTAATACACCATCTACTAGGTTACTTATTGCATTGACAGTGCTTTGATTGGGTCTAAAACCAAACTGTTTTTCTGTAAAAAGGAAATTATCCTCAAAGTAATTAGAGAATTGCATATTAATTAATGATTCAAACATCTTGGATATTACTGGAACAATTGAAATAGGGCGATAGTTATGTATTTCATTTTTATCATTCGTTTTAGGAATTGGAATTACTTTAACTTTCTTGAGATCTCTTGGAAATAAACTATTATCTATGCTCTGATTGAATACATATGATAACACTTCGCTTATAATAGGGGCTGACAATTTCAAAATTAAAGAATTTACACCATACATGTCTAGGCAATTACTGTTACTTAACTTATTTATAGCATTAAAGACATCTTCTACTCTAACATGTGAAAATGAGAAACGGGTGGAGATAGTTTTGATGGTTTTCAAATAATGGGAGCTGGGAAATTTACTTTGGGCTATATTATCTTTAAGCTGTTCCACATGACTAATAAAAAAATCATTAAAACCATCAGGTTTAATTCCACACGCGGTAGAATTGCTTTTAGAGTTGTAGTTTGTTAGATTATTAACTACTTCCCACATTTTTTGGCTTTATTATGAGACTAGTTGATAACTTTAGAATGGTAACTTTGTTTTGCCTGAATTATTGATTTTTTATAATGATTTTTACATTGCTTGTAACTATTAATAAGATAATCACACTTGTATACTTTAGATAAATTATAAAGCTGATCACACTTTTGTTTAAGTTTAAACAGATCGTGGGTATACCATTTATTATCAGTATTTTTAATTTTCGAAACTTGAGAAGAAAGAGGAAATGCTATGTTAACTGCCCACATGAATAGTCTATTAAATATTGTAAACTTTTCATCTACATCTCCTGCAGAGTAAACATCAAACCATGTTATTGATTTTAAAGCATTTACAAAAACCTTTATATTATAGTCGTTCATAGATCTAACAAATCTCTTCTCTAGGGTTTAACGTGGAGTTGCAGGAGTGATTTTTACTTTTAAAATGGCTTTGCAAATAACAGCATTATGATCTGATAAAACTGTGTGAACAACAGAAGACACCCACTGACTACGATGAATGTCTGTTACAATGTTGTCAACACAGTTCCCAGAACCTATCTGTGGACCCGGTCTAGTTATATCAGTTACTGTAATACTCAAGCCAAAAGCATGTAACATGTTAAGTAACTCTCGCTCAAACCTGCCTCCTTTGCCAAACTTAACATTGAAATCAGCACAAATCATAATGCTATTCTTAGACTTCGTAGCAATCAATAATACATTATAGAAACAGTGTAAAAATTTTTCAAAAAAGTCAACATTATCATTATAAGGCATAATACAGTGGTTAATAGTTAGAGTGGTGACTAGAAATCAAACATCAGACACAGTCATATTTTAATCCGTTCATGACATTGAGGTGTACAAAAGTGAACAGTGAAAAACATTAAATTTTGTATTTTGCTTCAAAAGTCATCTTCTGAGAAACTTAAAATGTTAATTCAGGCGTACGGAGTTGAGGCAATGAAAAAAAGCCATTGAGGCAATGGCAAAAATGTTTCCGAGAGATTGCATAAACACTGAAGATAACTCTCGTAGTTGACGCCCTTCCACTACTACCACAGATAACAACATTGAGCGAGTTTAGCAAATTGTTCATATAAATAGAAGAATAATGATTGATGAAATCGCATATGAGGTAAATTCATCGCATGGCAGTGGCCACAAAACAATTTTTAGGCACTTACGAGATGCCATTAGGAAGAAAAGCCTGAAAAATAGGCAGAAAACTAATGGATTTTGCTGCATGGCAATACCCTGGCATATCGATCCCTGTTAGTACGTGATTACTGATTACCGAGTCTAGCTCCGTGTTAACATGCTAGAACATCCTCCATACTCACTTGACTTCATGCTGGCTGATGTCTTCCTATTCATATGGTAAAAACATAAACAAAAGGAAAACGATTTTGAGGTGCTGAAGCTGTCAGAAAAATGTGACAAAAGCACTTAAATACATTAAAAAAATAAGTGTCAAGGGTGTTTTTGAACAACTGTATGACCGACCGTAAGGACAAATATTCTGTTGTAGGAGGAGAGTATTTAGAAGAAAAATAGGTTTGTAAGTTTTTATCTTTGTTCAATAAATATATTTTAACCGATTCCGGGAACTTTTTAACTATACCTCGTACAAATAAATTCAACTTATTTTTCACTGATAAATAAATATTAAATTCTTGCTTAAAAAATTTGGGATTATGTATTAGCCAAATATCACCTACAATTACATTTTACATTCCATAGTCTCTGCTACACTAGATAAAATTAGTCCCACAATGTAGCAGGGGACTAATTACTACCCACCCGCCCACCCTTGCACGTACAGTGGTACTGACCCATCCGCCTAGCCATATACGTACAGTGGTACTGACCAACCCGCCCACCCATGCACGTAAAGTGTTACTTTACATACCAGGAAAGCCGAAGAAATTTCTCCTTCTCACTATTCACCTTTCTATTAGCTATTCAACCTTTTTTCTCCAACAACATTTACATATTCTTGCATTGATCATTCTTTTAACATTGTACACCTGATTCTATAGTACTTTCCTTACTACATAAGTACTATAGGGAAATCGACTATTTCTTAATACTATGTACTTTACATGGTAATTATTTAAAGTAAAAATGTAGGTTATAATTTGTACTTTAAAATAGAATATAAAATACCATGTAAAGCTGTAGGTCCCTTAGTTACCCTGGCTATTAATAAATAACTCTATCAAAGGAACAGTTGATCTTAGTTAGTAACAATGACTGCACTTGTCCATCTACACTCATCACACTCATTCGCCCCTCCTGTTCGCCCATATCTCTACGATAAGAATCTTAATGATGAATAATAAATAATAATGATCCTTTCTTGAGCAATAAAAAACTAAAAACTATTGAATAGCTCCGCTGAATAACATTGCAAGTGGCAAAAACAAATTTTTTCAAGAACAAAAAACTGTTATTTTGAATATATCTACTCTAAATTGGTGACTTTTTTCCCCTTAAACTGTTTATTTATGTCAAAGTTATGTTAAGAAATGGAACATTTTCTTCTCAGCTATAACTAAACGATATTTTGAAATTGTAGGCAAAATACTAGAAGGAACAACATTGCAAGTGACACCACTTGCAACCTTGTTAATCCAATATAACAGTGACTACAAAGGGACTAATACAAAAATGAACTAATTTTTTTAATTCGAAACCTTTTACTGACAAATATTGTTGTAAAAATACAGGCCTACAATAAATAACTTATAAACATTAATTTTAATTTACATCAACTTACATTACAATTTACATCAAAAAAATTATTCAGTTATGTACTTTAATAAAGTTGGTTGCAACGTTATTCTACTCACCTCTTCTGGTGGAAGTTTACCTGATTCGGCCACTATCTTTGTGATATGTACGGATTTCGAGCATCTTATTTATGTTCGTTTACGATACTTTTCTTTCCAGACAGTCTCTTTCAATTTTCTTTTCCTGCCACTATTTATCATTTGCCCAGCGAAAGAATAACAACCAACGTGATTGACATCTTGTCGCTTGCAGCATTGTTCTGACCGCGCCACCCAATCTTCTGGCAGCTCTCAGTGCTGCCAAACTAAATATTTTTCAAAATAAATTAGCCTACACAATGTAGAATTTCACTTGCAGCGTTGTCCTGTTAAAATCTCAGTTTCACGAAAAATGTTGCTTGCAAAATTGTTCAGCTGAGCCATTAAATTATAACAATTAAAAAATAGTAACAACGCAAATAACTGTGTGTTCACAATTACTGTATACCAGTTCCCCTATCTAAGAACATACTTGATTCTATACCTACAAATTTACAACGAAAAAAAAGATAATCCAATGTTAATATGCATATAGGATATTCACATATAGTGTTTAAAAAATATCAATTACATCATTCAGTAAAATCGTAAACTTTGTAACAACAGCAAAATATCAATATCAAATAAAAACCTTTTTCATTCATCTGATCTTAAAAATGTGTTAATCAGTATCATTATTTATTATTATGAAAAAGGTCAATCTGAAATGGAGGTGATTAATGGAAAAAGTCTTTAGAAGCATCAAATGATGTTTTCAGTTAAAAATCATTATTGTTACAGTTGTAAAATGGGTGTATGTGTATTTATAAGCAAACAAATAGCATTTTGTGACAAAACTGCATTCATAATCCTTATAAATGTTTTAACATACTGTACATTCAACTTACAAAAATAAAGTGTGTATATTCTTATTTTTATTACTTTATTACTGCCTCACCTGATGGGCTGTTACGTTTAAAAAGTTTTGTAAACAAATACGTGATGCCAGGACTGTCTTCAGGTTCAGGACTTAGAGGAGCGAACTCTGTCAGAGTTGTAGGTGATTGCAGATTTTTATTCATTTTAAGTTGACACCTAAAATAAACCTTAATTTAATTATAAAACAAATGCTAAGGCAATTTTATTTTTAAACAAAAGAATCTTGTACATAATCTAAATAAATAACTATTCCATGTCATAAATTGGCAATCTAACGTTTGTTGTTTCAGATCAGAAATAATTTTATGATTACACATTTTTAGAAGAGTTGTAGGTAATTTCATTGATAGCGCAGGGTGATATGATTCAAGCTAAGTGAGATTTTCAGCAGCTTGTTTTTTATTACTTGATCCTGACGTATTTTATATCAATCTTTTAATTAAAAAGTGTATTAAGAAAATAAAGTGTAAACAAATAAATATTTCCTAGATTACAAGTTACATGCCTTTTTGTCAGTATTTTTTTTTTGTGGATTAATTATACAACTATCGAATTTTTTTACAGTAGATTTATGATTATCATAAATTCTTGTAGCGAAAATATCATAGTGCTGGAATATATTTATTTAAAAAGTTCAACAATAATGAAAAGTCAACTTTTCTAAGATTACTTATGATTTTCTTCATAAAGTTATTTGTTGCTGCAATATACATATCTATATTTTGCTTATAAAAATTAAATATATGTTGTAGTAATATCTCAACTCTCTATTTTTCTTATACAAAACACATGTTTGGTACTTTGTTAACTTTACTTTGAACATAAAAATAAATATCCAATGTTACTATAACACTTTTACTTGATTTCTCATAAATCAAGATTTTTCATATATAATCGCCAAGAATTCATTTTTACATTGATTGTAGTTCCGTAAAAAAAACGTTGCCTATCTTGGAATTTATCGTATCACATTTAACTGATTTTCGGATAGTTGATAGGTTCAATTTTCATATAAAATTTTTAAAAAAGTTAACTTTTATAAGAATAAAAATGTAAGTAACTAAGCAATTTCTACAGACTTCTGAAAATAATATTTCTTATTTAAAAGGAGGTGAAATACGAGTTCATATTTATTGAGGAGGTCGATTTCAACCACTGAAAACTCATAATTTACGGTATTGAAAATCGAAAATAATTTTTTATTTAAAAAAAGGGGGGCTTTTGCCCCTACTCCTGGCAGTATATTTACTAAATTTGGCAGGCACTTTTTAGCTGTTTTGCAATGATTTTCTTAAGACAATCATAAAAAATACTTATGTAAAGATAAATCTATCTTGTTATATAACATTTTTGTAATGAAATAATTTACAACAATATTGCGGCCAAAAACATTGGTTATTTATTGTTTATAAAAACATATTTAACTTAGTTTAATTTCTAATTGTGTCTTAAGTTTTTATAACGAAGGGAGCCCTACTTAGAAAAATACCTTCCACAGTTAAGTTTAAAAATATGAGATTGTCATAAGATTCTAAATTTTATCTAGTTTGTGAAAATAACATAATTTATATCAATACCTACAAAATAACTACTGTTGTAACTGAAAACATTGGAGCTCGGACAGACGAAAAATTTTGAATTATGAATATAAAAGAGTAAAATTTTACATTTTGAAAATAAAAGAGTAAAATTATTCATGTTGTGGCTGTAACAATTCATGTCATATTGTTTAAAGGGTCATAAGCAATTAATACGGCCAAAAATAATTTCATGCATATTATTGTTTTTCCATAAAAACATGTTTAATATGTTTATTAAAATTTTACTTAAGTAAGGAAACCTATAATTGATTGTGAACAAATCATAAATACAAACAAATTTTACTGCACAATGTTTCAAAATGGAGTTTACATTTTATAAAATGTAATAACAATAAGACAAGTAACCTTTTATTCATTTGCAATGTAAACAATGCCGTGGTGCAAAACAGCTGGTTGTCAGAGGAATGGAAATTGAAAATTTTTGTATTACATTCCATAAAGTAAGAAACTTTTTAGTAAGAGAATAACATCTGATGTTTCCAATGGCCCCTAACTTTGTAGTTTTATTTTAATAAATGACGAAACGAATGAGTGTTTCAATCAATGATTAATCATCGATTGCCAGTTTAGAGAACGTCTAAATTGATGATTAATCATTAATTGCCAGAGGTGGGGTTAAAAGTGGTTAATTTCCAATATTTTAAAAAATTTTAAGTCATGTAATTTTTAATGCTTAACACAAATATATAATTGGTTTTGCAATATAATTATTTTTTCAGTCCGGAAAATATAGTTTTTACATACCTAACCAAATATACTCTAACTTATCCTAATTGCCAATACACTCAACAAAAATCCGTAATAACTTATACGTTAATCCTGGAGCTGCCAGTCATTTTTTTTAAATGCCAAAGGGTTTCTTCAACTAGTGTTAGCTTAATTTTTTTTAAAGTATTAAAATATAATTTAAACAATACAAGTTGTGTAATATGTATCTTTTTTAGGCCTAGATTTAATGGTATTTGTTTCATATCCAACAAAGTTTAATATTTAAATATTCAATTTGAAAAAGTACGATGTAAAATTATTTCTGACAAATTTTTTTCAGGTTTTTGGTTACATAAAGTGAATAAAAATTCTTAATATAGCAAAATGTGGTAAATTTATGCTTGGATTAGTAATAAATAAAACCGATACTATTCTTTTACACAAATGAGAAAAATTGCTTTCAGTGAGTACCGGTAACAACAATGAAATATTTAAAGCCATATGTACAGATAAGAAATTAAACACTCAATAATCAAATCACTAATAAATTAAGTTAGACATATAATAGACATATTTACAGCAATAAGATTGACTTTACATAATAGTTCGCTTATTTTGGCACTAATAATGTTAATGCCTCAGAACAACACTTGACAGCAGCAGCAAGAACAACAACAGATGACCACATACGAAACCCGCAAACACAAAACATTGACAATGTAATAAAGTTTTAAGTAGATTTAAAGATTTATCTGACTCACTATATGAAATTTCAAATGAAAATTCTGAATAGAGATTGAATAAATAATAAAAACCTGAGTCCGTCATTCACTATACTCTCCATATAGTACCAATGGTACTGACCGGCAGTTCTAAGGTTAAAATTAGATGCCTGGCCTTTAAGATAGCTCCCTCCAACGGGAATTTATGCAAATTCGTTTTTCTAGTTAGTTATAGCTTTTATTATCATTGTGCATTTGGTGACCTAAGGTGATTTGCTGTAAAATTAGTTTTTCCACAATATAAGAAACATTTTGTCATAAGCCAAAATAATTTTCAAATTGATGTTCAACATAAAAACGACATCAAACTAAAAAATATGTTGAAAAATGGCATTAAAAATAATGGAGATTTTTTAATGACAAAAATAATATGAAAAGTATATATTTTTAATACGATTAATTTTAATTTTTGAAGTTTTTTGTACACAAGGAGTTTTCCAATAAAATATATTTTCTCAGAAAATATAGACATGCTTCAACCATTGATATTATAACCAAAAAGATGAGTTGTTTTTGTGGTCCATTGTTGAGTACAAGCGCAGTATCCATGTAGAAATATAATGCAGTTCAAACCAGCTGCGGCAGCAGACTAACCAAATTACTGGTACTAATATTCTTATTGGATGAGTTATCTATTTGTAAGTAATAATATAATCAAGCATTCTCCCCACTTGTGATAAAAAATATCAAGATTTGTGAAGCTTCTAGAAACTGCATAAATGCCAAAATATTGAAAGACAAGTTAAATAACATCCAGTATTAGCTCTTGAATTTACCTTTAGACAAGGTTAATAATTTGTTACACTAATAATTTTATGGTATTTATTTACAAAGACTACTTCAAATCTTGTAAACAAAATTTAACAAGTAAAAACAAATGTTGAATTGATGTTGGAAGGTTAAATTAATGAAATTTCAATGGGAGAAACCTTTCAAAATACTTTTTTAAGTTTCATTTCAATTGCACCATACTATTATAGACTATATAGAAGAAATTTACTTCCAATTACTACTATCATATCAGATTAATCTTGTTAACACTAAAAATGTGCTGGTTGGTTTTAGTTAGGTTAAGTTAGTTTTGGTTAGGTTATATTAGGCATATTACCAGCACTAACAGACTTGATTGAAATTGAAAACCCCTTTTCATATTAGTGAAAGGGGTTAACTGTTCCCTCAACATTTTTTGTTCCTTCAGAATTAGGCCATTTTTATGTAGGTAACACGAAAAATAAAAAGCAAAAGAAGTCTTTGAAAACTCTTTCTCTATAGGCCTACAAATATAATACCAATTAAAATCCAACTTAAGCTCCTACATAAATGATAAAATACCTTGTAGGATTTCATCAATTTAATAATCACTTTAAATAGAACTAGCCTACTTGTTTCCAAGCACTTCTACTTCCATCATTCTTGGACAAATTACTATGAAAAAACATGTAAACTAACTGTCTAACAAAAACAGAACTAAAACTGAACACAGAAACAAGTCAATGCCAGTGTCTAATGCATTAAACTGAATGTTCATTTTCAATAATCAATTAATCTACAACACAAACATTCCTAATAATCTTTAATTAATTAGTTTTGTTTATCAACTGAACATGTCAACAAAACACAGCTGTTACCTTTTCCACTATACTCATATGTTTTTAGGGCAACCACAAAAAAGTTTTACTTGCAAACAGATAGAAACATAGAGCTTCTATTATACCTATAATAGAATGTATAGTAGGTATAATTGAAGGTCTATGATAAAAGTTTCTTGATTAGATACATCATAGACCTTCTATTATACCAGACAGTTCATTCCCAGTCAGAAAATTGAAGACTGTAAAATCGGAGCGGAGGCAGTCAAACCTAGTAAGAACCATTAGAAACACTTATTCCCACTGATTCATGCGCCTTAACTGGCAAACTCGGAAACTAGATTTGTGACCTAACTTGATGATATCACTCCCCTCATATTACCTCGAGGCATTAGCCTTGCGTAAAAAATTTCCTCGCTGCTCAAAAATTTCATGTTGTGGGTTTTGAATGAATTAAAATGAGATTTTTATTTTAACGCTTATATAATTATTTGTCACAACCACGTTGTAATAAACAGTTACCATTATAATAGTTGTTTCTTCCTGTAAAAAACGATATGCTACATGTGTACCATAAATATAGGTTTCTTGCTACTACGAGCGTTGGAATCTGGTGGCGCAGTGCTGTAACCCAGCTACTTGGGGACAAAGTGTTTAAGATATTTAGGCGATATGTTCCATGATTGGTCCTCTTAATACAGACACGGCGTCCGCTCAATTGTTGCCATCGACGTGGACATTACAGAGAAGTCTGTGGTGTCCATGTTGGATGGTAGTCAGGGTTCGGATGTTGTGTATGGGAGAGAACTGAGTATCAGACTTGTCAGTTAGCTGTAAATCAGACCAACACTACATGGTTCGGATTCCACGTAAAGCTGTAGGTCCTGTTTTTTTCCCTGGCTGTTGGGCTATTAATAAATAGCCCTTTCTGAGGAACAATTGAACTCAGTTAGTAATCACTCTATACTCACCCTACACATATAATTCATATTCGCCTTAAAATACGAACAACGTTTAAGGTAATTTTTAAGTAAGTAAGAATATAAGAATGAAACCATGTTTTATTCGGCCAAGTCGTCTATGTTTTTAGGCAAAATTTATATTTTCAACCGCTAAAATTAAACCCTATTTATTGGAAATGTGAGAATCTTAGAATTTTTCTGGTGTCGAAATGGTTAGATCTACCGCTTTCTAAGGAATAGTCGGCCTTAGTTTGTAACAATGACTAGATTCGCTCATCTACACTCAATCGAAATCCATATTCGCCCATATCTTGACGATCGACGTCTTATGAATAAAAAAATAAATAAATAAAAAAATACCTTGAGTAAAAATTTTACTCTAGTATTTATTTACCTTTTCTGTAGGTAATTAGGTATAATTATTGTTATCAAAAGTTGTAACTTGGATCTCCTTTTTCCTACACTGTAATAATTTATCAGTTAATTTTATCTTTGAGCAATAGTTAAATACTTATTATTCGATTATATAGTGTTTAAATGTATTTGATTCATTACAGTACACATTTAGAACGGGGGGAGAGGGAATTAATGGATAAGCTGACAACATTTTACTTTGCTTCACTCATCACTTTGTTGAGTGAGATGTTGGAATATGTAGATTTAACAAAAATCAAGCCAACAGCCAAAAAGGGTTAACAATTAATTATTGAAGTTATACTTCTTTGCGCCCGTTAGACACTTTGGGATGGGATGTTGGTCGAGAAACCGCGTCACGCTGAAAAGTAAGAACAAATTTTTAAGAACTATCGATTAATCGATTGTTAATCGAAGAAATTACTGATAATGATAATATAGGTGTATAATATAATAATGAAGTCACGTATAATATATTGAAGATAAATATATTGAATAATATTGAAAAATGTCTTATATTTCATTTATATATCCTGTCTGTTTGTGTGCGTGAGTGGGTGTATGAGAATGGCCAAAGAAGTATAACTTCCACCGTGTGGTCCGACGCACAACCAATTTGTTTTTATTAACTAGAGAGTTATCATAAAGTCATAAGACGATGCATTTTATAATAGGATATAAAACATATTGGGAATAGGGTTTCTCAAAAAACGTCAAATTTATATATTTACACACTATATTTATATATAGTATGTGAATCATCATATTGACAATAATATGGACATCAGCTGTAGCTAGATTCTGCCATTAAAAAAAATCCTCTCTTAGTAATTAGTTAGCTGAATTGAAAATAAAATAAACAGCTGATAGTTACACTATCATGTACACAATTAATTATTTTAGTTGTTTCTGTTTGTGTTTGATATGGGGTGAAATGTTATGATCACAAAGGCTATTTTACCGTGGGGTACAAATTATTTTATTTAATAGTTTATTATTCGAATGTGTAGTATTGTTTGATGTAGAATGTTTGTTTTCAAGATGTATTAGGTATTCCAAAAGACAATGAATCTATTTAAAGACGATAAGCGTTTTGATTTAATAGGCCTATGCTATAATTAGAACATTCTTCATTTTACCTAGACATCCTACTGAGCGTCAGCACTAACAAAATACTTGTAACATGGATCAAGGAAAAGGCAGTAGAACAGGTATATTTTATTCTTTAAAACAAAGATTCCTGAGGAGTAATTTGTCTAGTAAATCCTGCTTCAAAAGTAGAGGGTCCAAACATAAAATTAGATCTGAATCTTCTCATTGTAACTTTGTTCCATCTAGTTGTGAAAATACAAGTAATGAAAACTGTGGTGTTGTTAAATCTTCAGGACTGGGAAATATTAGTAGTGTTAGTGAACCATCCATATCAGACTGTATTGGAGTTTCAAATGAAACAACACTTGCTACTTCCATTGCAGAAATGAGCGGATTTGATCAAATATTTAATTTGAACAAAATAGACGGTAGAATCCCGCCAAATATAGACAGTGTAGATCATTCACATTCACTGTGTGATGCAGCGAAGGCCAATGTTTCAAATTTTACTTCAGCACAGACCGTAAGTATAGTTGATGATAATTCAAGTGAAATTCGTAGTAATATGAATGGAAATAATAAAAGTGCACAGTCAGAATCCAACATAAAGTCTGGTCTTATGTGTGAACTGTTAAAACTGTCCAAATATGGATGGTATTGGGGTTCAATTTCAAAAGAAGAAGCAGAAGAAAAACTTACTGACCAGCCAGATGGTGCCTTTCTCTTGAGAGATTCATCTGCAGATCACTTTATTTTAAGCCTTAGCTTCAGAAGTTCTGGAAAGACATTGCATACTCGTATAGAATATAGCCTAGGTCGTGGACTTTTTAGCTTTTATCAGCAACCAGAAGAAAGCTTTTCTAGTATTGCAGAGTTAGTTGAACATTCTATGTCATTTTCAAAGTCTGCTGTTTATTGTTACTCTCGTCCAGTATCTCCAGGCCATCCAGCATTTCCTGTTAGATTAACTAAGCCTGTATCACGATTTGCTCATGTCAGATCGCTGCAGCATCTTTGCCGATTTGTTATTCGAGAATCTATTAGGTTAGATAATATCCAAAAACTTCCTCTTCCCAATAAAATTAAAGGTTATATAGAAGAAGGTTATTACTAGGTATAGTTTACTAGGCTATTTATTTAGGCTGGGCTCTTCCTTTATAACCTTATTAGAACCTCTTTATTAGAAGAAGTTATTGATCTTAAGTCTAAGGTTCAACCTGGTTAGCACTTAAGAATATGAAGAATAGAAATTTTAATCTAATCAAATTTTTATTGAATTTATGTTCAAACCTGTCTTGTAGAGCGGACAACTATTATGCTAAATAGTTAATTGTTGATCTAAAATACAGAACTATGTAATAATTTTGATAAAAGTTAAGTTTTCCTAATTTTATGTAACACTTAAGTTTACTTCTTTACTTTTAGCACCTCAAAGGGAACAAATGTAAATAAAACAAAAAATGTATTTAAAAAAATCAGGGTATATAAGTAAAATGAATTATCTTTGTTGAACAATTTTGTGTAGGATAAATAATTGAGACATAACTAATCAAAAATTAACATTTTCAGAAATATAGAACTTTTATTTTTCTGTATATAACATTATTTCTGCAGAATAAAAATAAGCGTTTCCCAGAAAATATAGATAGACCTAATTCTACCCTGTAGATGATAAAAAAATAAAATCAAAATTGGTGAAGCGTATAGAATCTGCTTAACCCTTTTAGGACTGTACAAAAAATGGATATTTTGGGGTGACTACATTTTTAGATATGTGATATGAAACCCTAGCGTACTGAAAAAGACTGCAGAAAATTAGGGGTTTTTGTGAGCCTTTACAAAAGATTTTATACTATTACTAAAAATAGGAATATCACCAAGTGTGTGGTATTATTTTTAAGGTTTATAAATGGGCAATCAGAAAATAATGAAATATTATCCTTTTTTATACATACAATTTACATTTGAGATATACATATATGTGTATGGTGGGCAGGTGGATCACTTACACTGTATCTGTACTTGTATGGGTGGGTGGTTGGGTCAATACCACTGTACGTGTATGGGTGGGCGGGTGGGTGAATACCTCTGTACGCGTATGGGTGGGCGGTTTGGTAAATACCAATGTACGTGCATGGGTAGGCGGTTGGGTCATTACCACTTTACGTGTATGTGTGGGCGGGTGGGTCATAATCTTGTGGCTGCTGGCATATACTATGATATACTATGTATATATTATGATTTGTCATAGTATATACATTATATAAACTAAGAAACGATTATACGATCTCTTTTTTTATTTATAAAAAGCCAGACAAATTTTATATACATTTGATATGTATATAAATCAACCCGTTTTATTTTTGGCACTTAATAGCAAAGTGACTAATATTTCAGCCATGGGAAACCTCTTATTTCTGTTTCAAATGCATTTCTTTAGCTTAGTACCAAATTTCATCAAATTTAGCTGATAAATAAAGAAAAAAATTGTAAAAATGTTAAGTTTCGCTTTATACTCATGCTTGATATATGTAATATTATTACAAATGAAAAATAAATTTAACATGCTGTAAAATTATTAGGCCTACCAAGTTTCTCCAAAGGTGAAATGTTGTATTTTACATTTTAAATATATGTCAGTCAATTATTTACACTATTTAATATTTTTAGTGGTGTATTCTATTTCAATTCATATTTGTTCTTACAAAATGAAAATAGTTAAATTATTATACCATACAAAATAAGATATAAAATAACACAAATATTTACAAACAACAAACTGTTCTACTAATAACATAAGCACAATAACCAAAAACAGATATATAAAAACAACTCCTTCACTAGACCGACGCCTGAGCTGAGAACGGCAGGGGAACAGCCGTCATGAAAACAGCTTATGAATAAACATTATTTTATCGAATATTCTCAACAGTCTGGGCTGCAAACGAATATTAAATAACAAGTTCAACTTTTCTAGATTCTGTTTCTTGGAAAAATAGCACAACATATAGGCAATTATACCGATATCCGGTGCAATTACGGGTGGACGGGCAATCGCCCGCTCCGCCGGTTTCGTACACCCGTGTGCGGGCAGCAGATTTGCCTGCATCGTCTTTTTTGCAACTTATGTGCGGGTGACTTGCCCGCTTCGTCCTGAAAGGGTTAAGTACCTTAAAAATAAATACTGTAACACAGTACTAAATTAAGTATAGGCCTATGAAAGAATATTTCATAATAACTTTTAATTGATAACAAAGACATGCTAAAAATCAAGAGAAAGCGAAACACATTTAGAACAATAATTATCACTGTTGGAACAATTAATTGTGAGACAATGTTTTCAGAAAATTAATTACAGTAGTTTAATTTCTTAACAATTATTACCAAGTTATTCTTGAAATGATATCTTCTATGGAGCTGCTTCTCAACTTGTACAGTTGCGTATAAAAAAACAATTAGATTGTTTGATTATCATCCTTACATCAATCTATCATGAAACTTTTACTTTTCTTGAATATTTTGATTGATTTTTTTATTGCATGTCTGTACTTTTACAATTTAAAATTATGGATACCCAAGTTTAAATATCAATTTTAAAATATCTCCTGTTGGTTGAAAAAATTTAAAATTTTATTTTTTCTAGGTGAAATTCTAAAGATTAACATTTTTATTACTCTCAAAATAGTACTAATTTGACAAACGTAAATTAGGAACAACCTATTTACATAGTTCCATATTTTTTTTTTTTTTTCAGAAAAAGGTTTTATCATTTTAGTGAAGTATTTTTCAACTTGATGGCGTTACGACCATCAGTTTAAAAGTATGTTTTGTGTCTATATCACCTGATAATCACTGGCTGTTCATTTGTCATTGGGCTATTAATTAATGACACTTTCTAAGGAATAGTCGGTCTTAGTTTGTAACAATGACTACATTCGCTCATCTACACTCATCACACTCATTCGAAATCCATATTCGTCCATATCTTGACGATCGGCGTCTTATGAATAAATAAATAAATATATCTGGATTTTATGATACTTTTTATTCCATATATGCTGATTAATTTTATACTGATTAGTTATTGTTAGAGGTGTTATAAGTGCCGAACTGAAAAATCACCATCTTCCCTCACTACATTGCCTTTTTAATTTGTGTGTGACGATGTCTAGTTTAAACGTTAGTAGCACTTCTTCCACTCCTCCCCTGGTTATAATACCATCATAATAATTAACCCTCCGTTGACTATACCACTTATAAGTGATGGGTGATTTTTGAGCGATTTGCGTGGTTTGAAAAAATATTTCTCAGGCTTATAAGAGTTCTAATAATAAGTGTTATCAATCATTTTTATTGTAAAAACATACTTTATATCTAGTTGTGAAATAATTTACAAGTTACTAAATTTCTAAAAAAAAAAAACAAAAAACTAATGTCTGAAAACTATAATGTCAAAATAAAAAAGTGTTTGATGCCATTAAAGTTTATCAATCAAAATAGTGTTTAATCAAAATTCCAGAATATAAAAAATGTTCCAAATTTATTTTAGAATAGAAATAATGTCACATATAAACTATTTATAACTCTGTTTGCTATGAACTATCCAACACTCATAATTTAATATATATTCGTTCCGTTTGCAAATTTGTACTTATATAGCTGTCATCATTTTTTGAAAATTTACAAAGAAACTGTGTCAAAAAATTATTTTATTTATTCATATTTTTTGCCTCCAGAATCGTTTTAGTAACTAATTTAACTAGGGTTACTTACCCGATACCGTCAACGATTCTAGTGATGTTTAGTAATTGCTGATTACTATAGTTTCGACCTCATTGGGTCATTATCAAATCATACAAGACGTCAGTTTCACAATCTCACTTCTGACTTGAAGTTTGTCAATTGTATGTAATTTAAATGGAATGATAAAACTGTGGGCTTGTAACACATATTCACATTAACACTTATACACATCTATATACTATTACATTTAGCACTTAGCTGATCAAGTTCATTTTCTGAACTACATTGTGTGCTAAATGTAATAGTATATAGATGTGTATAAGTGTTAATGTGAATATGTGTTACAAGTCCACAGTTTTATCATTCCATTTAAATTACATACAATTGACAAACTTCAAGTCAGAAGTGAGATTGTGAAACTGACGTCTTGTATGATTTGATAATGACCCAATGAGGTCGAAACTATAGTAATCAGCAATTACTAAACATCACTAGAATCGTTGACGGTATCGGGTAAGTAACCCTAGTTAAATTAGTTGAAAAATTATTTTGATAAGAAACAGTAGTCCACAAATATTGAGTGAATAAAACACAATGATGGTGTAGAAAAAATAAAACAACAAACAAACTCCTGTTATCAATAGTCAATAGCAACAACACAACAAAGCAACTGCGTATTATTACAGAGGACACTAGTGTCAAAGCCATCAATCAGCTGTCACATAATACGTCAAATACTCTTAAAATTGTCAAAACAGGAAATCCGATAGTCCTCAAACGGAGGGTTAATCAATTTTTTCTCTTCTAATGGCTGGTTTAATTCAGATAATTTGAAAATAATTTATATAGACGTACGGTGGTGATGACTCACCCACACATGTCGATGGTGATGACCCACCCTCTTACCCACACACATTCGATGGTGATTTATAGTTTGTATTTCAATTAATAACACTACATGATGTACTAAAGTTTCCCATATTATTAGTTTTAATTTTGTGACTTTTTTAAATTTTATGAACTAATGCAGTAAAAAGGGGCACTCTTTTACACTAATAATAATATATACATAAAAAAAATGTAAAAAGCGTTTTTGATGTTGGTTTTATTTTTATACACTCAGCGGTTATCATGCTGTTTATGCTCAAACTCAGGTGTCCATAGTTTTGATTGGACAGTAGGCCTATACAATACTTTATATATTCTGTTTATTATGTCTCTACTATTTCTTTTTAGAATGAATCAATAAATTATTTAACTAGATATTCTTGATGAAAAGAGTTGTAACTTGTCTAAATGATTAGTGACTATTTGCTTGACATTGCAATAGCTATGTTTTAGAATAAGTCTAGACTATTAATTTGCTTGATATTGATTCAATATTTAATATATTTTACCCATGAATTCACTGCATTTATGTTATAAATCTTATACTGTATAATTAGCAATGATTGTATTCAAATATTATTTGCTCAGATTGTTTTTCAGTTTTTGTCTAATATGATTTATTGTTGGAGAATTTTAACTGTAAAACATTGTGCATCATTAATTATTCAGTAAAAAACTATTGTCTTTCCTAATAACTGGAATTGCCAAAAACCAATAGAAACCATTAAATATATATAAATAGTAATTATTTGTATTTTAGTTTTGATTTAATATAGATTATATAAGTGGTTCCGTAAGATGAATATAGAATGTTACAGAGCTTTCATTATAATTTCTTGTAATTTATTCTTGGGTGATTTAAAATAATTGAAGAAATCAGCAGTCAATATCGGTATTGTTCCTCTAGATTCAATTAATAAGCCAATTATTTCTGTCTACTAAGTAGTAATTTTGTTTATAATAATTTACTGTGGTTTCCATTCAAATCAAATTTAATTTTTGGATCAACAATTATTCCTATTTTACCTTTAATACTGAATACAATATGTAAATTTGCTCAATTATATTAAATATAATGACAGTAATTAATTATATATACTTTTGTAACCATTTGAAACTATTCATTGAAACATAACATAATGATACCATTGTTAAAGTCTCCTTTTTTTAAGCATTTTCACAAAATTGATGGCCCGCAATTGGTAGCTCAAGTTTGTAAGATAAAACTGTGGTCATTCTATGCAGGAAGAGTCGAGGTCGGATTTGAGTTATTGTGTTCTACTGAGTGAGATCTCTAATTTCATGTACAGCTCAACTTAAGCTCTTATTTAAATATTTTTCTGTGAGTAGGCCATACCTTATCTGTGGTGAAAATTTGATATTTGCTTAAAAATAGTTTATTTTAGATATAGTATTAATTTTCGCTGTTTAATTTCTAATGGTTAAAAATATATAAAGCGGTTCTGATATTTGTTAACACTGAATATAGCTTTAAAACCTGCAATAGACAATGACAACATTATTATGTAAAGGTATTATACACCTTTATTGTTGTTTTATCAAATGTACTGAACACTCAATAATATAAGCAATAATGGTCAATTGTTTTCTTTTAACATTTCAAATTACACGAACATTATGAAAATAACAGCAAAAAAGTATTTGGTGTACTCTAGTAATAAATATTGATATTTTATTTATTTCCTGGTAACTATTGCTAACCTTTATTTGTGTACCATGCTGTAAAACCACTGTGCATACAATCTTTTTGTTTAGAATAATGTTATCAATATCAAACTGTATTTATATTTTCTGTTACAAAAGGTTGTTGTTCAAATGCATTATGTTAAGTATAGAACTGAGCAAAATTGTTACATTGTTATTTACGTGATATATGTGATTAATATGACTATTTACTATGTACATAGTGTTTTGTAATATGAAACATATATACTGTATAATAATAAAACAATTTACAATACAATATTTGTTATATTGAGTCCCAATGTCCTTATCCAAATGAAAATGTTGTTGGTGACAAGTTTGTATTGATGTACATATCAATAGCTATGGTGTTTGTTCTTTTTATGACTATTAATCTCATATAATAAACATATGCCTTACATTTATGAAAATATGAACAAAAATTATTTTATCAAGATCAAGAAAACTCACTTATTGGATATTTTCATAATTTGTAGGTTCCTTGATACTTCTGATGATGAGACCTTGTTTTTGAAAGGCCTCAAGTACATTTTATAAATGTTTAAATTAAGATAATTTATAACAATAATTTATAAAATAAATCTGACGCTATTATACAGTTGTTAGTATATTGGAGAGATAGGACATCAGAATAGTAGTAACAAACACAATCTCACAAATTTTCAACACCACTGGCATTTTCTTCAGGTAAGTAGAGAAAGAGAGAATACAGTTGTTCATTTCTGTTAAAATAAAGATGATTTGATTAAGTGAGTTTTACTTCTATAAATGATATTGAGAATCCTTGTGATAAGCAATTTTGACAGCTCAAGAAGATAGAAAGAAAATATTCTTTAGATTGACTTACAAAATATGAGTTTAACTAAGAATATTTTAATGGTTAAATTTTCCTGCATAGCTATAAATTAAATTACCTTTTGAACAGTCTGTAATTGATAGCTTATCTAAATGGGTCTCTCATTAGAGGGTAAATTTCGGATTAAATCAACATTATGTTACTTTAAATATTACAATAAAAATGTCAGAACCAGATTAAACAGTGACAAGCAAATTATGATATTGAAGAGAACTCAATTAATTGAATTTATTATATATAATGGTACAAGAGATATTCACATTTTCCAAAAACTTTACTAAATTTTCCTTTAATTTATAATAAAATCATAAAAATATAGTGAAAAAATTAATTTACTATAAAATTTAATATTAGGCGAATTTAATACAGTTTTATTGCAAAATGTTAATATCTTTTCTACCATTATATAAGTAAATTATTGTTTGAATGAAGATAAAAAAAAATGTTGAATGTCAAAGCGAGGCTCAAGTTACCTTCTCAATGATAGCACACCTGAAGTCACTCAAGACAATCCAAAGAATTCTGTATGAAAGGCAGTATCACTATAAACCATCAGGAGCCTGGTGATACCATTGTAAGTATAGCCTTTATTAGAAGAAAGCCTAGAATGATTTCTATAAGGGATAACAAGAGGAATATCACTCACAGTGTTCGGACAGTCTATAATACATTTTACTAGCTTAAAAAGCAGTAAAACCAGGTCATAGTTATTTTCTCAGATGAAGAAGTTGCAGTTTTAATTGATCTTCAAGAAAGGCTGTCAGGGTTTCAAGAAATATGAGACTAATTCGAATTCCCAACATTCTTACAAAGCTGATCTGTATACTTAGGTTTTTCTGGAGAAACTCCCCCACTAATAGATTTATTAACAAAATAAATCTTTGGTTCCAAAGAATTGGCACAAACTTTCCCCTATATTAAACACTAATAAATCAAAACTTTGAAAATTGCCAGTTTGATTCCCAAATATGTTTTTTTGCCATAACTAAAAAACTATTCAACATGTGGTTTTTACTAAAATATTTTAAATTGTAATTTACATCTTTTCTGAAAATTTAATCAAAATTGTTTTGAAAATATTCCATTTTTGTATATTGCCCATAAAAAAAAACTAAAATTTCAAAAAAGTGAAGCTCTTGGCTAAATACACCTATACACGAAATGTCATCAAAATTGATATATCCGTTTGGTGTCCAGCGAACTGTACATATGGACAGACGTTAAAGGATTTTTTCTAAAAAAATCACTTGGGTTCAGGGGACCCTAAAATGGACTTTTAGACCAACTTGTAAAAGATTTTTTTGGACGATCACAATATTTTCTCTAAGCTAACGCAAATGGGAGAAATTAAAAACAACCCACAGATTATGTTTCCTTTAAAGTAACATTAAAAACATTTAAAATGTTTCCTTCCCATTATAACATTTTTAATTTCTTCTGTAGTGACAGTTGGATGATTACACAGTCTCACAATGTACAATAGAATAAGAACTAGAATGGGGTGATATAGCTGAAAAGGTACACTGATGAAAAAATCATTAAGGTAGTTAACAATTTCTAATGGATTTGTAAACTTATCATTCTCAGTTTTAATTTGATTAATATTGGTAGTTTTTTAGCTTTAATGTCTAGTTCAGAATTTATAACTTTCCAAATTGCCTTTGAAACATTTCTTGAATTGTTATAAAAGTTGGTTCGTCATTTTCTTTGCTAGTGCAACATCTTTTAAAATATTTTCTTACAATTCGTTACATAATTTTTAAATTTTTCATCTATGCTTTGCTTGTGAATAAATGTATCTCTCGTTTTTTTATGCGTGATATTTTAATTCCTGTTGTACATAAATTTATTTTCCTTAGCTTACATTTATCTCTTCCTGGTATATTTGGAAAAGCCAAATTAAAGCACATTAAAAACTGTTTTAAAAAAATATTAGTCATAATTGACAGAGATCACACAACTCCCACTAAGTGTCAGCTATCATAGATACAAAATTATTTGTATTCTTTTTGTTGAATGAACGTATTACTCTGTTTAACTAATGGTATTCTGCCAGTCAAATTACTATTTCAACAGGAAACTCCGTATGCCATGATCCATAACTTTTGAAAATCCAGATCGATGATGGATCCTTAAACATAATCAACTGGACAAGAATCTAAAAAATGAGAATGCTTTATAATAATGAAACTGTATGAAATTTGTTGTAATTGAGCACTCTAGCACAAAACCCAAAAAGTCAAGTGAAACAGCCCTTATTTCTGCATAATTAAGTTCATACAACATAATTCTATAATTAACGTCGTTAAAGGGTTTTGAGAAATTTATAAAAGTACCAGTTGCTCTCAGTGATATTTATTTCAATTTTTAAGACTACTTCCATTAAAATATTTGCTTTTTTCAGTATCTTGCCTTTGGTAAACCAAATTTATATGAAGAATCAGCTCTTCTTCACAGCTGTAAACTTTCTAAACAGAGTAACTTTTTTTTATAACTTTCACACATGATTCAAAGATTTTATTCAATAAAGATAGAGTTATTGGTTTATAATTGTTTTAGTACCTCTCTTAATTAGCACGATTACTAAATACAGTGGTCTCACACAGTGCAGGTAGCTTATATCTTCTGCGGTAAAATTTTTCAGCAGCTTGCTTGGGTTTTTTTTTTACTTCACTAAATGCACGGGAGTTTAGATGTACACATGTGCCACAAATGAAGAAGCGTTAATTTCTTGATTTCTTTCTCGTGTTTTAACATTAGATTCCCGTATTCCCCTTCTGTATTTATATGGTTGCATCCAATATGCACTAAATGTGTCGAGTAGTTATTTCTCCTGTTTGCCATGTACATGGCAGGGCCAGCACAATGTCAGTCCCTCCCTTTATTCCCCCAAATCCTTAAGAATAAACATAGTAGTTCATTACAGATGTATAAAGTTGTACATTAGTAGTAATCTATTTGTAGTTACCAATTAGGCATTCGCTGTGGCCATAAGAAAGCAACATATGTTTCATTTTTCTCTGTGCTCCCACACAATTTTATTCACAGTAAAATTTTCACTCGTAGTTAGTCAGATACCTAGCTGAATAGTGTAGTGTAAACTACAACTTTCTCCTGTTTTTCAGCAGTTATAAAAACAATAAAATAAAATGTATGTATACAGAATATAAACAAAACACAATTAACTAAAAAGAATATAAATACAAAGGAATCGAAGATGATTTAAATACCTAAAAACTTGAGAAGAAGAATTACATGTCATTGAAAGGTTAGATTCTGGTGAATATGCAAAAAAGTTTCAGAATTAGGAGTAGGAAGTTACATTTTTTTGTGATCTATGGTTCAATAAATTTCTGGTGTTGCGCGAAATGACCCGGAAAGCTTTTTTATTATATTTGAAATTTCATAATTAATAATAGGATAAAAAAGAGCTTCAGTTGATATGGCAACTTAGTGTCTGGTTGTTAGTTAATACAGTGGACATGTAACATCATTGAACATATTCACTATACAGTAATTCAGGTGTCTCTTCAACGATATCTTTATACAGAGTTAGTCAAAAGCCTAGACACCCTGATTAGCTTATTGGTGTAAAGCTCAAACATGTCTTTAAGACTCAAAAATATACTTTTTATGTATAGGGGAACCAAAACCAAAATTGGATATTTTGGGGCAACTCAAAATTTTTAAGCAAATCCCCATCATGTCACACCCTCATTTTAAAGTTTTAAGTAAAATAGAATGGACAGCACAAATTAGAGATCTATATTTCAACAATATGCATCGTGGCCAATAAACAATTAGGAAAATGTTTTTGTTATTTTTCAATCTGCATACCAAGGAAGATGAGATAACGCGGGTCCAGATGTGATAAGGATAAAAATTATTAATGCACTGGGCCCCTTGGGCATCCATTGGTTGCAAAGGTTGTTAACATGTGTATGGAAGAGTATAAGAGTGCCAAATGACTGGGGTAAAGGAGAAATTATAACTTTACATAAGAAAGGGAACAGGAGAGAATGTAAGAATTAGAGGGAAGTAACACTTATGAGTCGGATAACCAGGATATTTGAGGGGATATTACTAAAAAGGATGAAGTGGGTGGTAGAAAATCAGTTAAGAGAAGAACAGCATGGGTTCAGGAAAGGAAGAAGCACTAGACTTGATTTTTGCCATACGACAAATGATCGAGAAATATGGCGAGTTTGATAAGAAAGTGATTATGGTATTTATGGACATAGAAAAAGCGTATGACTCTGTTAAGAGAAGAAGTATATGGGAAAGTTTGAGGAAAATAGGAATAGTAGAAAGTATGATTGGGTGGCTGAAGGAGTTGTATAGGATGCATGAATGTAGGGTTAGAACAGTATGGGGAATACAGAGTGGTTTGAGGTTAAAAAGGGACTAAAGCGAGGACTTGTGTTATCACCAATATTGTTTTATGTGTTGATGGAGGTGATGCTAAGGGAAATTAAAGAAGAAACAAGAGGAAGGGTGAATGTGATGTTATTTTCGAACGATATTATGCTGTTGGGAGGAAGTTCAGTAACTACTGAGCAAGTGGGATGCAAAGATGAAGGTAAGCATGGAGAGAGCGAAGTAATGGTGGTGGATAGAGATGCGGACCTTGGGGGAGTTGTATGGAGAAAGGATGAAGAAGGTGGAGGATTTTAAGTATCTGAGGGCTTTAATATCGAGTAATGGTAAGATGTAGCAGGAAATCAATGCCAGGTTAGAAGTGAGAGGAAGATTCTTTAAAAGCATAAAACACCTGGTGTGAGATGGATGTTTAGCATGGCAAGCCAAGGTGGCTATGTTTAAGATGTATTATAAACTTATGGTGACATATGCAGCTGAAACATGGAGAATGTTGGAAAAGGAATGGAGTAGGGCGCAGGCGGAGAAATGAGGTTCTCTAAGGGTATCAAGGGCAAATCATGAAGAGATAGGGTCCATAACGATAAAAAGAGGCATGGTGGAAGAGAATGTGAGAACAAGTTTGGAGAAAGCAAGGCTGAGATGGTTTGGGCATGTGAAGAGGATGGGGCCAGAGAGAATGATGGAGAAAGAAGTGGAAGGCCTTGAGGGAAACCAAGAAGAAGATGGCTGGATGGGTGAGAGCTGATATGGAAAGGAGTAAGAGGAGGTGCTGAGAGGCAGACTTGGCTGGAGAAACTTGGTGAATACACAGACCCAAGAGTGACAGGAATGAGGACTGGATAGGTATTTATGTATGTATACCAAGGAAGCTAGAAAACAAGGTAGAGCTCCCAGCATCTTCCCCATTCACTCCAATCACAGTACTGCGATAACTGGTGCCTACGCACTCTTTAAATGTTGTAATTGCCCTCAAGTATTGTTTTCTCAACTTAATTTTTTCACAGTTCACTGCTTTCACTTTTTAATGATTTTGAATGCTGTTTTCAGTAAAGAATAAGTAAAACATTTGAATTCTACCATTGTAAAAATATCTAATTTACTTTAATTATTGTAAAAGTAACATTATGACACAGTATAGTTCACTAAACCAAACATAAAATATATATATATATATATACGGCACAGATTCAGTGACTACGAAGTAACTGACATAATCAACTATTAGTAGCAGCAAATGCAGAAGGCGGTAAATAATGGAACATCTGTATGCAGTGGTGGACACCTGTGACATCACCAGTCCACGGCGCAAGCAGCTCATGAGCCCTACCTTGTATTCTAGTTTCCTTGGTATGTACTGTTATTAAAAAGAACATTGAATTTGCAGCTACATAAATTAATGAAGTAAATTGTTTGTATACTTACCTGCATAGGATGTTCACAGCAAATGTTCCAATTGCTTCCCTTCAGTGGTCTGACGATGTGCTAACCTTCAATAAAATTGTGAAGCTGCTTGCTTCAATGTCCCATCAGGAATTAATTTGATTTCCTGTACAATTCTAACTAAGAGATTATTTATTTTTTGAGGTTTTGTTGTGTACACTATATTAATTAAAATTATATAAAATGAAAATGACAAAATGAATCAAATAAATAATAATGATAAATGAGCTAACAATAACAAAGAGATAACCAGTTATATAAAACGTAAATATAATTTATTTTAAATTAAAGTAAAATTGTATAGAATAAAATATATAACAAATTGCACATGATACAGTACATTCACTGTATTTTTAATTTCAACATCAGTCCCAAAAATTAAATATATAAAATGCAACATACATATAAACAATAACCGAACAGAAACACTCTGGCGCAACCATATCAGGCACCAATCTGCCAAGAGCAGACTGTCAGTGAGACATGTGAATAGACATCGTCGGGTCTGCATGCAGCACAAGTTTGGCCGTCATTCATGACTTCGTTGGCTTGTTAAAAGTTAATAGTAATTTCTAACAATACAACCAATTAATTTAGATCTAGCTATTAAAATGTAAGTCGTGCCTCCAGCTCTATTAATAATTACTAGGGGACACCCCTGCACACTTCGGGTGCCAACCCCATCACTCGCTGCGCTCGTTACACCTCGGCTGTACAATTTACTACAAACATAGTAGGTATGACTTAAAATCACAATATTTAATTTATTTACAATGTCTTACTCACATTACTTGTGTTGATACCTACTTACAAGTATAAACATAAAATGATGTTACTGAGCCTATTTCAAACGAGTTCATAACATCCTTCCCTGGTTTATCATTACGAAATACTAACCTCCTCACTATACAGTATAACAAACACCACTGTTTAAATTCCAACAGCTGTTAAAATTTTTTAGAAACCAATATTTACATTGAACATCTGTTCTGATCATTTAAATCACTCTCCCCGTGTTATTCTTATGGCCAAAAAAGTACTTTGAGGGCTTCCCCAACCCCTTTAGAGTGAAAATATTAAAGAATTAAGACCTTATTGCACAACTACGAACAGAGGCAAATTTTTTGACACCTCAACCATTTAAATTGGTCAAAAAATAATGGAGGAGTTGCGTTGACAAAAAAAGGCTTCACGTATTATATAAAAGGATTACTATTAGCAAACTTAATATAGCTGTATCAAAATCTCATGTAAAATAATAACATAATTATTTCTGTAAATATATTCATTACACATCTGATAATTTGTAAACTCACTAGTCTTTATTAATATTAGTTCTTTTTACTGGATACAGTTAGTTTTAAATAGTGTAATTTGTTTCTCGCTGTTATAAGTTTCATTTCCTAGTTTCCAGTTAAAAACCCTTTTATATTGATATTCTTTGTTTGTAACAGGAAATTGTATGTGCACTAGTGTACATGTGTAAAAAATTGATTACATAACATTTATTTACTGTATTTAACTAGCCTAGGCAGGCTGGCTGTGTGTAGGTAATGGAGTCTGAGAATGACAACACAACAGGTGGTAGCATACAATGTTTTGACATACATTCAGATAAAGAACTTGCAGATTTTTTAAAAGGAGGAGAATGCTAATAATAGCTTAAAAGTATTCCATATCAATTTGAGAAGTGTTAGAAAAAATTTTAATGATATAGTGGTATATTTAGAGGCGGTGGCGGTTGTGTTTGACATAATTGTGTTTACTGAGTGTTGGCTGAGTGGAGGGGGTTGGAGGGAAAACATTGAGGGCTATGACCTTGTCATGACTGAGACATTCCGAAACCAGAATGATGGGGTGGTTATCTACGTTCAAAATCGGTTATCAGCTGTTACTACACAAATTGCATTTGGAGACGTCTACGGATTGAATACTGACTTCACTTACGGTAAAAATAAATTTAACTTGCTAACATTTTACAGAACGCACGATAGTGACATAAACTGGTTTTTAGAAGAGTTAGAACGTTACTATAATAATATTTGTAAGGGTGTGATGTGTATATTTATGGGTGACCTAAATATAGACATACTAGACAATGATGCGTACTCTGATAGGTATATGAATAGTTTATTACAAGCTGGTCTTGTGCAGTGTATTGACAGAGCGACACGGGTGACAGACAACGATAGAGGTTCTTGCTTGGACCACATATTTATGAGTTACTGTGACTTACAGAATTTGAGGTCAGCCGTTGTATATACTGAGATCACTGACCACTACAGCACTGTACTGATCATCACGGACACTGACCATAGCCACTCCGTCACCCAACCTACTACACAACTTACTTATATAGACCTCAACGTACTTACTGACCAACTGTCTCACTCCAATTGGGATCCCGTATTGTCCTGTCTCGAAGTTAATGCTACTACTGATCATTTTTTTCTATTATTAAAGGCGCTATGGAAAGATCAACTAAATTAATCAATAAGAACAATTCCAGGTTTAAAAAATTAAAACCATGGATTACGGCTGATTTAATAGCAGGTATTTGTTATAGAGATAAGTTAAATAAATCAGTAAAATATCAACCCTTCAATATAAATTTAAAAGAGCGATTTTATGCATATATACAGTTTTTATCTAATTCTCTTAAACAAGCAAAACGTGATTATTACAGAACTAAAATTACAAATGCAGGAAAAAACACTAATATATTCTGGAGCGTTGTAAATGAATTGGCGGGGAGAGTAAAACACAAATTTCCTATTCAGAAATATATGTCAAGCTCTATACCTGTCAATGAAGATGGGTGTAGGCAGGCTGCGCACGACTTTAATATGTATTTCTCTACTGTAGGCCAAAATCTTGCTAATGCTATTAATGGAGGAGAGGACCCAGTGGTGAGAGACTCTGACTACAGTTTTAATTCTAACTTTACACTTAACACAGTTACAGAACAAGACATAGTACGATATGTGTCCAGTCTGAGGGGAGGGTCTGCTCCAGGACACGATGGCTTCTCTGTTAAGGCCCTCAAAGAAAATATACATGTATTAACTACACCCCTTCAACATATTATAAATTTGAGCATTCTGTTCCGTATATTTCCTGATAAATTCAAAATGGCAAAAGTCATTCCTCTACATAAATCTAATACAATAACAGACAAAAGTAATTTTCGTCCAATTAGCCTCCTCAGTGTTTTCTTCAAAATTCTAGAAAAAATAGTAAAAGACCAATTGACTGATTATTTAGATAATAACAACATTTTATGTAATTGCCAATTTGGTTTTCGCAAAGACAAAAATATAAACGTTGCTCTATATGAAATTATTAAACAAATTAACCTAAGTTTTTCAAAAAATAATCAATCTATGCTTATTTTCCTTGATCTTACTAAGGCTTTTGACTCGGTGGATAGAGGTAAATTACTGCAAAAACTGGATTTAATTGGTGTTCGGGGTAATGCTCTGGCTTGGTTCAGGAGCTATCTTACTGAAAGACGGCAAAGTGTGTCCATTTGTGGGGTGAACAGCGATGCCTTGCCTATAGACTTTGGGGTGGTCCAAGGAAGTACACTTGGGCCTATTCTCTTTTTAATATACATAAATAATATTTCAAGATTAAAATTGTTCAGTAAATTATCCTTGTTTGCAGATGACACACTTATTTTTATCGAAAGTAGTAATTGGCAGGATGCAAGAATTAAAGCTCTCCATGATTTAATGTTTATAAAACAATGGCTTGATCAAAATACACTCTCCTTAAATATATCTAAAACAAAATTTATGCCCATATCTCTTAGGGAGTGTTCTGATTATACTTTACGTGACCTAACAATTCATTCATGTGGTGATTATCTAAGTTTAACTTGTAACTGTGAGGCTATAGAGAGAGTGACAACTTACAAATATTTAGGTGTAATCATTGATCACCGTGTGAGATGGGCGGAGCACATACAATACATAAAAACTAAAATTTGAAAATATTTGTTTGCTTTTACACAATTGCGTGAAGTTTTAAATGACAATGAAATTAAAGTCGTATATTATGCTTACAAACAATCGTTGTTGTCGTTTGGTATTGTTGCGTGGGGAGGAGCTAACAAAAGCATTCTAGAACCATTATATGTTGTACAGAAGTCTATTTTGAAAGTAGCATTCGGTAAGGCCAGACGTTACCCTACGGACACCTTATTCTAAGACGTATCAGTCCTTAATATTTGTCAACTCTTAATAACATTTAATGGTATTTATATTCAAACATTATAATTCTATATTCTCTCCAATTTTACACACTTATAGCACACGTTACTCTGCTAATGTAGGTTTTGTCACACCGACTATTAATAAATCATTTTAAACTACTACTCCGGTCTACATTGCACATGCATTGCTTCTAAATCTTCAACGGAATAACCCCAATTTTAATTTATTCTCTTGTACTTCAATATCTATATTCAAAAAACAGGTAACTGATTGGATCAATCTAATAGGTTTGGAGGGAGCAGAGAATGTCATTACTAGTGTCTACGGGTGGATTTGATGCACACCACTCCTCCCTCCCCCACTGGGTGAACTGTGGCCGAGGCCGGTGCTATACGAGTGGGCTTTTGTATGGAGGGTCTTGTGTTGAGACTGGATTACGAGAAGCAATGACTGCAGTTATGTAGGCATTGCGAGAAGTATTCACAGGGCATCATCCTGCATGCACTTGTTTCTCTGGCCCTTCCTAAATTGGCATACAGTCAGTGATTACTTTTTGGATATGATTGCCTCACCTCCGAGTTGCAATGTAATTGAAGTGTTAATTATTAAATTAATTTGTGCTACCACTTTTTCCATATTTCAAAGTTCATATTATTATTATTTATAAATATTACATATTTTTTTCCTTCTTATAAAATATTGTTTACCTTCTATTCTTATTTATGTATAATTTAGTTAGTATAGACGTACATTTAAAATATTTTCCCCTTATATAATAATCTGTAATAGAACAATTACATTTTAGTCCTTTTTGAATAAAATACTTGCAACTCAGCCTACGCACAGGCAGTATGCCCATGTAGGCTTTTCCCATGAAAAGGAATTACTGTACGGTTTTCTATTATTTTTGTTTTTATTTTAGACAGTTTGTTTAACGATTACTTTATATTATTTTTAAATGTATTTTTGTATTATTTTGTATTACTATGTTGAACAATATCATTTAACTTACTGATGTATACATTTGAATGTTTGGGGAATAAATATACTTTCATTTCATTGAAAATAAATTATCTCAGACTTAGGATGTTTTCATTATAAAACATGTTGTCCCAACTAACTATTGGATTTTAAATCTCTACAATAGACTACTATGCCGCAATAACTACTAAGAGAGTATTTAAATTATTGCTCAACAGGATATTGTAAAATTCTAATAAATTGAGTTAGTTGTAACTAAAGCTATCTCGTATTTAAAAAAAACTCATAACATACAGTAAAAGAAGACAAACAAGTATTATTCATAATAAACGTTTAATGTACAGATTTTAAAAGAAAATAAATGTACAAGTAGTTATAATATGATTTGAATGTAAATCGTACTAGATAAAAAAACTGTCCAGAGTATTTTGCTTTAAGAAGGAGCCTCGTTTTATTGAGCAATTGCTCGCCATCGCCGCAGAAGCATCGTATCTGACGCTGTGAAGGGGAAATTAAGAGAAAGTCCTAAAAACAACCAAAGCACATAAACACGTGCCACGACATTCCTTGAACACACAACCAGGGCCAATATAGCCTATTGACTATACCGCCCTTATGACATCAATTTCCACTGTTAGTGGTTACTGTTCAGTCACTGTGACAAGACATGGTTATAAAGAGGTTGACACTTAAGATGTATAAAATGTATTTACTTGTTACTCACGATAATCTCAAAGCATTAAAAAACAAACGGGTTTAATAATAAGGAGGAAATATTTAAAATTACCAGGAATAACATTTTAATAATATAACTCTGTAGCATTTTGAGAGAAGGCTGGGATACTGGATATAATTTACTTTATTTATATCAATTTTAATTATAATATTTCGACTGTGATAGTTAAAGGTTAAAATGAACATCATTTTGAAGATCCAGATGGATACAGTTAAAGATTAAACATTATTATTATTATTATTATTATTCATTATTCATCTCTAAGACGCCGATCGTAGAGATATGGGCGAATATGAGGAGTGAATGAGTGTGATGAGTGTAGATGAACGAGTGTAGTCATTGTTACTATCTGAGTTCGACTTAGCTCAGAAAGGACTATTTATTAATAGCCCAATAGCCAGGGCAACTATGGGACCTACAGCTTAACGTGGAATCCGAACCACGTAGTGTTGGTCTGATTTTCAGCTAACTGACAAGTCTGACACTCAGTTCTCTTCCCTACACAACATCCGAACCTTGACTACCATTCAACACGGACACTCCAGACTTCTCTAGTAGTGTCTACGTTGATAACAACCATTGAGCGGACGCCGTGTCGGTATTACGAGAACCGAGCATGGAACCTATCGCCTACAATCTTCCAAACACTTTGTCCCCAAGTAGCTGAGTTACAGCACTGCGCCACCAGTGCCGACTGGTGGCGCAACTGCAAACAGAACTGCAAAGCAATGTGGGTCAACTAAGGACATACAAGGAGTGTTTTTAAAGTAAGTACAGTAGACTCGTGATTATCCGAGCCTAGATTAACCGAGCCCTCGGTTAACCGAGCCCTCGGTTAACCGAGGCAAAAGTCGGAGAGGGCGGGTCACAACCGTGTTGGTTATCGTAGAGATTAAATGCGTGTGGATGCGAATTTACGCGAATATAGCGATTCACGCATCAGGAATGCCTCTACCGGTCGCTGCTAGGTCGAGCCGGAGTTCTCAGAAGTCAACCCACCCCCTTTTATTAGGAACTGAGTTTATTGCAGAATTGTTCTAATTTTGTCAGTCGTCCTCGTCAGTCAGTCTGAGTTGTCTATCTAACGTGGTTGTTTGCTGCATTTTTATTGTTCCAAAGTAACAGCGTATTACAGTATTTTAAAACCGGTTAATTTTTAAGTGTTTTAATTTAATGTTTCTTAGTTTGTAGGCCTATTTAATAAGTGGTTTTTAGTTTTGTTTCATACGTTTAATTATTTTTTATAAGTTCATTTTTGTGTGTGTGAAAGAGAATCTTACTGTGCAAAATGAGTTTAAAGCGGAAGCGAGTAGTGGTTTCCTTAGAAACAAAATTAAATGCGATTAAAAGGTTAGAAAAAGGCGAATCTATAAAGAAGGTTGCTGCAGAGTTGGGTGTCGGTGAAGTGACTGTTGGAGATTGGAGACGAAAGAAGAAAGAAATCGAACAGTGGGTTAACCAAAGTGCGAGTAGTGGGAGTGGCTTAAGGCGGAAGACAATGAAGAAAGGAGATCATGGTCAAACATCGGAAGCGCTATACTTGTGGTTTTCGCAGTTGAGAGGTATGGGCAGCCCTATAAGTGGACCCATGCTCCAAGCTAAAGCTCTGGAATTTCATAGGAAATTTAAGGATGGGGAGGAAAATTTTTGTGCTAGTGAAGGATGTATGGATACCTGGAAGAAAAAATATGGCAACCGACAATTAAATATTTGTGGTGAGAAGCTTTCTGCCGACCCATCTGAAATTGACAGTTTTTATTCAAAACTTGAAACCATAATCTTAAATGATGGACTTACGTCAGATCAAATTTTTAATTGTGACGAAACCGGGCTCAATTACAAAATGCTTCCATCGAAAACGTTAGCAGCTAAAAATGAAGCAAATGCACCCGGTTACAAAAAAAGTAAAGAGCGAGTGACAATCATGAACTGCTGCAATGCTTCCGGTTCATTAAAATTAAGACCCCTATTAATAGGGAAAGCCAAAAACCCAAGGGCATTCAAAAATGTTCAAGTAAATTGCTTGCCAACAGTTTACAAAAACCAACAAAATGCATGGATGGACTGTACCATTTTTAAAACATGGTTTTTTAACGATTTTGTCCCAGTTGTTGAGGCATATTTAAAGCAGAAAAACTTGCCCCAGAAAGCATTGTTGTTGCTAGATAACGCGCGATCTCATCCGGATGCAAGTGACTTAGTTAGTGGTCAAATAAGAGCAGTTTTTCTTCCACCCAACGTGACATCGCTCATCCAACCCCTAGACCAAGGTGTTTTGGAAGCAATGAAGAGAAACTATCGACGAAGGCTTCTCCAAGTGTTGCTAGCCAAGTTAGATGAAGGACTGACGGTAACGGATGCACTTAAGAAAATCACTGTCAAAGACGTTGCTTATTGGATTGCATCTGCGTGGGACGACGTAAAAGTGTCCACGATTCAAAAATCGTGGAAAAACATATTCCAAATAAAGCACAAAACAAACGACACGCAAAAGGAAACTGACGACTGTGTAGTCGATTTAGCCAACCTAGTTAATCATTTACCAGTTGAAGAACCAATCATAAATGAAGATGTAATCAATTGGATTAATGGAGGCGAAGAAATGGAATTGTCAGACGACGCAATTGCCGATCTCATTGTAAACAAAAACAAAAATGAAGAAGAAGAAGATGAAGACACAGATGATGCTACTCCAAAGATTACTCATTCCGAGGGATTGAAGTTACTTGAAGGAGCTCTCGCATACGTTGAGCAACAAGAGGAATCAACTCCATTCGATGTCCTCCATTTTCAACGTTGGCGGAACATTGCGGCATCAAAGAGAGGCACGAAACTTACGCAAAAGTCAATCAAAGACTTTTTCAAACATTAATATTTACTGATTAAGGTAAATGTTTTTGTATTTTATATAGTTATATGTGTTAGTTTATTAGTTTGTACTATTAGTATGTTAATGGTAACACAATTATCGATTTTTACGCGTTTTTCTTATCAGTACAACCCATCTCGGGATTATCCGAGTTTTTTGTGTATCCGAGGTGGTCTCGGTCCCAATTACCTCGGATAACCGAGTCTACTGTACATTTTTGTAATTCCGTCATTGTAGCACTGCGGCTCTCAGTACTTCAAGTTGATCTTGAGTTTTTGCCTCAAGGTGAAACAATTACATGACAATCCCTATCTTCACCCACAAAATCAAAGACAAGAACTGATCCGATCTTTTGGCTGGTAAAAAACTGATCATCCACCATTTAGTCAACTTTGCAATTTATTCTTGAACTTGAAAAAGCATACTGGAGGTCAATGCCACGAGGTTGTTTAAAGTGTAAAAAATACCATACTGCAGTTGTTGTCCAGTCAGGCGGCAGATTTATTCAAAAAGGTTTTAAAATGCTGGTTGTACAAAATGACAAGTGCCTCAATATTGATGAAAATTATGTTGAAAAATAGTTTAAAAGGAATAGGCTTTCTTATTCAAATAAGTTTGTTACTAAAAGACAACTGGTTTTTGTTTTATTCTAAATTGGTACTTATTTTTAAATCATGCATGGTACTTTAAAGCTGAAGGAGATAAAAAAAAAACAACACCACTTAAAAAATAACACACATACTTTTATGATAAATATCTACAACATGTATCAACAAATACTTATGTTAAAGTAGGAAATCTTGAAGAAACTCACTCGTAGCGCCAGGGCTACCTTTGCAGTCCAAGAATATTTCTAGCCTGTAAGAAACAATCAAAAATACAAAAAAGAAGATTTAAAATAAACTAAACAATCTAAAACTAGAAATGAAATTGAAATACATAAACTCAATTCCATTGAGCTAGTGTCTTGTATAGTGAATTAACCCTTAAAACGCGGCATCCGTATATATATATATATGTTTACAATTTCCCGTAACGCGTTATACGTAATATTTCGCGAGCTGATAACAATAATCCTAGAACAAGCCTAATACAACGTAGCGAGTTCTAAGATTCAAGGTCAAGACTATTTTCAGGTTATTATTCATTTTCGAGACCTTTGGACTGGTTACTAGGCAACGAATGTAAATAATATGAAGTTTTTATTCATTATTGCCTCTGTCGAAGTAACCGCTAGCGCTCGCAGCGAATATATACGCATCTGCTAGTCACATGACGCGGCGACCGGCTGACGCTCAAGTCAGTCTGCAGTTATTTGTTGTCTGTCTCGTGCATTGTACTAACCTCCGGTGTGTAAACAAAGTTTATTATTTCGAATTTACTCTATATTTTTCATTGTGAAGTCTAGTTTTATTTTTGTTGTAAATAGTGTTTATTTTGTGTACATAATCTGTTGTCTTATTGAGTTATATTGTATATCTTGTTATTGAGTATATTGTATACTGAGTTATATATGTATTGTATATTGTAAATCGTTATTATTTTTTTTTACATTGTACTATCCTGGTTTAGATTTAAAAAAAAATATAACTTTACAAAAACTTAAATTATATATATATTCAAGAAAATTAAGCGTTAATTGAAAAATTACAGAAAATTGCTCAGCGTTTTAAGGGTTAATAAAAAAATACAATGTAAAATTGTGTTTGGTATCTATTTTTTTGTTTAGTTGTATCCTGCTTATCCAGAATATATTTTAAAGTTTTTTGTGGGAAAAAAGATTGTATTGATAGGGATGATGTTTACTGCTGTCTCAAAAATTAAAGGTGTGACCATCCAGTAAAACTTAGATAATTACTTTCACTAAAGCCCTCATTACACAATGCCAGCAACTAGGCCATTGATCGGCTTCTAGCTGCAGGCATGCCAATCATTAATTGGACTGAACTTGTTCATTTGATGCCAGTTTCTTGGCAAAATAGCAGATTTGAAAGCACGCTGTTTGTGGTCTCTCGGTGTTCATACTAGAGATATTTTTGTTGCTCTCTCCTGCAATTTCATTTGATATGATATCAATAAGTTTAAAACAAAATAAAAGGAAAATGTTTTCATGTAAATGTATCTGTATATGCATAGTTCTTCATTAAATATAGATTTTTAAATGCTTCATTAATGGTGTTTTGTAAATTTATTTTTTCCCTGTGCTGTCACGGACAGGTCACAATGTGGATTATCAACCTGCAGATAATCTGGAATTGACTGTACTATGTAATATTAGCTACTCGGTATGCCTAATATTAAGTTCTCTCCTCTAAAAAACATTCAAATCCTGGTAAACACTCTAGACTTATTCAACTATTTCAAGCCTATGTCAAGAAAGAAACACTTCTACTTTCTAATTACATAAGTTGACATTGTCTACAATCCAAATGACAAAACTTTAACTCAATTTGTTTTTATAAACAGCATCTGTTCCACAAATGGAATTACGAACTTCCCAGTCAAAGTGCCCAATGTGTTTGACATGAAACGATCTGCCTAAATTTGTCCCTATGAAGGCTGTGCTTTACGCAGACGACACCACCTTTCTAAACTCTGGCTGTGATTTAGATTTAGTTAAAAGAGAACACAAACATATCTTAGAAAATTCTTATGTCTGGTTTGAAACAAATAATCTAGTAGTCAATGAAAATAAAACTGAATCAATTGTTTTTAGTCTCAAACAAATTGAAAATAAAAATATTAAACTGCTTGGAATCCATCTAGATAGTAAGTTAAGGTAGGATGTCCACACTGATTTGTTGTCAAGGTAAACAAGCTTTCACGAGTTGTTTACCTTTTAAGGAGATTAAGGATTTGTACAAGCCTAGATTTAGTTCTTAGTGCATACTATGCCTTTTTCACAGTCATATTTTATATGGAATAACTTTGTGGGGTAACTCCCCTGGCGCCAAGCAAGTATTTATTTGGTAAAAAAGGCTATTAGAGCTATTGTGGGCCTACCAGATCATGAATCCTGTAAAACCTTGTTCTTAAATTTACAAATACTTACTGTACCTTCTTTATTTATTCAGCAGTGTCTTAACTACACAAAAGAACATCTTGATGAATATACTCTCAGGGGTGATTGTCATGAACATTATACTAGAAATAGAAACATGTTGGAAAGCAATTATGTTAGACTTAGTAGATCACAAAATAATTTTAAACAAATAGGAATTAAATTGTTTAACAAGTTACCATTCAGAATCAAAACTTCTAATGTAAATAGATTTAAAATTGTTATAGATAGGTGGCTAAAGAGCAAATGTTTTTATGAAGTTGAAGACTATTTCTTAGCTGATATGACTGATCTGTAAATGAAATAAGCTAAGTAAGTCTGTTAGCTTTTAAGTAGGCTACGCCTATATTATTGACAATACCTATTATGACATGTAATGTTGTTTAATGATAGTAAAAATTTCTGATTCTGATAAAAAAATAAATGTAAGGTTTTCTGAAAGCATATACTCATGTCCAGCAACTGCATTTGGACACACACACACACACACACATATATATATATATATATATATATATATATATATATATATATATATATATATATATATATATATATATATGTATATATAAGAGAAAATTTTCAAAGTAATTCAATAAATATTGACTCACAGTCGTGAAAGTAGCTGTAGCTACATCTTTGGCAAATTGGACACCAGACTCTGACTGAAGAAGTGCTGAGTGAACCTGGGCTGCTTCATCTATTCTCCGGGCGAGGAACTGCCATGTGGCCTCGTGGTCTGCTGACTGGTCTTGCATCATGTATAGCTCTGTCATCTTGTAAAGGGCAGCTAACGCCACTCGCCTACTGTACCAGTTGAACTGAAACAACACCGACAAATAAATACAGTAGAAAAACTTTTGTTGAACAATGGATTTTGGAACTAATTGTTTCTTAAAAATTGTTAAAATTACCTAAGTATCAATAAAAATACTTATGTTAAAGGCCACTAGGCCAGGAATTAGTATATTGGAGAGATAGGACATCAGAAAACTTACCTTAGAAGACAAGTTCACCTTCTAACCTGACATTCTCCCTCTCTCTCCCTCCCCCTTCCCTCTCTATCTCTCCCTCTCTCTCTGAATAAAGTGCCAGTGGTACTGTGAAAATTCGTGTGATTATGTGATTCCTCTGTGTATGTTGCTACTACTCTGGTGTTAGTGAACTTGTCTTCTAAGGTAAGTTTGCTGATCTCTCCAATATACTAATGCAAATGCTTAGTATTTTCAAAAGAGCACGTTGTAAGTTCATTAAGAAAATTGATAGCAACAATACTGTTTATACAGTAGAGCAGTGGTTCTCGACTGAAGTACACCTTGGGAGTACGTGAGAATTTTTTTAGAGTAATTCAAGAAATACAATTTGTGATTTAAATGTTTTAAATGGTGCCATATTTAACCGTTTAGTAGTACTTGACTTGTATCATCAATAAGATTTTTGTAAATTTTAGTTTGCATTATATTTTAAACTAAATCTACCAAGTTTAGTGACTTAAACTTTTCTAGTGATAAAATATAGTCAGGAGTACAACTTATTTTAAAGAATTGGTAAGGGTTACAGAATTGGTAAGGGTTACAGAATTGGTAAGGGTTACAGAATTGGTAAGGGTTACAGAATTGGTAAGGGTTACAGAATTGGAAAGGGTTAAAGAATTGGTAAGGGTTACAGAATTGGTAAGGGTTACAGAATTGATAAGGGTTACAGAATTGATAAGGGTTACATAATTGGAAAGGGTTAAAGAATTGGTAAGGGTTAAAGAATTGGTAAGGGTTACAGAATTGGTAAGGGTTACAGAATTGGTAAGGGTTACAGAATTGGTAAGGGTTACAGAATTGGTAAGAGTTACAGAATTGGTAAGGGTTACAGAATTGGTAAGGGTTACAGAATTGGTAAGAGTTACAGAATTGGTAAGGGTTACAGAATTGGAAAAAGATTGAGAGCCGCTGCAGTAGAACCTCGTTATCCGACATTCCGTTTTAACAGATATACTCTTCCCAAAAACAATACTGTAGTAAAAATTGCCTGAAATTAATATAATGTATAACTGTTCCGAAATGATGAAAACTGCATGTACTTGGTAAGGTTTTTTCCCAACCAGCATGCTGTTTTGTTGCTTCCTGTACTTAACTTTATGTTAAACGGGGACTGTACCATGTGAGCAGCCTACATCACTTTTATCAATGTATTGATGGTATGGTATTTTAGATCAGTGAGTGCTTGTAGGGAGGGAGAATATTGATTGTGTGACTCGTGCACTCTTAATTCAGCAGTTTCCTGATCGGTCACACGTATTAGTTTGTTATATTTAAGTTGTTTATGTGTTCCTTAACTTTGCAATACTTATTAAGTTAGGTTTGAAAACAAACTTGTTATTTGTGAATGTACCGTAAATTAAGATGCGTTTGTTTATTCATTGTACATTAATGTACCGTAGTTAATGACCTTATGCCTTGTGAAACTGCTTCCAAACATAAAGAAGTTCTCGTGTCTAGAGAAGATAAACGTAATTTACTGTTAATTATGGTTACTAATGTATACTGTATTGGATGTAGATTGTTAAATGTTTTATCACTGTATTGTAGGACTACAATATGTAATACCTTAAATTAATTTTAATAGGGTAATAATGTATTAGGATAATACGTTTTAAAAATATTTTCACAAAAAAATTCATTGGTTTTATTTTTTTATAAAAACTGAATAGTTATTTTTACTGTTATATAGTGTAAATCCTGGATATAATTTGTTTGAGTTTTTATTATCATTCCTTACTTTTTTTAATCTATAATATTTTCTTATCCAATGTCATTACAGCACATTTACATAGGTTAACTGAGGCTCTATAGTACTCATAAAAATTAAATTAATTAATGTTTAAAACATAAAACTATCAAAGCTATTTGATAGTATTAATTTTGCCTTGCAGACTTCCATAATTTATCTGAACCAATGATTTAATATGATGATCAAAATTATGTATTTGTTTGTTTGGCACTGAAGAGGGCCATTTTATACAGTAGCTGGTGGAGCTAGAAGGGCACATATTTCTCCATTTTATAAAATATTTTATTAAGATTCATAATTTAAAATAGGAATGATTAAAATGGAAACAGTAAATTCTGTGTTGGATTAAGGAATTGAATCCCCTCTAATTTGGAAAAAATAGTATAATTTATGGTGCGCGATCAGCCAGGCAACCGGACGCGGTGCATCGCTGATCGCCACCAGACACGTCATGCAGGTGGACTTCCACCCCGTATTAGGGGACTTATTAGCTATGAATGACAGGTATACATATTACAGCTAAAGGCTGATGAATCACTCACAGTTAATAGAAATTTGATTAGTACATCCTAGAATCACCAATATATCAATGTTTATTTTCTTTGTATTCTACCTGCTATAAAAAATTCTTAGTCTTAAAAAAAATATGTAAGTTATATGAAATTACATAGAATTCAATAAGCTAAATTTTGGTGTACAACACAATGAAATTGGATGAGTATTTACTTTTAGCAGAGGTTCAAACTCGAGTACATTGTACAGGTTTTGGTATTGTAGTTATAGTATTGGTGACTGTATATGATGTTGATACCAGTTTACCGTGGTATACTTCTTATAAACCTGGTATGGTGATTGAACCTAAAAAATTACTTTCTCAATGACGACACCATTATGTAATGTAACATGGGTATAAACCTGTCAGAAGATCCTACAGTGGAAATTAGACTTGTAAAGATATTTTGCAAACATGAGATGAATCCGAATAAATCTTTTGTCACTAATGGTGTTTGTGGCGAGCATCTAACAGAGCTGTGCCAAACACGTGCAAACTCCAGAATTATGATTAAAGGTCGCATATTAGTGACATTCCTAACTATTGTTATGTTATTATATTCAAGTAATTGACAACATTAATTTTTCAAATTTCTTAAAGATTATGATTGATTGACTAATTTAAGTAAATTATTATTGAAAACAAGCAAATCTGTATTATAACCTAGAGTAATTGATCTAGACCTTTATACATTTCCAGTTACCTACCTATCAATAAATTACTTACATCCACAGACCTGTCGCCAGAATAGTAGCAGATGTCATCCACTAGAGTGAGCAGGTTGGCCAGTGACGTCGGTACGTTGGGCGGTAATGACATGAGTGCCAAGGCTTGTGGCCACTGTTTCAGGTACGGAGTATTCATACGAAGCCTCGTCTGCACGGCATCAAGCACAAACAAACGAGGCTCCCTAAAACCATAAAGAGAAAACATCCTTAAACAAAAGTTAAAAAAGTTGTTTGGTGGCTTAATTGTACACTTAAGTACAATCTGTCATATCTTGTAGTAATTAAATAGTTTATAAAGAACACATAATCAAAACAATGTATAGAAAACATATATCACATTCAAATTTTGTTAGTCCAAAATATGTTAATTGAAATATGTTTACCTCTAAGAGCGTCATTTCTCAACATCTAGTGATTGAACCATCCCTAATATACTAAAATTCACACATAATACTTTATGTGTATTACTAAATATGAATAGTGTAGCGAATCATTTTGTTGACGAGAGAGTGTTTCGGTTTCTAATCCACTAAACATGTTTTATTGTTTGTTACCAACCGGCCTGGACAGTACCACTGACAGGCATTACCACACCATTGTAGGAGTTTGCTCCATCTCTTCCACCAACAGTGTGTGGGTGGGAATGGGGTAAATACATTGAGCACCGGCCAAGAGACACCCAGAAGTAGTATTATACAGTGATAAACCTACCAGAGGAACATCACATCTGTAATGCTAACCTGCGTGATACGTAAAACTAGCGAGACACATTTATAAGTTAAGTGACAATATTAACACTAATAACAAACTAAATGTAACAGATAAACTAAGTCATCTTGAGTCTCCACTGAATGGCAAATACAAACTGATTTATTTAAGACTCACATTAGTTTTCATGTTTCAACAGGAAATCAACCAACTGTTGTGTTGTCTGATACTTGATACAAATAGAAGCAGAACAGGCGAGCAGGATATATGCAATATCCATTTCCTGTTGCATCAGGTGGTCTCACGCATCAGTTAAATTTTATCAACTGATGCGGTTACTTTTGGACATCCAACTTATACGTCATGTTGCATGACCGATATATGTTTTCCGGAAATATATAATATTAATTACCTTTCCTACTTCAGAGTAAAGAGATTGCTGACTGTATACGGTGGTTCATCCTGTCACATTACTTTAGTGGTGATAATACCCACAAGTGATGTAACATGGTGATTAACCTATGAAACCTCCCTACATTGGAAATTATACATTTAACATAATTTGCAGATACGAGATAAGTTCAGGCAACGTTTTATTGTTTATGTTTGGGACGAACAGCTAACAAATCGACACCCCACACCAAATGTGTAAACTCGAGAATCAAGACAGGGTCGTTCATTAACCCCCAAACCCTAATCCACTACCAATAGACATTCTAGGAGATAAATATAATTTTTTATTTCACTAAGGAGACGTTATCTTTTTATTTTTATTACTTTGTTGGTGATGATGACTCAGCAAAATTAAATAGTATTACTATTTTGGGCTCCTGATCCAACACCTAAATACAACATTTAGAACCCTGAAAGCTACTCTGCCGGTGTATTTCTTTTATCCCTGTTACAAATTAATTTGTATGCGGTTGATTTTCGCCCTTTTAAAAAAAAACCGCTATAAGTGTATATATTGGAGTAAGAATCAACCAGTAAAAATAATAAATACTTCATTTTTTTACTAGAGAAATAAATATACTACATATGCTATATTATATAAGTACAGTTATTATATCATAAAAATATATAATGCCTCATTCATCAAAATGTTGAGGCACTTCCCAGCATCCAAACCTTCATAATATCTATTATTAACTAGACCATGAACATTACCTGACATATTTTCTATTGATTTATTTTTGTTCTATATATTGCATGTCTAATACTTATTTTAAGGGAAGACTGTAAAGATGATTATTATTTTTGTAAATCATAATGAAAAGGAAAACTTGAATGAATGAATTTTAAATAAACTCTTCTTGGTTTGAATCTTCAAGAAAAAAATTTTTTAAACTGCCACATAAGTAAGATGGCAATCTTCAACTATGAATATCGCTGATTTCATGAAGCTCAGTTTGACCCACCAACATGTTCATGGGCAATAAAAATATAATTTCTCGACAGTCTGGAGTAAAATCTGATTAAAATTGGCCTCAAAGTACTCCACTTTTAACCCATTGTGTATCACTGACGAGCTCAGCTCGCATGCAGTGGCTGGGCCTAGCGGCACAATGACGAGCTCAGATCACGTAAGCGATCTTCTTTTATTTTTACCTCCAATAATACCAAATAATTACAATAGACTCTACTAGGTTGCGTAAGCATGAATCAGTCTATGAATCAAAAAATGAATCAGTCTATTCATCAACTGGGTATTTTTTTAAAATGGGATTCGTTCATAAAAACTTTCATTAGTATCCAACAGATTGCAGTAGTATGTTGAAGTTGAAGAATCAGTTTATATTTTGTTCAGTAATATAATACGGTATTTAGTTTAGATATAGTGAGTTTCTGTCCACGTCGGTGCATCGATAAAGCAAGTGGCATTAAGATTAGTGAAACAGACACAGAGGACTAGAGGAGGCTGTTGTTGTTGCCAAGTTTAGTCTATTCGATGATTCAGACGTTATTATCTCTTCGCCCAAACTGCTTACACGATATTTAGATTATAACTCCAACATCGTCCCCACCACCCTATAACCTGGCTCTCCACTTGTTGCCACTGCTATATCACCGGTACCCCAACACACCACTGTTACATCTAAGCAAATTTATTGCGGCGCACTGTTACTGCACTGCTGTCACGCCGGTGTACAAATTAAGACCTGGTGTGGCGCGCGCGTCTTAATAAATCGATCCGCGATGGGTAATGCATTAGAAGAATTAGAAAACTACAAATTATTTCTGAAACAAGTGGAAAAGGTACTTGTACTAAATGACACTTCAAAACAAAGGTAGAGAAGTAATAAGTCCAATTACAGAAGAAGGAAAAAGGTAAACTCCAATCACAGACTGATAACATACAGTTGTGGCACTCCGTTAAAAATTGGTGATCAGCATGACACAGTAGAGTATATTTCTGCACTATTTACATCCACATAAGTAAGTGTCCAATAACTTATGTTTGTAATGAGTCACGGCACTTTTTCTATTGTTATTATTCCACTTCTTTGCAATACAACGATAATATGGTGTAGTTTTACAGTCCGGCTACTTGAAGCGCTAGATTCACAGCTCAGCAATGGAAGTGTCGTGACTGTATGCTATTAGCATGTGCTATAGCTTGTGATGTTTACTATAACTTTACATTTTTGTATGTGTTTTTAATGTGTAAATTTCACTACTAAGAAATGCTCTAAGGATATCAAGTTTTTAAATCAATTATGCATGTCACCCCATGTTGTTTTTAATCAAATATGTATGTCATTGTATCATGTAAAATTGTAATTTTCCTTTTAATTGTTATATTCAGTTGTATTGTGACTGTAAATAGTTATTTTTTATTCTAAAGTAGGCATTAGTACATTATTACAATTGGATTTGAATAGAATTTGTAATTGTATTTAGTTAAAAACCAGTGAACATAAAGTAATATAACGATTTTAACATTCAACAGCTAATTTCATTATTAAGACGCAGATCTTCAAGATACGGGCGAATATAAGGGGTGAATGAGTGAGATGAACAACTATTGTTACCAACTAAGCTCCATTGTTCCTCAGAAAGAGCTATTTATTAATAGCCCAATAGCTAGGGCAACTAAGGGACCTACAGCTTTAAGTAGAATCCGAACCACGTAGTGTGTGTTGGTCTGATTTTCTGATAACTGACAAGCCTGACACTCAGTTCCCTTCCCTCACAACATCTGAACCTGACTATCATCCAACATGGACACCCCCAGTCTTCTTTAGTAGTGTCGAAGTCGATGACAACCATTGAGCGGATGCTGTGTCGGTATTAAGAGGACCGATCATAGAACCTATCGCCTACAATCTCCTCAACACTTTGTTCCCAAGTAGCTGGGTTACAGAACTGCACCACCAGTGCCGATTTTTTTTTTTTATATGTGGTGTGAAGGGGAAAAGTTGTGTAATTGTGGGAGGAGTGGTAGAGAGGAAGAATTGCAAAGAGTTCCACAAAGTTAGTTAATTTATACTAATTAACAATAACTCATATCTATAGTTACAATTATTAAATTGGCTATGAATTGAATGTCTGGTTACTTGGATTGCTCGTTGGCCTCCACAGCCTCTTTGAGTTGTTTTGCAAGTGTTTTATTACAGCTAGCGTAGAAATAACTGACTAGATCCGCTCCCCCCTGAGGGAACATGCCGTGGATTACGCCTGGGTAGCCTATAGAGCCAGCACCTGTAAAACATAACAACATTAACAGGCTTGCAAATTCTAACAAAAACAGACATTCGTCAGATTTGGTCAATGTCAGATCCAATACACTGCACTGTTACAATACGATCAATGATAAATGTTCAGTATTAAATATATACCAGTATTTCTGAATATTTTATTATGTCGCAAATATTCTTAATTTACCAAGAACACCAATGCTATCCATAAGCGATTACTATAGTTTTACTGTTCTCTAATAGAGTTTAGGGATTGCACCTTGAACTACATGTCCGCCTCAACGTGATTGGCTTAGATAAGCCAAATTTATCTTATTTCTTGTCCCCTAAATTTATCTTGTTTCTTGTCCCCTAAGTCACTCACATGCCTTTTTTCTTCATGTCACTTTCCCTCCTGCTAAACACATCTATACATACTTTTAAAATTTACATAATAGCTCAAAGCTAAAAATTTGTTTATTCCACTGTTTTTATTAATATAGAACAACTGACTGTTGCTGTGAGTGTGCAGTGAAATATCTCTATTTGCAAGCACCGACATCAAGAAAAGATATCGTTACCGGCCAGTATCACCAAGCCTTCCTTAAGCCTTAATTACAGTATTGGACCGAGGTTAGTGAAAAAATACAGTCCATTTGTCTCAATAAAACAAATAAACATATAACGCTAGTTACCAGAGGTGTGCTGCTTTAGAATAAAAGATTAATTCATTTTAAGGCCTCACTTCCTTTTAAGGAAATTAACTAAATGACAAACTGCTACTTGAATGGGCAGAGTTGAATCTGGAAGTTTTTTAAAGAAGCGTCAATTATCACAAGACAGCCTTTAGTGATTAAAATTAAATTGTTCATTACCACTACACCTTTCATTTTACTTAAAATAAATCATCATTTAAATTTTTATCTTTCCTGAAACCAAACTGATTTTGAAAAAGAATGTTATATCTCATTAAATAATTTTCAAGTTGTATTCTAATACTTTTTTCTAATAATTTGGACATGACGCTAGCCAATGTGATAGGCCTAAAACTTACACATTGATCTTTTGGGGCCCCCTTGTATATTGGAATAACTTTCCCTACTTTAAAAGATTTGGGGAAAACACCATTTTTAATACTGTTGTTAATAATATGAAGAAGAGGAACTTTGAGAAATTGAAAACAGGTTTTTAAAAACAGAGCCGGAATATTATCAGTACCAGGAGCTGATCCACCCTTAAGGCTATTTACAATTACAGCCAATTCATTTTCAGTGACTGGCTGTAGTTGGAAGTTGGCATCCAACCGATATTCTTCATCATTCAGGACAGGCTCAGATACAGGAGGGACCGTGCTGGCCAGATTGGCTCCTACACCCACATAGTGTTCATTGAGACTGTTTGCTACCTGTTTGATGTCCTCAACTTGTATCCTTGCCCCGCAAAAACTGTTCAAATGGAAACTTATCTTTATTTTTCTTTATACCCATAACTTCAGCAATGTTATTCCACAGAAAACGTTTGTTGTTTTTTGACTGATTAATTTTATTACTATAGTAGATTTCTTTAGCTGATCTGATAGTTTTACTTAAAATATTTTGGTAATTTTTATACCGTGTCTTTAAAACATTATTAAATGGTTGTTTTTTAAGTCGTCTACCCAATTTGTCTCTAGTTCGAATCGACCGAACCAATCCAGCTGTCATCCAGGGCTTGATTCGGCATTTATTTGATGAGAATCGTACTGTTTTATTTGACAGAGACAATTTTTTTGAACCTGCTCAATGAAAATAGAGCAACTAACATCAACATCATTGGTATTTAGAATTTCAGACCAATCCCAACCCGAAAGAAGCTGGAAAGCAGCATTCATGTTGAGGCAAGAATTGATATTTGTAGAAAATGGCTGACTGGAATTCTTATTAAAACATGACTGAAATTGAACAACAGTGAAGAAATGGTCGGTCATCTCTGATTTAATTATTGCTGATTTTACTGAGCTAATATTTTTCATATTAGTAAATATATGATCTTTACAGCTTTTAGAGTATTCAGTAACTTTTTTGGGTATATTAATACAACTTGTGAAATCCGCCCCAAACATAACATCCAGATATCTATGTGATAATTGTTCTTTAGTTTCTGATAAAATACAACAGTTTACGTCACCAATAAGCCAGCACGCGCCACCCCTGCATCCATCGCCATCGAGATAAGATTGAAGTTCATCGATAAATGTTCCAAGGTCACTTGACGGACTCCTGTAAACTGCCAATAGCAATAGCCTGACGCTGCCAAACGTCAGCTCTACTTTAAGACAAGTGGCTCCATGCAAACTCAACTCATCACAACTTACAGTCAGACACTTGCCCACAAAAACAATTACTCCATCATTCTGGTTTTTTCTTTTTTATTCACAAATCTTTCATACCCATCCATACTCACACTCACACAACTCTCATCCATCCCAGTCTCTGTCAAAATTATGACGTCAAATTTATTTCTATAAGAATTTAAGATGAGCGTAAGTTCATCAAAGTGTTTGTTACAGCTACGAATATTCAAACTAAGAATTGTTATACTTTTAACTAGAATCTACAATTTCCGGTGACAACCGCGTCAAGGTACTATCTACAATATTTACAAGATGACCAGACGTTTCGCCCATACTGTGATGTGGCATCCTCAGTGGTTTCTCTGAGACTGAAATCGGCAAGTGACCTTCCAGCTTTATAACAGGTGGTGGGGTGGGGACTGGTTGGCAGGTATGCTGGAGAGGGGGACGGAGGCACGACCCACGTGACCAACGGTCATTGGCCGAAAAATCAATATGGCTGACTCTTCCATTTTATTTCAATTTACTTAAAATGGGTTCCCATGTCTTTGGCAGCCGTATACTATCATCCTTATTAAAATTATTTCTTCTTTTATATATTTCTATGGCTTCCCTTAGGTTTCTCGGGTAGTAATGTGGGATGTTGGCAAGGACTTTAGTTTTGTCAAATAAAATTCCATGATTACTTTTTGTGCTATGTTCAGCAACAGCAGACTTTTCCGTATCTTCATTCTTAGTATGCCTTATATGTTCCTTAATTCTTGTGGAAATTAACCTCTTAGTTTCCCCTATGTAGACTGACCCGCAACTACAAGGTATTTCATATACTCCAGGCATAGCTAGTGGAATTTTATCTTTGACTGGCCTCAGAAAATTCTTTAATCTATTCGGTGGCTTGTAAATGGTTTTTATATTTTCTTTACTTAATAGCCTGCCAATCTTTTCCGTTGTTCCCTTTATGTAAGGTATATACGCCTTTTTTGAGGTATCCTTATCTTGTCTTGTATCTACTCTATTGTCTTGTTCTTTCCTCTTCAACTGTTTTCCAATAGTATTATTGATTTCTCTAACTGAATATCCATTCTGTTTTAATGTTGAATGTAATATTTGTCTTTCTTTCTTCCAACTATTTTGGTCTGAAATGTGAATGGCTCGATTGATTAAAGTGTTTAAAACTGCATTCTTCTGTGCCGGATGATGATGGGAAGCAGCATTTAAATATCTATTGGTGTGTGTAGGTTTCTGGTATACCAAGTGGCCTATTCGTCCATCTCTTTTTCTCACAGTTAAAACGTCAAGGAAAGGCAGACTTCCGTTATTCTCGATTTCCATTGTGAACTTGATATTAGAGTGAATAGAATTTATATGGTGCAGAAAATCATCCAATCTCTCTCTACCATGTGGCCACACAGCCCAAACATCGTCTACATATCGATACTATGCCTTTGGTTTCAAATCAGACGTTTCAAGTGCCTTCTTTTCAAATATTTCCATATAAAGATTAGCTGCAACTGGTGATAGAGGTGATCCCATAGCTGCCCCCTCAGTTTGTTCATAGAACTTCCCATCGAAGAAGAAATAAGTTGATGTGAGGCATAGTTCAGCTAGCTCTGCTAAATCGTTGTTAAGAATTTCCTTGATTATTTCAATTGTTTCAGGTACTGGAACCTTAGTGAACAATGATTCTACATCAAAACTTACTAGTATGTCAGTATCTTGCAACTTCTGTTGACTGATAAGGCTTATAAAATGTCTAGAATCTCTAACAAATGACTCAGTTTTTCCTACAACTTCACTTAGTTGTTTTGATATAAACTTGGCTAAATTATAAGTAGGTGATCCTATGGAACTTACTATAGGTCTCATCGGTATATTTTCTTTATGTATCTTAGGTAATCCGTACAATAGTGGTGGCCTAGGGTCAGAATTTATTAATTGTCCTTTTGTCTTATTGTTAAAATTAGGGTTTGACTTAACCAATTTTGATACACTTGAAGCAATTCTTTTAGTCGGATTCCTTACTAATTTATATGGACCGTTATTAATCATATCTTTCATTTTGACTTTATAATCTTCCGTCTTCATAATTACTGTTGCATTTCCTTTATCTGATGGTATAACTATTCTTGAGTCATCTTCTTTCAAAGCCTTCAATGCAACTTTTTCATCCCTAGAGAGATTAGATTTTGGCGGCCGAGCTTTCCTGAGCACCACTGATACATCCTGTCTAATCTCTTCAGCTTTTTCCGATGGTAAATCCTTTATCACTTCTTCTACAGAGCAAATAATTTCTTCAGCTGGAATTTTATTAGGCGCTACTGCATAGTTAAATCCTTTCATAAGTAAAGAAGTTGTGGGTTGATCTAAGGTATCTTCAGTTAAATTAATTATAATTTTGCTAACGTCCAATTGACTTTCTGAAAACTTGTTTTTACAGTATTCATCTTGTAGCTTGGTATATTTCTTCTTGTGATTCTCTGTAGCTGGAGAACTCTCAATGATTTATCTTTGTTGAGGTTTTCAATAATCTCCCAATCGGCTGAATTAAGGACACTTGATAATTCTTCTTGAAGCCTTACTAGTTCATTATTAATTTTGAACAATTCGTGTCTTGTTTCGCTGATTTCCCTTCTTAGAATTGACATTTCTGCTTTTTTCAGGATACTTTTGATAGAACCGTTTATTTTGTGGTGTTTCAGTTTTACACAGTTGGGTGAGATGTTGTTATCTCTGCAACGCTTCAGAAAAGCTAATCTTGCGATACTTTTACTGTGTTTTACATTCATTAGTTCGTATAAACGTGTTTTCTTGAATATATCCTCCCCGTAGAGGAACTTAATCTTTGAACTTAGGCTTAAGCGGCCGGTGTCATAACTAGAATCTACAATTTCCGGTGACAACCGCGTCAAGGTACTATCTACAATATTTACAAGATGACCAGACGTTTCGCCCATACTGTGATGTGGCATCCTCAATGGTTTCTCTGAGACTGAAATCGGCAAGTGACCTTCCAGCTTTATAACAGGTGTTATACTTTTGTTTGGATTAATGTTGTTATCACTAAAAAAATCAAAATCCCCCACATCCTCATAAACACATGCATTTACAGTTCTATTAGATACTATTTCATCACATACGTCGTTTATCATGCTAACAAGTCCAGCCTACCCACCCTATGTTACAAAAATATTTAAATAATAAAAAATATAAATACAAGAATAATAATGATTGTGCATATACTTGGTAATGGAAATGAAAATACATTGCTAAAATTTTATATCTGGTACTACAAAGTTTACAGTCGTTGTAAATAAACATTACATGCAACAAAAATCTTATTATGAAAAGAGTAGAACAAATTTGCATTTCTAAAGAATGACCTAATTGATAAAATGAAAAAGATATACGATTGAACTATACATACACAAACATTCCAATATACAATTTATCGTACACACAGCACATTCATACAATACATGCATTAAATAATGTGCAACAATAATGAAAAGATTAATATGTATAAAAAATATTAATAATAAAATAAAATAGTATATGTTCCAACAGTATGTTAGAAACATATTAACGTTTGCATAACACCACAACACAGATTATATTAACTACCATTGCTTGATACTTAAACAATTAAAATGAGTTCTAAACTTTACTTATTACTAAATAAATGTTTTCCAGTTTTAGATAATAATTAAGGTGAATTAAATTAAAGTAGACTAATCAAATTAAAGAAATTGTCCAACTGACATTGTAGTATATGCATGCAAATTGCATAAACAATAAAAAATGCAATCTAAACTCATACATGTATAAAAATGAAATATATATAATAAAGGTAAGTAAAATATGCAAATAAAAATGTAATGCTTTTGTAAGTTTCTATTATTTGTATAACGACCCAAACCCCTTAATTCTGAATTAAAATTGTACATGGATCATGGAACATATACATATTAACTATACCAAATTTGCATGCATTTATGAAAAACATAATCAGCTATTCAAAAGAAATATTTTGCTGAAATATTTTAAAATGCAACTTGTAACTGTAGTCAAGTAGAATAGCAGTAGTTGTGTTTTCTTCTTCCTGTTAATCAATTATAAATTCTACAAGACTAATCAAAGCAGTGGTTGTGGATTTTCCAGGTATAAAGTGTCAGTGTTGGTATTGTGTCAGAAGTTGGTTGCTTGTTAAGTGTTTTAAAAGACGAGACAGGACTATTTTTCCAAAAACTTTTTGATATGGTTGGAATTAATGAGATCAGTCTGTAATTTGATAGTTGTGTTGTACATCCTTGTTTGTGCTTTGGGTATACTTTTGAAAATTGTAAAGCTGTTGGGAAAGTTCCAGTAGAGAATGATTTGTTAGCAATGTAAACCAAAGGCTCTATCAGGACGTCTTTACATTCAAGTAGTTTAGATGAGATTTCGTCACATCCCGAGGATGTTTTTTGTTTAAGTCCATCGATGATTGTGGACATTTCTTCTGGGGAAGTTGGACTTAAGACTAAGTTGGGGAGGTTTTCATTTAAGATTACTTCTGGTAAATGTTTAATAATTGGGTTATTAGTTAATATTTTTTGATCGGCTGGATTGATAAAGTAGTCATTTAAGTAGTCTACCATTTTTATTGGATTGGATATTGTGCTTTCATTAATATTGAGGTGTGTTAAAGCATTGGTCTGATTTTGATTTCCATTCTAAATTGATAAAATTCCATATTGATTTTGTTTTATTATCGGCCATTACAATTGTGGATATTGTGTCTTGTTTCCTCAAGAGACGTAGTCTTAGATCATATTCCTTCTTTAAAAGTATGGCAGTTTGCCTATGTTCCTCCTTTCCTGTGCTATGAAAGGTGTTTTGGGCTTCGATGAAGTTCTTTTTTAGCTGCTGGGAAGTGGGGTAAGAGAGAGCATATTTCTTTTTCTATCTTCCTTGTCTTGACTTTCTTTTTGGACAAGCTTCATTGAAGGCAGTGAGAAGGATGCTACTGAATTTACTGTATGCTTCATCAGCTTCGTTGATGTTATAACTCTGTCGACTTTTGCTGGCTTAGGAGTTCTTTTAGAGTCATAAGGTTTTCATTAGTCATATTTCTTCTTTCTAATATAGTGTGGTTCGTAGGGGAGGGTGAAATGTGATTTATAGTGCATATTTGTCCTGTGTGGTCTGATATACCTGTCTCGATTACTTCTACTTTTATGCTATTTTCTGGGATGTTGCTGCATACACAGTCAATTGATTTCCGTGATGTTGGTGTGATTTTGATGGGTGGGAGGTCTAGCCTACATTGGGAGGTCTAGCCTACATAAGTTGTGGCTTGTCAAAGTTTCAATTAATAGTGTGTAGTCACGTTTTTTGTCACGGGAGTCAATGTTTATGTCACCCATCAAGATGACTTGATGTCTGTGTGTTTGTATGTTCTCTAAGACGTCAGACAATACTTCATGACCAATCTCGATGTTATTTTTCGTCCTGTAAATCTCTATAATTGTGAAAAGTGTTTTGCCCATTTTGAGATTTATGGCAGCCACTTAGCATACAAGTTCTATATAAAAGTGCTGAATCATAAGAGCTTTACAGTTGTTTTTTAGGTGATCTTTAATGTACATTACAACTCCACCCTTTAGGTAATATTCTCTGCTGTATTCTGTTATCATGGAGTAGCCAATTAGTCTCGGGTTCAACAATGTTTCTTTTTTTTGTCCATGTTCGGTTAGAATTATTACGTCAGGGTTATGTGTGTATAAGAGAGTGTTTATTCTATCAATTTTGTTGGCAACCCGGTCTGTATTTTGATGTAGTATGGAGAGATTTCTATTATTTAGTTGTTTTTTTGAGAATGGGGTTTGATACTAAAAAAGAATGTAGTTGGTGGTGAGGAATGAGGTGATTTATTTGGACTGTTTATGTTGTTGATAGCCGTGGTTATATCATTCTTTTTACCCATAATCTGACAGAAAAAATAATGTTTTTTGAGAAGAATTCATCAAGACTTTGACTAATGATTAATGTTGTTATCACTAAAAAAATCAAAATCCCCCACATCCTCATAAACACATGCATTTACAGTTCTATTAGATACTATTTCATCACATACGTCGTTTATCATGCTAACAAGTCCAGCCTACCCACCCTATGTTACAAAAATATTTAAATAATAAAAAATATAAATACAAGAATAATAATGATTGTGCATATACTTGGTAATGGAAATGAAAATACATTGCTACAATTTTATATCTGGTACTACAAAGTTTACAGTCGTTGTAAATAAACATTACATGCAACAAAAATCGTATTATGAAAAGAGTAGAAATAATTTGCATTTCTAAAGAATGACCTAATTGATAAAATGAAAAAGATATACGATTGAACTAAAATGTTCATATTCTTAGGTACAAACATACATACACAAACATTCCAATATACAATTTATCGTATACACAGCACATTCATACAATCCATGCATTAAATAATGTGCAACAATAATGAAAAGATTAATATGTATTAAAAATATTAATAATAAAATAAAATAGTATATGTTCCAACAGTATGTTAGAAACATATTAACGCCTGCATAAAACTACAACACAGATTATATTAACTACCGTTGCTTGATACTTGAACAATTAAAATGAATCCTAAACTTAACTTATTGCTAAATAAATGTTTTCCAGTTTTAGATAATAATTAAGGTGAATTAAATTAAAGTAGACTAATCAAATTAAAGAAATCGTCCAACTGACATTGTAGTATATGCATGCAAATTGCATAAACAATAAAAAATGCGATCTAAACTCATACATGTATAAAAATGAAATATATATAATAAAGGTAAGTAAAATATGCAAATAAAAATGTAATGCTTTTGTAAGTTTCTATTATTTGTATAACGACCCAAACCCCTTAATTCTGAATTAAAATTGTACATGGATCATGGAACATATACATATTAACTATACCAAATTTGCATGCATTTATGAAAAACATAATCAGCCATTCAAAAGAAATATTTTGCTGAAATATTTTAAAATGCAACTTGTAATTGTAGTCAAGTAGAATAGCAGTAGTTGTGTTTTCTTCTTCCTGTTAATCAATTATAAATTCTACAAGACTAATCAAAACAGTGGTTGTGGATTTTCCAGGTATAAAGTGTCAGTGTTGGTATTGTGTCAGAATTTGGTTGCTCGTTAAGTGTTTTAAAAGACGAGACAGGACTATTTTTCTAAAAACTTTTTGATATGGTTGGAATTAATGAGATCAGTCTGTAATTTGATGGTTGCGTTGTACATCTTTGTTTGTGCTTTGGGTATACTTTTGAAAATTGTAAAGCTGTTGGGAAAGTTCCAGTAGAGAATGATTTGTTAGCAATGTAAACCAAAGGCTCTATCAGGACGTCTTTACATTCAAGTAGTTTAGATGAGATTTCGTCACATCCCGAGGATGTTTTTTGTTTAAGTCCATCGATGATTGTGGACATTTCTTCTGGGGAAGTTGGACTTAAGACTAAGTTGGGGAGGTTTTCATTTAAGATTACTTCTGGTAAATGTTTAATAATTGGGTTATTAGTTAATATTTTTTGATCGGCTGCATTGATAAAGTAGTCATTTAAGTAGTCTACCATTTTTATTGGATCGGATATTGTGCTTTCATTAATATTGAGGTGTGTTAAAGCATTGGTCTGATTTTGATTTCCATTCTAAATTGATAAAATTCCATATTGATTTTGTTTTATTATCAGCCATTACAATTGTGGATATTGTGTCTTGTTTCCTCAAGAGATGTAGTCTTAGATCATATTCCTTCTTTAAAAGTGTGGCAGTTTGCCTATGTTCCTCCTTTCCTGTGCTATTAAAGGTGTTTTGGGCTTCGATGAAGTTCTTTTTTAGCTGCTGGGAAGTGGGGTAAGAGAGAGCATATTTCTTTTTCTATCTTCCTTGTCTTGTCTTTCTTTTTGGACAAGCTTCATTGAAGGCAGTGAGAAGGATGCTACTGGATTTACTGTATGCTTCATCAGCTTCGTTGATGTTATAACTCTGTCGACTTTTGCTGGCTTAGGAGTTCTTTTAGAGTCATAAGGTTTTCATTACTCATATTTCTTCTTTCTAATATAGTGTGGTTCATAGGGGAGGGTGAAGTGTGATTTATAGTGCATATTTGTCCTGGGTGGTCTGATATACCAGTCTTGATTACTTCTACTTTTATGCTATTTTCTGGGATGTTGCTGCATACACAGTCAATTGATGTCCTTGATGTTGGTGTGATTCTGGTGGGTGGGAGGTCTAGCCTACATAAGTTGTGGCTTGTCAAAGTTTCAGTTAATAGTGTGTAGTCACGTTTTTTGTCACGGGAGTCAATGTTTATGTCACCCATCAAGATGACTTGATGTCTGTGTGTTTGTATGTTCTCTAAGACGTCAGACAATACTTCATGACCAATCTCAATGTTATTTTTCGTCCTGTAAATCCCTATAATTGTGAAAAGTGTTTTGCTCATTTTGAGATTTATGGCAGCCACTTAGCTATAAGTTCTATATAAAAGTGCTGAATCATAAGAGCTTTACAGTTGTTTTTTAGGTGATCTTTAATGTATATTACAACTCCACCCTTTAGGTAATATTCTCTGCTGTATTCTGTTATCATGGAGTAGCCAATTAGTCTCGTGTTCAACAATGTTTCTTTTTTTTGTCCATGTTCAGTTAGAATTATTACATCAGGATTATGTGTGTATAAGAGAGTGTTTATTCTGTCAATTTTGTTGGCAACCCGGTCTGTATTTTGATGTAGTATGGAGAGATTTCTTTTATTTAGGTTGTTTTTTTTGAGAATGGGGTTTGTTACTAAAAAAGAATGTAGTTGAAGTGGTGAGGAATGAGGTGATTTATTTGGACTGTTTATGTTGTTGATAGCCGGGGTTATGTCATTCTTTTTCCCCATAATCTGACATTAAAAAGTAATGTTTTTTGAGAAGAATTCATCAACACTTTGACTTTCAGGCTTTATTTTTGCATGTAGAGGAGGTGTTTTACTAAGTTTCATTGTATTAAAAACCATCTTGTGAGTCGAGTTAGTCGAATGATGGCTCAGTTTGTCTGACTCTCTCTCTCAATTTGTGGTTCAGTTTTTGTGTCGGAGTTTGGCTGTTTCTCCCTATCAATTAGTGATTCAGTTTTTGTGAAGGAGTTTGGCTGTTTCTCCCAATTAGTTCCTGGATCAGTTTTTGTGTCGAAGTTTGACTGTTTCTCCCTGTTATTCTTGGTGTCAAGTTGTGTATAAGTAGGTCTTTATTAGGAGTGTCATTATTAGTAGTGTAGGAGCTGGTACTATTAATGACTGCTTTAGAAGCCATTAAACTCGTTAGATGGTCGTGGGCCATTCTGGCCTGCTCAGATAGTTTTTCACAGTTTGCCGACATATTGTTTAGCAAACTGGTTTTTACTACTAGTTCTTCTTTGAGATTTTTCATGTTATCTGTGAGGTCATTAATTTGTCCTTTAAGTAAAACAGAGTTAGATTTTTCTAGTTCATTTTCTGTTCAAGTTGGTTATTATGAGTAGTGATTTTGGAGATCTGTAATGACAGGTTATTTATTTGTCCGCAGAACTGTATTTTGGAGATCTGTAATGACAGGTTATTTATTTGTTCGCAGAACTGTATTTTGGAGATCTGAAATGACAGGTTATTTATTTGTTCGCAGAACTGTATTTTGGAGATCTGTAATGACAGGTTATTTATTTGTTCACAGAACTGTATTTTGGAGATCTGAAATGACAGGTTATTTATTTGTTCGCAGAACTGTATTTTGGAGATCTGTAATGACATGTTATTTATTTGTTCGCAGAACTGTATTTTGGAGATCTGTAATTACAGGTTATTTATTTGTTCGCAGAACTGTATTTTGGAGATCTGTAATGACAGGTTATTTATTTGTTTGCAGAATTGTATTTTGGAGATCTGTAATGACAGGTTATTTATTTGTTCGCAGAACTGTATTTTTCTAGTTCAGATTATTCAATAATTTCTTTTTTAATTCCTTGCTCAGGGGATATCTTATTTTTTAAAAGAAATTTATTTCATCTTGTAATTTAATGTTTTCAGCGGAAAGATCCCTGGTTAGTTCTTCTTCAGCTATTAGTTTGTCTTACAACTATAAAAGATATTCAGATTCGTGACAATCAGTCTTGAGTTTGTTCTTAGTTATTATATGAACGTTTTTTCTTTCATTAGGAAGGCATGAAAGTGAACGCTAAAAACTAAGAATAAAGATCTCAGTTATGTTAAGGAGAACAGCTTGAACATAAGATAAAATGCACCTCAAAAAATGTGCTAAAATGGGATGAAGTATAAATCTTACAAGAAAGTAGTTTTATCACTATGTCATATTCTTTTGGAGAGTCAGCCACCTGTTGGGTATATTAACTTTATCCTGACTCCTAAAAGGACCTAAACAGATAATTATCAAATTTACACACTAAAAATAAGAATTTAATAAACAATATTCATTAACTATTTACAGTAATATACAGTACTTTTAAATTTTCAAATATCTAGATATAATTTGTGTTTGAAGACATAATTCTATGCTAATATTAATTGAGATAGGATGCTTAAATGTGTTAATGGGTGAGATAACCAGACCACGAAGGACCAAGTACCGGAAAGAGGTAGACCATCATCCACGCATGTGTGTTCAGCAGTGCATCCAGTTATCACGACCATGTAGCACAGCATAGAGCTGACGGCAGCTTGTAGAAACACAAGCATCTGTCTTTTTTTTTAGTTGAAAATTAATTCATTTCTAGCGATGCCAAAACATACAATTTTTCGCAATAACCAAACTCCCTTCACTTATTTGCCACACTTCATTTTATTTATATTTAAGTTACATTTAACCTGCATTATTGTTGTTTTTTACAAATAGCATTTTATTAAGATAAAGAAACTGTAATTGTTTTATTACAGTACTCAAATTATGTAGGAGATCATGTCTGCCAATGTCCACTATCAGTTTGATGTACTCATGATAGAAAGCACAATGCATGAGTAAGGACCATTCTGTAAGAGCAGTTGAACAGACGTATTTTATATGCTAGATTTGAACTATTCTATACTGGCAGTTTAGATGTTGTAAGACGTTACCACTATTTGTTAACAGATTAAAAGGATTTATCTCTGTGGACTCTTTCATTTGTGTACAAGAGAATTTATCTGATCAAGCAATATTGACAAGAAAAATATGGCTAACATTATGGTTATTCTTATATTATTGTTATACACTCTTTTTTCCAAGGTTCCATGTATTATGCACTGTAACATTTATTGTATGCTACAAATAAATATTCAGAATAAAATGTGAATATTTTATTTCATTTTGCTGCATGAAATTTCAGACACCAGCCCAAACCCCAGCTGTTAAAAATAATGACAGGCAATTTTTTATTACTTTTAGCACGTTTTTTAAAATGATCCAATAAATCTGAAATAATATTTACAAATCTTCATAACTGTATTGAGAAAAATTTGACATAGACAAAATATTTTGTTTTTACTAACATTGGTACAAAAATTACTCCTTTGAAAAGTAACATAAATAAGTAACAATGAATATTCAAGATAAATAGCTAAGTTTCTAAGTATTATAGAGTTTTCAGACAAATATAGGATTGTGTACATTATTATAGGGTATATTGGTAATTGTTAGGTTTATGTATTATCAATTGTTGTCCACCAATAGTACCTCGACCAAAATAGCCCACCAATTAATCTATATTTATAAAAGAGAATGTTTGTATATATATATATATATATTTATTTATATATATGTGTTTGAAGTTTATGCGCTGCCAAACCATCCAACCGATCGCCATGAAACTTTAGGATGTTGTCCTGTATACTCCCGAGATGGTTTCTGTAAAGTTTAATGCAGATCCGTCCACAGGGTCCCGCCCCACAGGCTCCTAAAGATCCCATGTTATTCAAATGGAGAATCTGAATTGTTAACAAAAAACATATGACTGAGTGGTTTAATGTATTTTCACATGCCATAAGCAGATTGAAGTTCTCATAACAACAGTACTGTATATGTTTTGATTTATTGTAGTTCTACATTTCACCTTGAGAGTGTAGCACACACTACTTTTACTTGATCGGGTGATCTGTATTTGGTGTTAACCTTTTTTCCTCAGTAATTAAAACATGTGGTGAAACGTGAAAATAAAAAATAAATAATTATTTGTTTTGCAGTTTACTTTTTATGACATGCCTCCTAAAAAATCTAATATTGGTAGAAGAAGCAAAAATGCTCGAATTCTTTCACATATTAGTTTCTAAATCAAACTCAATATTATGACCGGCGAAGCGGGCGGGTACACTAGTAATACATATATTATTAATTGTAAATTGTATCATAATATATATTTAAATGATTGTGATTGCTGAAAACAGGAGGGCATCCCTTCTCACAGGTGAGAATTATTTCTCTATAGAACTTTCATTTTACTAGATTATATAATTTATAATCACTTAAATTTAGTTATATTTTCCATAGCACAATTAAGTGCTTAGTGTTTAAGTAATTTATTATATTAATTATATTCTCATGAGTTATAATGATCTTGTTAAAAAAAATTAAGATTATTATTATTATTATTGTACATTTAATATAGTTTCACACATTTATTGTTTAGTTTTAGCCAACATAATTAGAGGCAAGAATCGTTTAAATTTTGTAAATGTTTCCATCTAGGTATATCACCTCAATAAACTGGCCTTGATTCAGATTGAGACATGGACACAATTGTTGTGTACTTTCGGAAGAAATTTAGTTATTACATTCGTATATGAGAGGTAAGTGAAGTGTGGTTTGGAATGTGGAGGGACTTACAGTTTATTATTGACGCAAAGCCAAATTGTGTACACCTGATTTTTAATAAACAAACTCCGTTACACAGATCAAATTGCAGAACACAGAAAATTAAACTAATTAAGTACAGTATTACAATTTGAATTAAATTAATTGTTTAGTTATAGCTTAATCCTTGAAACTAATAACTATAGAAAATAAAAAGATAAATCGATAAAATGATAAACAAATCTCATTTTCTTCTAGGGCAGGAGGTATATAAAATAAATAATCATTTATTTGTAAGTTCAAAGCAGCCTTATTCTACATTTGAAAATTAATTTGAATACCTAAATGTTAAATCTTGTTCGTCAGACACATGCTTTAAACAGGAAATCAACTTTTAATAACAATGTTTAAATATTGTTCTGCACATTAACCATAAGTTAAAATATTTATGACTGCAATCATAGATAGAGTACACAAATATATATATTTTACGAGGATTACAAAATATCTTACCCGCACTAATGGCGTTTCTGCTCCAGCCAAGCTCTGGAACAAATGGCAGTGAAGCCTCCAGTATTTTGTGTCGAATATTTTCTTCATACTGTTGTTGGTCCTTTTTTTCCTCTTTCTCAATAGTTTCTGTTGTCACAGCTGCGTCAGTTGTATTTAGTCGTATCAGTTGATTTGTGATTACCATACAGCGTCCACCTGCTCTGACACCGACTTCTAAAATATTTTAAAGGAACTTTTAATTTGATGCATACCATCAAGATGGGTACAGTACAAGTATTCAAGGCTGAGTGTAATTTGAAAGTGAATAGAAATGAAATATTGTAACTTAAACATAATTATTATCATCACTGTTTTCTGAAAAAGAAAACTATACATTAAAGTAATCGTATAGAATTCTTATTTAATATGATACATGTTTATAATTTTATTTATACATCTTACACATATACATAAGATTATATTAACTTCAGGATCAAACATGAAATCAGGAATATGCCTTGAAACCAGATTTAAGGGAAATGAACCTCTGAACTTATTACTTTTGTCATTCACTACAGTAAAAACCATCAATTAAGTTTTCTAAATAAATTATGCCAGTGATCTTGATACGAGAATTCTGACTTTATTGCAAGGTATTGCAGTCAAGTAACAACAAGCGTGGCTGTCCCTTGGATGGGTGACCATCTGAACAATCCAGTCCTTGCACACAGTCCGGTCACTGGCGGTGGTTTGGAAGTCACCCTTACGCCTTTGGTCCACAGTTTAAGTGCTAGGGAGGCCTCCTTAGTCCTAACTTCGCCTGGTAAAATAAGACGATATAAAGAATTTAAGTTTTTAAATAGAGTACATTCTTGCTATTTAGGAAACTTAATTCCTCCTTATCCACAGAGGTCTACTGACGCCATGAACCAATTCATCAATCTACACAAAATGTAACAGTCTTTTTTTACAGATTTTGAGTAAAATACATATTTTTATATTATTATAAATTGGAGTCATTATTTTCAGTAAAAAATAATAACTAAAAATTTGGGAATTATGTCTAATTTAAAATTATTTACACTTTTGTACTTATTAAATGATATCATTTCATTTTCAATCCTCAAATTTATAAAAAAAACTATGAAATGTTTAAATGATTCAGATTTCATTGAATTAGCATTTCTTTACAGCTGCAGAGAAATTTATTACTCTGCTGCAGAGAAAAAATGCCAGCAATTACTAGTTTACGCATTCTTTTAGTAGTAAAGTAAGCGAGTCAAATGACATAAAAATGCGGGTAAATTACTTCACTTTCTCAGCCAACAGACCACAAAGAACAGTATGAAATCTTCATATGCTGGGTATAATATACAGTTCACTTGTTCAACAATAGAAAAAACTCAATGGAAACAACAAGAAGAAGTAGGGCAGGACAAGGGACTTTTCTAAAAACATCATATTCTTACTAATCAGGCGATTGAAAACAAATAAATATTATTTATCGGGAAATGCACCGGTAACTAATGATTTTATATTACTTCTACTAATAAATAATACCTGGCAACTAATTATTGTTGTTTCTGGATCATCTGTTCAGTGATATCGAATGTTACTGTTGTCTATTAACAGTAACATTTCAGTATTGTTCATTTATTTGTGAATGTCTATTACTCTAATATTTTTGTTGTATTAATTATATTTTACTATTGTATTTTGCTATACTATCTATCATTTACACAATTGAGCGATGAAAAAGTTAGTGAGCGATGAAATTGTGTGAGATAGTATTCTACAGTAAAAGTTGAGAAATAGAGTCAAATGTAAACAGTTTTGAAAGTAGGGAGTCGTACAGAAAATCTCTATTTATTCCATTAATAAAAGCATAACAACAAACGGCTGCAGCCGCTGATGTTAGCAAGATTTGATTATCATCATTGGCTAGTAATCAAACTAAAATAAATAATGAACTGAAACAATTAAAATTAAGTGAAACTTGGACAAAATGCTGTGGAGATTGAAGGTGATAGGTTCTATATTCTGTCTTCTTAATACTGACACAGTGCCTGCTCGATGGTTGCTATCGGAGTGAACACTACTAGAAAATTCTGGGGTGTTCATGTCGGTTAGTAGACAGGGCCTGGATATTGTATGAGGAAAAGAACTGAGCATCTGGCTTGTAGCTTAGCTCAAAATTAAACCAATACTATGTGGTTTGGATTCCATGTAAAGCTGTAGGTCCCTTGGTCCCTTAATTGCTATTGGGCTATTTATAATTGACTCTTTCTGAGGAGCAGTCAACCTTAGTAAGAATGACTACTCGTTCATCTATACTCATTAGCTCCTTCTATTCGCTCATATTTCTACGATTTAGCATCATAAATAATGAATAATAGATTAATATTGAATTAAATAAATATAAAATTATCAATAACATGATTTTTGACGTTAAAAAAAATACAGAACATTATTTAATACTATTTACTACAATAGTAGTAAATAATAAACAAATCTTAACAGGAATACGTTGAATATTTATTATTAATTAGATACAAACATTAATAACGAGTATATCCTGAATAAGGATCTTACAGTCAAGTTCATGAGCACAGTTAGGCTGGGCCATCTGTACTCAATTATTATAAACATGACAAGTTATTAAAAATCTTTGATAACAAGACATTCGATAACTTATGCCTTCCATCAGCCCCTACATGATTGGTTTTGATGACTCCTCCACCTATTCCTTCACCAACGGTGGTGATGTCCTTCCCATTCACCTATACAAGGTAGTAATGGTACCTTAAGGACACCAATGAGATTTTCAAAAAAATTGTGTAAATAATAATATTCTGACTATCCTTATTAGTATCTTATAGTTATGATTGTCTTTTAGAAAATATTTTCAAAGGAATTACATTGCAGGTTATTTTGTTTCATAACTTATTATATCTCAAGTAAAAATTGTGCAATAACACAAGTCTGTCAAAAGGTTTAATACCACTCTGATTTCTACCATGATGAAGTACTAGTAGAGATAGGCACTTATCTCAATTAGATGCTGTTCCTTATTAATTTCCTGCTGATTTTCCTGATAGTTATATACACAGTAATATTTAAGATAACTATTAGTCAACTGATTCTGTAGTTGACTATATAGTTTGAACTATCTTCATAGATCTACAATTGAATTTTTTAAAATTAATTTAATGTAAATACGTCAATTTGTTTTGTAAGTTTTGTTAATATTCTAGTTTATATACAAATCATCCGTGCTGAACTGTATACATACTAGGATGCGTTCTGGACATGTTTTTCTCAGGAATATTATGTTTAGCATATCAATTTCCAATCCCGTTGATTCCAGCGTTCGTTACCAGGATTCACTACTGAAATCGTAACTTACCACCTGCTTACGATGCTAGGTGTTGTTGTTGATGTTGATCAAAGGACGAGATGCAATTTTTCTTACCTGGGAGGCAAGTAGCGTACTTTGCCACCAGGCTCCTCTATATATTACACACACACACATATATATATATATTATATTTTTAATGTTGACTGTAATTAGTTCATTACTTAGAAATAAAAATCATCATGTTTCTTGTAATGCTGTAACTAAACCATTTTAGTTAATAACATAACTTAATTATGAATAGTAATAAATAAACAAAGCAGATTGATATATTTACTTCCTGATCCTTGAACCGCTGTTCAAACTATTGCTGGATTGGCATGATGAATTAAAACAAGCAATTCTGTACTTTATTTTCTAATTAAGGATTTAAAAATTACTATTTTTCTATACTTCTTGAAATAATAAAACTTATTATATTTGTGTAAGGGTAGTAAAAGGTTAAATACGTGGGTTTTTAACAAGTTGTTCATATTGGTCTGAATATGCATTAGTGTAATTATAAACCTAGAATTAAATACAGATATTATTTAATTTAAAATAATTTTGTATCAATAAAAAAGAACAATAGACACTGATTATAACTATAGAAAAACATTGTTTTTCATGTTTGGATTTCTTTATAGTTTTGATAATGTGACCTTTCATATTTAATTTATAAACAAACTAGGGGACACCCCTGCATGCTTCGCATGCCAACCCCGATGCTCGCTGCAATTGATACACCTCGGCCTTCGGCCTCGGCATGTAACTATTCAATACAAAAAATAGGAGATTAACTATATAACATAAAATCACAATATTAAATTTAGTTACAGTATCTCACTCACACTAATTGCTTTGCTACCTATTTAGCCTATTTCAAGAGTGTTCATTTCATTTATTTTTGTTTATCAGCTGAAGATTAAACTCACAGTAAAATATTAAATAGTATAGTGTCAAACATTCAAAATAGACATGTTTATTTATTTACAAAACAGCTGTTATTAATTTACTAAAATCAACCCAATGTTATCCTTATGGACCAATCTTTTAAGGGTGCTTTATACCCCTTAGGAGTACTTTATCAAGATGAAAATACTTTAGTTGTCCTATTTAAGTTCTAAAGAAACAGTGTACAAAATTTCAGCTCTCTACCTACATGGGAAGTTGGAGAATTAGTGATGAGTGAGTCAATCAGTGAGGGCTTTGCCTTTTATATATAAAGATAGATACGGATTTTAAAGTAAACCACAAAGAGTTAATTACATGGAAGCAGAAGCCAAACAAGATCAAAGAGAACAACAATTTTGTTTATCGAATCCAGAGTATTTACTCACTTAGGAGTGAAATCAGACCGAGTTGATAATTAAAATTTATCAGAAATCACCTAGACATATCTTCCGTGACAGGATCATTCAACAGATAAGAATACTCTACTACTGACATCAAGAATATCATCACTAATTTCATGTTTAAGGCTCCATATTAAACTAATTAGTTGTATCTGTAAAAATATAATCCTGCTTCACAAATTAATATCATCTTGAGTTCCAACTTTGTACCAACACGCCATAAATAAGCTGGAAGAAGAGTTTATCACCTGGGTCAATAGAATTATATTTGGGTGTTAAAAAGCAATTAACTTCTTAATTAACCTAATAGAAAGTAGATATTTTGTGAAGATCAATTTTGTTAAACCATTATAGCCATCATTACTTTCACCTGATTCAATAATGATTTCTGCCAGCTCTGCACACTCAACACATCACTCTAATTTTGAGTGCAGCTAGCTAATTTATTCAAAATTACTACCATTACACAAAGTATCGATAACTTTAAATTCAACCATTATTATAATTTATAATAACATCATGACACCAGGTTTGTATTGCCTAGATTTTGTAATACATACGGGAAAAACTCACTTGATTCCATTGTACCAAAAATACTTAATAGTATACCATAAAATTGTTTAAATTTTCAAGTTTTTCTACTGCTAAGCCCCAGATTATTGTTAGGTTACTGTCAGATAACGGTGATGATTAACGTAACCTATCACATAATGCTGTTAACTATAAAATTATTTTACAGTTATTTATTTCTCAAATTATTCAACTCCACTGTTTTTTTTTTTTTTTTTTTTTTTTTTAACTTATAATAAATATTATTGTTTTCAATCAAGTTTCAATAGTGTTACAAGAAATTTATTTATTAGGCTAGGTTTAAAAAAGTGAATAGAAATAAGTTACATAGTATATAAAAATACAATTATTATTATAACTAAGAGATGTAAAATGGATTGTTTATTTTGGATTTTCTATTTTGTATTTTTCAGCTTTTATGCTTGTTATGCTATAATTTAATTTAATATTGCTTTTATTTCACTATTTTTTTTATCTGGTTGTACATTTTGAGTTTAAATTCTAAGCACCGACACCAAGAACGTTTGTTTTCCTACTTATTTGTACAAATTGTCAAATTACGAATATTTAATTTATTTTTATATCTGTAGTTTGTTATTATATTTACTAATATGTTTGTTAACATGAGCACCCAACGATAAAATGTTTGTAGTTTGTTGGGACCCAAAACTATAACCATTCAAAATAAACTATTCTAATTCTGAAGGCTTTGTTAAATTTTAGCATACTGTAGGCCTACATACAATATAACATTAACTAATCCTGAGGGAACTGATTTCAAAGAGGAACCTAGGACCTTCCGGATCAAGTAAACATAAGCTTTTCTGTTCAGAAGATTCCCTTCTAGGGTGATAATTAAACCAAGCCCAAAGATTACAATCACTGAATACTAGATGGATAAAAATACTTTTACATTAATATGCAAACAGGTTATGTTGGGGACAATATTGGAACATGAATGACTCAGTAGGAATATTAACACTTAAGCGATACAACAAGGAAAAGTACAATGGAATAACCAATTAACATAAGATAAAACTTAATTTATGCAGCAAGAACAAACACAGACATATTTACACTATAGATATTTGAAAATCATGGTTTTAAATTGTCTGCATTATAAAAAGGAAAATGGAGGTTCATGGAAAAACACTATGAATAGTACTTAATTAATGATAATGATTAATGTAACAAAAGAAACTTTAACTTCATTAAATGTGCGAATTGACCAGCCTTTAAAATTAAAACCATAAAGTGTGTTATAGCTAAAATCTAAATTGTTAAAAATGTACAAGGCAATTATCAATACCCCCAATTCAATGAAAGAAAAATAAAATACATCTCTTCAATAGAAAGACACATTTTATGCAAGCAATCAAGAAAAAATTGACCTCTGTGGCATTAAAACAAAAAAATTATTTTATAAAAAAGACCCATGAAAAACACTACCTTAAAATAGGCTGGGACTGCAGTTGATATGTCAATCAAGACCAATTACCACACATTCTAACACCACATTCATCTAGCCTCTCAAACAAACTGTAATAGCTTACTTCAAAATTACCACATGCTGTTGCCAAAATAAGAAAAAAAAGGATCGCTTAAGATTTCTGCAAACAACATCACTTATTATCCCAATTTTCTTGCAATGTAAGCCTCCAGTACAACAAAATATCCAAACAAAATATCAGCTATTTAATGTATTATAAATAATCAAGAAGCTTACACAAAGCTATGACGGTAAAACCATGATTTTTTTGTCAGCCACACAGAAGAGCTGTAACATTAGTTAGCATACACTAGTTGTATTACCTCTACTTCCTCCTTTAACTGTTAGTTATTAGGTTAAAGGGCAGTGGGCCAGTAATTATTTTTGATTCTATCTTTATTTAGACAATAGACAAATTTCTTTATTCATTTCAAAATATTGGTACATAAGTACATTGAATAGTGTCACTTTTAATAGTATTCCTTAGGCTAAATTGTTTACAAATGTCTTTTTGTAAAATTAGGAACAAGGCAATTCCAAAGATATATCAATTTCTTCCAAAGAATACAATGCTAGGTCTGCTAAATATTTCTTTAATTTTATTTTAAATTTATTACAATCAATTTCCTTTTTTATGTTTTCTGGAATTTTTCCTAAGAATATGAGTCCTGCGTATGTGGTTTTATTTTTAAATAATTCTAATCTATGAGACTGAGAAAAAATATGATTTTTTCCTGGTATTATATTTATGTGGTTGGGAATTTGGACTCTTATCTAATTGATTATATTTAACAAACATTATTGTATCTAATACATAGAGCCCGTATACTGTTAAAATATTTAACTCTTTATAATAATTTTTGACTGAATCATGGTAATTTACATTTAATATAATCCTTACTGCCTTTTTTTGCACCTTAAGAATTTCATTTAAATTTTCTTTTTTTGTGGCACCGTATAAAGATATTCCATAAGCAATGTGAGACTGAATGTGAGAGTAGTATATAAGTTTTAAACTTTCAGTATTACATAAAGCAGACATTTTTCTGATTACAAACAAACCAGAATTAATTTTATTCAAAACAGACTTTACATGACTGTTCCATGACAAATTACTGTCAACCAGGAGACCCAAAAATTTAATTTGATCAATATTTTCAATGCTTTCATCGTTAATTATAATGTTTGGGTTTATAATTTGCCTGGATTGTTTTGTTCTAAAATTTACAAATTTAGTTTTATCAGCGTTTAAATTTAAATTATGTTTGTATAAAAAGTCATGTAAGTTTGCTAGTTCTATTGTTGCAAAAATTTCTATTTCTTCTTCTGTGTTTCCCGATACTTTTAAATTTGAATCATCAGCATAAAAAGATTGGCTTTAGGCAAGATTCTTAAGCAGTGTGACCATATGAATTTTGGTTTTTGGGACAATTGAGATCATAAACATAGTTTTTTCTAAAATCTGATGGAATATTAGTAATTAAGAGAAGAATACCTTTTTATTTGATACCCACTTGGCTGTTTTAGTTTAACATTACTTAATTTTAGGTTTTTGTTAACCTTATTCTACAAAATGCAAAATAAATAACATTATACTGCTAAGCAACTATAGCAACACATGAAACTACGGTACCTAGAAAAGAAGACAGTAGGTATCACGAGCATCTCCCATGACGTCACATGTGCTAAATAATGGCAAAAATGAACATAAAACTACTGTTCTAATTCCCGTAGTTACATTTCCAGCTGATAAGTGATACATTATTTGCTTACTATTTAGCTGAATGTTTCTATGCAATTGGTAGATTTAGTTACCAGTATTTAATAGAATAAACAAATCAGTTGATTTCCCCTATGTGTCTACTGTGCAGTCTCGTAATGATACAAGCGAAGTCTAGGAACCTCTTAGGCAGAAATAAGAACTTTCCCAGTGTTGAGACCTGTAGCAATCGTTTTCTCGTGGTCGAAAACCCCGATATAAATTTTAAAATCCTTGGAGCCAAAAAAAGTTCCTCCAGACTTGGCTTGTTTTAAATAATAAGATACATACGTTCTTTAAGGACAACGTTCTAAACCTCAAGAAAATTTCGAAGTGGACCTTCCATGATTTGACATTCTGCATATGAATCAGACATTCTAACCACTAATCTAGCAAGAGGTCCAATCGGTAATAATTACTGTAATAGAGGAGATATAGGACATCAAAAAATGTTGTGAGAAAACAAGCCAACACAATACACAAGAAAAAAATACAGACACAACACATAACATAGTAAAATCATATAACTGAAACAATAGTTGGAACAGAGATTCTCATGGTTATTTTCTCAACTAAGCTAGGCTGATTAGTTTTCAACAACAAAATATTCAGACACAAATGATTTTTGGGCTTGTGGAGGAAAGGGAGCAGAAGTGATGTTAGAACATTAAACTGATGTTGACTTGATAGCAGTAGAATTCGACCAGCTGGATGAGTCTGCGAATCTAAGCTGAAGGTTTCTTTACCCAGCTGATGCCCAACACATACTATACAAATCCTAAGCCATAAGATGGCACAAATAGTAACTAGGCCATTTCATATTTGCTGATTACGAAAAATAAAATTGGACTTCAATATCCACGATACAGTAGATGAGTAGGAGTACAAAAATGCTTTACTTCATAGAAATCAATAGTGAAGCCTGACTGAAATATAAAACCACAGTAAGAAGAATCAAGTCATAAATCTTGTGTACCACAAACTATAAATAAAAAATCTCAACACTATAATACACATGTTCCTAGAAAAATTAAAAGCATACAGGAATAATTATACAAAAAGATATCTTACCTAAAAAGAAAACATACTATTAAAAACCAACACATACATTTATAAAATATCGATAGCCCGAATATAATTTGTTGAATTTATAATATAAAAAATGAAGAATGCCTCAATATCACCAAGCAGTACGTAGACTAGTAAGACTTAGAATTTCCCAGTATTTCAAGATAGACATAAAGTATAAATAAACTATACGGACTTTCAGAATAAGAGCAAATCACTTTCCAAACTGGAATATGCTGACATGGCCATAAAACTAGCAGAAAAATTAAATGGGCAATTGACACCAATACAACTATGGCATTCATCATGACTATGAAGTTTTGTAATGCAATGCAAATTACTTTAACGAGATGAAGAGATTCCAGATGGCATTCACTGCAATACAAGATGAGCAAACAGTCTATAACAACTTGAGGTATGTTACCTCATACCTCAGCATAACAGTAAGTGCAAAATGTAAAAGCACTGATCAGGCTGAAATTCAAGCAAATCATAACTATGACAGCAATGACCGTATCATAATTTCAGATAATGGCAATATATGATAAGGTAAAAATCAAAAGTACATTATGTAAAATTGGACATAATTGTATAACTTTATGACAACAATCATGTGTCTTAAAGATTTAATTTAAGCTATTTAAAGAACTGTGTGATAGGAAAAGAATTGTTCATTTCAAGTGGTGAGTGATACTACTGAATCATTACTACCATAGAAATCTACTATACTAAGTACAGATCCACAACCAAAGATGTTACATTGTTCATTAATCTATAACACTTGCAAAACCATATAAGACATAATAAAGAATATTTGTAAAGAAGCACAATTTTTATAGAAAGAAATCCTTTATTAAGTCTCACTTTGAAACTCTGCTCTTAGTCCCTTTGTCGAACTCGGCCTGCAGTCTCGTGGCAGAGATCAGTCTATGGTCTCGCAAAGACATTCTGGATTTTCAGCCCCATTTGTGAATTTTGGTCTGAATGACCATATTTTATTTTTTGGGGCAGTGGAGCCCATAAACATAGTCTTTTCTAAAACCTAAGTTAGGCATGTTAGAAATCAAGAGAAGAATGCCTTTAATTTGATACCCACTTGGGTGTGTTAGTTTAAAATTACTCATTTTTGGGTTTTCGGGGCATGTTTTTGTTTTTTTAGGGAGTAGAGCCCCCCTACTCCCTGTAGTGTATGGATGGGCGGGCGGGTCAATAGCACTGTACGTGTAAGGGTGGGCAGGTGGGTAACGTCAAGCTGTTCTCTATAAAAACCTTCCTTTCTGTGTACGTGTATGGGTGGGCGGGTGGGACAATACAACTGTAGTGTATGGATGGGGGGGTGGGTCAATAGCACTGTACGTGTAAGGGTGGGCAGGTGGGTAACGTCAAGCTGTTCTCTGTAAAAACCTTCCTTTCTGTGTACGTGTATGGGTGGGCGGGTGGGTCAATACAACTGTAGTGTATGGATGGGCGGGCGGGTCAATAGCACTGTACGTGTAAGGGTGGGCAGGTGGGTAACGTCAAGCTGTTCTCTATAAAAACCTTCCTTTCTGTGTACGTGTATGGATGGGCGGGTGGGTCAATACAACTGTAGTGTATGGATGGGCGGGTGGGTCAATACAACTGTAGTGTATGGGTGGGCAGGTGGGTAACGTCAAGTTGTTCTCTGTAAAACCTTCCTTTCTGACCGACACGTTATCAAGTTTTCAAGTAAGGCTTGAATGATAATTTTGTTTTGTTTCACAAAGTATATATGTGTTTTGACACTTTAATTTTTGTTTTATTTATTGATTTCTGTAAACATTTGTAAATAAATGTCAACTTTTGAACTTTTAAGAAGGCTTCGGCAGCTTATCATACAGAGTGAGCTGTTCTGGGTTTTGAAGTAGAACAGATTGCTTTACATATAAGTGGAAAGCCTGCTTGCTACTTGTCAATATCAAATATCTAGTCAACAGGACGTCGTAGATTTGTGATTCAAGTTGTGTGATATTGCTCTTCATTTGGTAAGAGAATGAACCATAATTTAGTCATTTGTGATTAACAGTTTAATTTGTATTGGACCAAGCTACTTCAAAGAATTTAAGAGAGGCATGGTAATAACCACAGTAATGCGGGTGAACCTATGCTAAAGTTCTAGAATCTTTGTTTTGATTTCCATCCCATTATTATAAAAATTATCTTCCAAAATATAATGATATGTGCAGACTTATGAGATAAATACGCAAGTCTGCGCATAGCACACTTAAGCTGCACATAAGCTTCATAGCCCACTTGGGCATGTTATATGATAATACCCTACTTTTGTTTTTGGACAATTTTTTTTTGGGGCAACTACCCCATATTTGCCCTTTTCCAAATCTGTTGGTTTGGATTTCGAAGAAAAATTCCTTTTCTTTGACACCCCACTTTTATGGAGAGTGGCAGTATTAACAAATTTTAATTTTTAAAAATTGTTTTTTTGAGCTGTTGATAACGTCATTTTTTTGGTTATCAAACTGAAATTAAAAGAAGAGGGGTAAATTTGTTATACGTGCATATCTCTAAAATTTTTATTTAATTGTATTCAAGAATTCTCCGAGTTAAGACAGATAACTACTCCCCATTAGACGCAATTTCCCTATAAGAAATACATTGGAGCCAAAAAAGGGCGTCATCTTGTTTATGAGTAAAAAAAATCAACTTTGTGAATTTACCTGGACATTTCAAACCGAGAGTTTAGCCTGTATCACCATGAATTTGGGTTTTTGGGGCAGTGGAGCCCATAAACATAGCCCTTTCGAAAAGCTGATGGAATATTAGGAATCAAAAGAACAATACTTTTAATGTGATGCCTAACTTGGTTGTGTTAGTTAACATTACTCACTTTTGGTTTTGGGGGCATGTTTCTGTTTTTTGTGGGGGGGGGGATAAGGCCCATAAACATTGTCTCTTTCAAAATATAACTGTATGTGATATTCAGATTTATGAGATAAATACCTGTAATTCAATACACCACTGGCATTTTATTTTAGTATTACCCTTTTTTCAATTTTTGGACATTTTTTTGTTTTTAATGTGGAAACCCATATTTACCATTTTCAATTGATGGTATATTTTGATTCTGAAGAAAAGTACCTTCGGTTTGATACTCTAATTGGGTAAATAATATTGATAGTAAAAACGTTTTTAAAAATTTTGGGTTTTAGGTCCCTGATACCTTAAAATTATAAATTTTCAAGCTGAAATTAAAATATAAATTGCAGATTTTTTATCCATACGCACATGTAAGATTTGGAGAAATTTGATCATGTTATTTCTGCACAGGGTCAATAAAATTTCTTTTTTTCAAATAACACGTTATGTGTATTGGTGGGTGGGTGAGTCAATACTATTGTAAGTGTAAGGGTGGGCGGGGGGTCAATACCACTGTATGTGTATGGGTGGACGGGTGGGTCAATACCACTATATGTGTATGGGTGGGTCAATATCACTGTATGTGTATGGGTGGTGGGGTGTGTCAGTACTACTGTATGTGTATGGGTGGGCGGGGTGGGGGGTCAATACCACTGAATGTGTATGGGTGGACGGGTGAGTCAATACCACTGTATGTGTATGGGTGGACAAGTGGGTCAATACTACTGTATGTGTATGGGTGGGCGGATGGGTAAATACCACTGTATGTATTTATACCACTGTATGTGTGGGGGTGGATGGGTCATTACCACTGTACGTGTCTGGGTGGGTGGGAGGGTCATCACCACTATATGTATCTGGGTGGGTGGGAGGGTCAATGCCATTGTACGTGTGGGGTTCAATACCACAGTACGTGTATGGGTGAGCGGGTGGTGAATACCACTGTACTTGTATGGGTGGGTGGGTGGGTTAATACCATTGTACGTGTATGGGTGGGCGGGTGGGTCAGTACCACTGTACGTGTATGGGTGAGCGGGTGGGTCAATACCACTGTACGTGTATGGGTGGGCGGGTGGGTCAATACCACTGTACGTGTATGGGTGAGCGGGTGGGTCAATACCACTGTACGTGTATGGATGAGCGGGTGGGTACATGGCAGCTTAATTACCAGTCCTGAAGACCCACACACACGTACAACTTGTAATGGTAAGGGGTACAAACCTGTAAAAAGATAAAGAACTGCTTATCTTAAGTATGGTGCAAATATGAAATTGATGAAAAAATCTACTTTTTAGAGAAACATAAGAAATAAACCATCTTGTTTATGAGTGAAAAAGTTGTGAACTTTTGTGAATTTTCCTCGACATTTCAGTACGAGAGCTTTAATTAAAATACACACACGTCGGTGGTATGCCTCAAACTTAATGTCAGTGAGTGAGTGAGTCATTATATCGAGCTTTATAGTACAGTACGGTATATAGAGTTGACGACTGTCAGCTAAGTTGGGAATTAAAAACCTTGCACTTACTACACAGTTTAAAGCCACAATAGCAAAATAGATAAAGTCAATAAATAGAAATCATTCCTAGTACTAATATTACTTTGAATTGAAATTTTTTAAATCATGATTGTTCCTCCTTAACAGTTTTTATATATATTAATCATATTTGTAAAATTTGAATTTTTCATATGTAAATAGATAACATTTTTTACAGAGTGAACAGTTCAAGTCCAAATAATTTAGGATTAAAAAAAAAATTTTTTCTAGCATAAAATAAAAGAATACATTCTACATTTGTTGCCTATTTCTACATCAATGTGAGATTGATTTTTTCAATAATAGGATAGTTTTCAATGACATAGAGAAATAATTGTTGACTATTGCAAAGCTTTAAACCTTAAACAAAACCCAGACCACAATATAACATTCTCCGATTCACTAAAAATACTCCACAAAACAAAATCCAAATCTGTAGCCAAAGTTCAAGAAAGCTATCATATTTTCAAGCACATAAATATAGAACCTGACACCCTACTTAATAAAAAAGAAGACTACCATAACTCAATCATCTTTAAAACCATCCACAACCTAGAAGAAGCAAAAAAGAAAACTGGCAACACCTCACCAATTTGGCAACAGCGCAAAAGAGAAAACAAAACAATAATATAAAAATTATAACATGTGTAAATGATGTAAATAGTGTTAGTGATTATAAATATTTTAGAACAATATCTCCTTGAAGATGCCACACCTAGTGGCGAAATATATATTGGAGTAAAGAAAAAAGAAAAATATTCAAGATCTTCAGGCAATACTAAGGTAAAAAAATTTAATTTATAAAACCAGATCTTGAAACTGGATTCATAAAAGATTTAAAAAATAGTTTAATATTACATGCTAAGTATATAGAATAGAATAGAATATCTTTATTGTCTTTGAACAATTACAAGAATTGCAATCGCACTGTGAAATCGTACTATAATTTGCAATTGCAAATTATAGCTAAATAGACTAGAGTACACTAAAATTAGTTAAAAGTAAACTACATACTTATCGCCTAAAACAGAGAATTATAAAAATGACTACAGATTACCTACTGAGATGACAAAATTAGGTTAAGCACTGCAGTCTAAGGGAGTGAACAGAAACTTCGTATTCCTTTACTTCATAAAAGGCTTGAGTTGTCAGCCATTCTTGTATTATAGTTTTAAACTTTTTTCTAGGTTCACTTTTAACACTTTCAGGGAGCATATTGAAATATTTTAAGCTGATATGAGAAAAGTGGTGTTGAGATTTTGCTAATCTTACATGGGGCATATCAATGTGACTTTTTTGCCTAGTGTTATAAGAATGAATGAGGTCCCTAGTAACACAGTTAGTTAAGTTGTCCTTGGCATGTAATAAACAATGTAAGATAAAGATGCAAGGAACAGTTAAAATTGCCAAGTCAATGAAATATTTTTTACAAGATGTGAATTTGTTTAACCCCAATATGGCTCTTACAGCTCTTTTCTGTAGAGTGAATACACGTTTTGGGCCACTGGAATTACCCCATAGTATAATCCCATAATTTAAGTGGGAATAAAATAGACTATGATAAGTCATTAATAAATAGTTGTGGCTGATACATGTCCTAAGTTTCTGGAGGAGGAAAATGACTCTAGCCTTTCTATTACAAAGTAGATTGGTATGTTGCTCCCAAGTGAGTTTACTGTCCAGATTTATACCAAGAAGCTTAACACTGTCTGGCCCATTGTCATTTTGTTTGGTGGTTGAGAAAAGAAGATGTTCAGTTTTTTCTGTATTTAATTTTAAATAATTTGTATTAAACCAATTAATTGAGGCTGTCATCGCAGATGCAGTTATTTTCTGTAAGTCTTGAGAGTTATTACTTGATGTCAGGAAGGTGGTGTCGTCTGCGTACAGTACAGATTTACAGGGCAGAGAATTGGGAAAATCATTCATGTAAATAATAAATAGGAAAGGAGAAAAAACAGAACCCTGCGGAATGCCTCTTTCGACCCTTAAAAGGTCAGATATTTTATTATTTGAAATCACAGCTTGGTATCTGTTGCTAAGGTAGGAGTGGATAAGTGCCAGTTCAGAACCATTTATATTGTAGGATTTCAGTTTGTTAATTAATCGTTTGTGACAAACCGAGTCAAATGCTTTGCTGAGATCGATCAGCGTTGCCTCAACATTGCATTTATTTTCAAAAGCTTGGAGTGTGAAGGACACAACATCCTGGACAGCTTTAATGGTGTTTGAACCATTTCTGAAACCATATTGAGCAGGGTTAAGGAGATTATATGTTTCAAAATGTTTACAAAGTTGATTATGTATGACTCCTTCAATTATTTTAGAGATACTGGAGATTTTTGAGATAGGACGATAGCTATCAACTTTCATGCGGTCTCCTTTTTTATAGATGGGAACAATGATAGAAGTTTTTAGACTGGATGGGAATAAGCCTTCCACTAGTATTGTATTGATGAAATAGCAAAGGGGAGTTAAAAGTGTGTGGATAATTTTTTTAATAACAAAATTGGATAAGCCGTGATAGTCTTCTGATTTGGAGTTACTAAGTTTCTTTACAATATTAAGAATATCTTGAGGCTGTACAGGCGTCCATTCAAACCGCGGGGTATTTTCGGTATTTATGTTAGGTACAAGCTCGTGAACTATGTCCGAGGGTTCTGTGTACTGTAGTTTCCAAAATTAATGAAACCAGCATTCAGGACATTAGGATTGATCAAGATGGGAGAGGGGTGTTCTTTGTTTCCTGAGTTATCTTTTATAATTTTCCAGGCAGTACGACATTTATTTTTAGCACTAGAAATTAAGCTGTCATTCTTCTGGATTTTAGCAAGTGATATTTCTTTTCTGTACTTTATTTTAAGGATGTTATAAATATTACTATAGGCTATATTGGTTTTTGATTTTTCATAGGCTATCAGGAGTAGGTTTTTCAAGTTTTTTAAATAAGGGGTATATCAAAAACAATCTTTATTTTTTGCTCTGTTCCTTCTTTTTTTTTTTTTGTAATTTTAGGGCAATTTATATTAAAAGTGGTTACTATTGTGTTAAGGAAAGTGTCAAATTTATTTTCAAGTCTTTCACTAGAACAGATACGATTTTGCAGATCACAACTATTTAGGTCATTGATACAACTATTCATATTGTGGTCATTCAATAGTCTAATCGAAAACTAGACTATAACTATAAGTTATAAAAGCTCATGTTTAGAAGAGTAATTTGAAAAAATTAATAGTATTGAAAATTCTCCCTATATATTATCTTTGCTTAGTAATTTAAAATGCAATAGTTCCCCTTTGTTTCCACAAGATCAATAAGGAATACATTCTATTACGAGTCTTGACATGATTTCGTTACGAGTCATGACATGATATCTATCGAAACCCTAATTCAAATTCATCAGAGCAACACAAGGTTAGTCTACATAAAGATGAGCTGGCATACATCTCAATGTCTTACTCACTCATACATAACAAAATGTCTGATGTAAAATTTGTATGTCTAATACATTATTCAGAGTCAAACTATAACAAAAACCTACTATTCTAAAAGCAAAACTAAACAAATAACTGTCTAGTGAAAGAAACACTTTGCTACACTGTGTTGGGGTTTCTAGGAGTGTACCTATTTGGATGTTGAATTTTAAATTAAAACAAATTTATGTTTATACCAAATCAGGTTCTTGCTTTGCAGTTACAAATCTAGAGTTATGCCAATTACTTAGATTTTGACAAAATTCCCTAAATATGGGTAAACAAAAAGTTTTTTTGTTGAAAAAACTGTGTGAATCGGATAAAATATAAAATACAGTAAATCTTTAATGAAAAAAATATATAAACTTTAAAAAGAAACATTTTGTTATCAAATATACTAGTTCATAAATGCAAACATTAAGTTTTAAAACGACTTAACATCACTATCATGATTATTGTTTTTTTTCATTTACCAAAAATAAAGATTTGGGATGTATGGAACATTCTTTTTAAATTGAATAGTTGAAATAAAAAACATAAAATGAAAAATACAGAGAGGTGGAAGTCCTAACAATGAACTTTGGAGATATTTTACTTTCTTGAATTGTCAAAACTTCAAATCTACCGGAAACACTCCCTACTAAATACATAACAGCGTTAAGTAATTTATAGGAGTATGACTTATTACTGATCTCCTGATAGATGAGAGGGACTAACTACCAAATTTAGTTATGCATGTATCACTGTGTCTAATGTAATCTTATCTGAAACACTAAAACCCACCAGTGTAACTAATGGTGAATAAATATAAATTTAACCTGGCAGGTTTTTATTGATGTTGGCCTGATAAAACTTTGAAATCGATCGAAATATTGATTTTTATTGAACTTTTACTGAACATATATTGTTATATGTGTTCAGTAAAAGTTCATTAAAAAATTATATTCAGATTACAAAAAATACATATGAACTCAATATCAAATATTTACTCAAAAAAAAAGCTTGGCCATCAACATTGTTAACTGTCATTCGCCTGACACATATTTTGTTACATAACAGAAACACATCTGCCTCAAAATTCTTCAAAAATCTGTCATTAATTCCCTCACATTAACTAAAAAAATTAGCAAAACATTTGAAAATGCAAAATAAAATTCCTTCTTTTACACAATTTTAACTAACTGTAAATAGTTTTAAGATATTTACAAAGTTCTTACATTACTATGATCTTGAAACACTGAAATTATAAATATTTTTTTTACAGAATATACTGTAATATTTTGTAAGTGGAAAATGCCTCATAAAGTCTAAATTTTTGTATTTTTAATTTTGAAAACTGTTCTTTGTTTTTCCTCAATTTGTCTTTATACAAACATAGTTGGTTAAAGAGGGAAAAATAATTCTACTAGAAGGCACTTGTACTCAAAGAGTAAAAAATTATATTTATATAAATTATTTTGACAAATGTTAAAAAATGAACCAACAATTACAACACACAAAATATTAATTGTAAGAATTTGTTTTCAAAAATGATAAAACATAAATAAATTACTCAATGAATATTTATTTATACAAATGTAATAATGTCTACAGTGATAATTATGAACACTTATTCAATGAAAATTTATTCATACAAATGTTGTAATAATGTCTACGGTGACATTATAAACTTTTAAAACAATACAATATTTATGTATAAATGTTGCTATCTAGTACAATATTTTAAATAAACAACTAAACCTTTTTCAATACCTGCCTAAATCTAATAAAACTATTTTAGTGTACCACAGAGATAATTTTCTAAATGGGTATCTACAGACAGATCTGCTGTTCCATTTTAGTAACAAATTTTACAAATTATAACTTTGTGTGAAACTAAGAACAATAGCAAATACAGTTGGATGCTAGAGGGAAGGTTAAGGAATGATACTGGCTGAAAACGAACAATGAAGAAAGTGAGAAGTCTTGCCAAAAGGAATGATAACTGAAGCATAATTTATGTATGGTATAAAAGCTACTAGAATAGCTATGGGACAGTCCCTGTGGGACAGAAGATGACAGAAAACCAAATAAATAGAATACAAGGCAAAATAAAATGTTCAATAACTCATAAAAAACAAAAAATAAGTTAGAAAATTAAGATTATTGACACTGCAGAAAAACTGAAGTAGGAATTTGTGGGAAAATAGAAAGATATGTGGGATACTTTGCTTATTATTTTTTGCTTAGTAATATGATTAAATCTTTTCATAGTTATCAACATGTTACCACTTTAGTTTAAATTTCTCTACAACTGGACAATAGCCAGTAATCAATACAATATAGCTAACTAACTATCTAATCAATTATGTACTTAACAATCTGTTTCTTAACATTCTCCTTTTAGTTGTTTGTACAAAAAAATTTTTTTAATGGATGGTTACATTTTTAAAATTAAAGGTACATTGCAGAAAAACAGCAACGAACACAAATTATCCAGACTTAACACCAATACCTTTACAATATTTTATTTCCAGATTTAGATACGAAGAACTGACATTTAAAAATTTTGTTATTTCTACGCTTCAATATTGCTATAAAACGGACGTAACCTAATTTAAAAAGAAGCTGAGACATCACCTAAATACATTAATGCACAAAATTATCCTGATTTGAAATTAACATTAGTCATATTGAATAATATATTTTTCTATCATAACAACAATGAAACTAACAAAGATTAAAACAAATCTTCATATAATTTAATAACTTGTACTTCACTTTTTATACAATATTATATACTGAATATTGAAAACAAAACACAATATTTTTCATATAAACCAATATTAAAAAAACTTTGATCGATAACCAATAAAAATAAGCACTTCTTTATTGAACTTCTAAGACGATTTTCACTTTGAGAACATTAAATAAATCAAACTCTCTTATAACAATATATATATATATATATATATATATATATAATTACTTCTTTCATACAAATCATAGTAGCCTACATTAAACATATACATTGAGTATTAAACATTTATTATTTATGAACTCAATCAAATAAAACATTGCTTGATGCTGCAGTAGAAGCTGGCTGATCATTTTTAATGTTGTATAAAAGCAATATTATTTTTACCAGAGTAACATCAGTATCATTTCTTAGTTCATTTGTGTTTACCCTCTCCAGTCAAAGCGCCTAGACACAAGCAAGAAGGCTTCTCAAGGCTTCTGACACAAAAGTCCAAGCACTTCAACAAGCCTTTTAATTACTTTACTAACATCAAATGGCCTTACTACCATCTTACAATGGTTTTTAGAATTGTTCATTATTATATCGATTTTATTTGTTATCGCTGATTCTCTCTCTCCCTCTCACTCTCGCTATCTCTCCCGCTCTCTCTCTCTCTTTCTGTTTTGAGATGCTCTCTATAGAAAAATTTAAAATACTATTTTATACGCTGTTTAACAATATCATTTATACTAGTCTTCTAGTCTCAAGCTGCTATCTATCTTATTATCACTAAGATAACTTAGCACTATTGCAAGCTTGCAATATAGCACATGATCTTCTTGCATTTATTATATTATGGAAAAACGATATTTTTACTTCCAAAAAACATTTGCTAGGGTAGTTAAACTAAAATGCCAGATCAAAGTCGAAGTTTGCATGATAGTGAAATCGTAATTATAAGTCAACAAAACAAGTACGGTATAGAACTTTACATAATACAGAGTATTTTTGTTTTTGTGAATATTTTTAATTAACTAAATACAAAAAAAGTTTTCTTCTTCCTTAATTAATTGAGACTATTAGGGCCTTGAACAGACTGTGCTAATTAGTCCAGGGGAAAGTTAACTACGAATATCAATACTACAGCAGAGATAGGGTACCATCCAATTTAGTTGAATGATTAAATCCAATACACACAAAAATTAACATAGTACAATAACTACAAATTTTTAATATAACTAGTAGACACCCGAAGATGCCAGTAACTGAAAATGTGTTTTTAATTTGTTTTTTTGTATCTTTTGTATTAGATAGTTGAGTGTAAACTCAACTATCTAGTCGACAGATTACAGATCTAGTCAAAATACAAAGCATTTAGTTTACTTGTAAGCTGAAAGAAATGTATTGATGGAGGTGTATAGCTATGTGCGTGATTTTGTAATGATTGATTATGGTGAGCGCGGATTGTACGGTTAAATCAAAGCATTCCTAAAAAAAACTAATATTACAGCTGAGTCAATATTTGATTATTTAAATATGAGTTAGAGAAAGCAATACAGCCTGCCAGGTTTATTTGTTTAAACAAAATGTAATTTGCAAAGAAAATATAACTAAAAATGATCACATTTTAAAGAAATAATATTAACCTAGCATAATTTACGTTTAGTTAAGATAAAACGCATGATTCGCTCACCAAAAATCTGTATACAGTATTCTATTTTTTACTAGGTGGGACAGTGTTAGTTTTACAACATGGTTAGTACAACTATTATCAAACAAAGGTCACGAATACATTTATATGCCTCCATAAATTACAAAATTGTTCTTTTTTTGTTCGTTTATGATTTATTTTTGGTAAATTGTTTTTTGATCAGTAGGCTCTATGCAATGTAAATATAATTTTCAAATAAAAAAAAACACAAAAACATTAAAAATATCCGTCCAAAATCAATATTTGGTAACATTTTAAAGATATTTCAGAGAGCAATCCACTGTAACCATATTTATTACTTGGAGACGAATACTTTATTAACTCCTTGCCAATTTGGGTTAAGAAAAAAAGATCTCTGATCTTGTTTGACAACTCTAATAAAGTAAATATCGGAAGGCTTAGATTGATCACAATACACAGCTGGTTTTTCCTTCTAACTGTCCCAGGCCTTTGAAAGTGTTGATCCATACTCTTTTAATAAGCAATCTAAGAAAAGTTGGAATTTCTGGTAATTAATGCTTTAAAACTGTTATGTTCCTATATTTCAGATTGAAACCAATTGCATGGAAAAACTGAATAGATTTTACCTTGAATGGGAATTTGTAAATACAGTAAACCTCGTTTTATCCGGCCTAATCTGGCAGTACCCCAAACATATAAATCCAGATAAAAAAGTTCATGATAAAAATTTGGAAAATATCAGTAAAAGACGCCTACATGGATTGTAAGTTAAGTGAGAAGTAAGTAATTGGATACCAGTGTTAGATTTGTGACAAAGATCATTTCAGAAATGTGCCTCAAAGGACAAATAAATCTAAACGACTTATTTACTCCTACAACTAGCTGAGTAGGTAAGGTGGTATTGACCCACCCCATGCTTTCATGTATGGTGGTATTAGTAATATATTGGTGGTAAAGGCAATGTACGCTTCCACAGAGACGCACAGACGGTCTGGTCTTAGTTCATTTGCGTGAGAATATTCTAGGAACTTAAAGAACGCCCAATTAAAATGTCACTGTTGCTAAACTTAGCCAAAATCAGTGTTTTTATGTAAATAAACAGCAAAAAGGCAAATCTACAGGATGCAATCTATACAATAGCCTACATTTTGTTGGTCTGGACAGTCATAAACGGCTGGATAGAAAGGTCATATAAATAATCCAGCTTTATACCATATAAAATATTGTTTAATAACGTTTACTGTCACTCTAGAAAGTATTTATTCAGCGTTATTCAGTATTCTGCGTATTCATAACCGTATGTACGCATATTCATGTTACACAAATTCATACGCAACTCAGTGGCAACTAATAGAAACAATAAAAAACGTGTGACATGACAGCTAGCAATGCTATCGTTCTGTGTGAATTGCCCATGAACAAATTCAAATACAATCCGGATAAAACGAGGTTTACTGTACTGATGCTCCTCAAGGATCCATTATGGGACCTTTGTTATTTCTTATTTTTATAAATGGTCTACCATTGCAATTAACAATAATTTTACTTTACATGCAGATGATACTTTTATTTTTCTAACAAAAAAACAATAATAATAATAATAATAATAAATAAAAACCTTAAGGTTTTGCGAAGGGAGATTCAACATTCATTATCTAAATTGAAAAATTGGTATGAAGAAAATGGTCTTTTACTCAATGAATCCAAAACAAACATAATTCAGTCCAAAGATCTAAATATTGTAAGGAACATGTTATTGGGTGATTCTATAAAGTTAACTGAATCTTATAAAGTTTTAGCAGTTACATTGGATCAACATTTATATTCCGATGAGCATTTGAATTTTCAGTCAAAAAAATTTAATTCTTACAGATTTGCATTTAAAACCATTTGAAGTGATTGGAGAATAAACTTAAATTAATATTCAAAACAGAAAAATCAATCATAAGAACTATTTGTAATATAAAAACAGACGTACCAGTTGTAACCTTTATTTTTAAAAATAAAAATTGTAACCTGTATCTATATTTTTGAAATTAGTAAAAACTAACCAACATCTATTTAAATTAATTATGTAGGAGAATTCCTAGATGATAATGTATTTTTTCTTATAATATTTAAATTTTGTTTGTTTTTATTATGAACTGATTATGTATGAATTGGTTTAGTAATGTCTCTGTGTTTAATCTTAATATTTATAAATTAATTTACATACATAGCACCAATTAAAAATGTATCAGACATTATTATAAATGTTTTTATGTTAAATGAATAAATAAATATACAAGTGTGAGACCTTCCATGAGGATAAAATTTCTATAGTAACCATTTCCTGACAATTGCATGTAATAAATTGAACCATAATGATTCTAAGATATTCTAAGAGAAGGAAGCAAACACTTATTGTTGGTTGTCTATACACAATTTTGATTTTGATGTTGTATGGTTGGTAATAAATCTGAATTTTTGAAACATGATGGACTGGCTCTAGATCTGGGCTACACAGGCAGAGAGGATCTCTTAAATCTGCTAATGAGTCGAGATAGAACAGTAGAGACAGCCTCTGTTAACTGGGAAGCTTCCATAACTTTGAAATTTATTGTAGAAATTATACCAAGTTCATGGTTTTCAGATTAAAAGAGGAGGGATTGTTTTAGAATGTCTTCTCCATTCTTTGTCAAGACTGTTGATAACTTTCTTAGTGATACCTGTAGATAGGAATAACAAATGTAGTAAAATAATGATAAGTTTATAGTGTCAAAGAAAAAATGGCAATAAGTTTTAGCAAAACAAGTTAGGCTTGTCCGCAATACTATCGACAGCACGAATCAAAACATGTTCAATCAGGTCAAATACAGTCAGTCCTGAGTTGATCACATTCTTCTTCTCTCCTAGTGTCATCTTTGTTAGGTTTTCCTTGCCAACAGTAACAGTTAGATCTGGACCTTCTTCTTTTATGACGGGATCATTCAATTTATCCAGCTCCAGTTTGAAGTGAGCTCTTGACAGCGTCACCGCTTCCCGTAACGGATGACAGAATTTTTCATTTAAACTTTGCATTATATCCCACACTCCAGAAAAATTATTCCTATCTCTTTTAGTCAAAAATATAATCAAATTTAATGCAGACAAAATTTGTTCTTTGTTCTCAATCAAATCTGTTTCCACACCTTTCTTTAAAGAACAAAAAACTGTCAACAAATCAAACAGTCGTTTCCCAGTAAAATACTTCTGTACTTCTTCATTTGTGAAAACACTTTGAACAACTTTGGTAAGAATTGTTATAAAAACCCCAACAATATTAGGATGATTCGCAATGTTACTAATATTTAGCATGATGTAAAATTGTGCCTTAGGTTCAAACATGTAAAAGTATTGCTTAACCAGATCTACAGCAAGTTTTCTATCTTCTTCCACATCATGATACACTGAAATCGTTGCTAATAAACCAAACACTTCCTTGTGAACGTTAGAAGACAAATGAGAAAACTGTAATGTTCCTGGTTCTAGTTTTTCAACTGTTGCTTTGGTTAACAACAAACCCTTTCTCAGCACCATTCTTTCCTTATATCTTAGAAGAGTGACAGCCAAAGACAAACAGTTTTGGACAATGAAGTGTGAATCATAAACGTAGATACTTGATTTGAGCATATTTTCAGCAAAAATAAGGTAGAAGAATGAAGCAAGTGATAAATCAGAATATTGAATTTCATTTGAGGAAAATTGTTTGACTAACTTCCTTTCTTCATCTACTGTAAGCAACTCTTTGTTTGCAACTAGTGATAAGAAACTCAAAACATCACTATTTAAGTTATGAATGAACTTCACAATTGTATAAGCAAGTGATCTAAACCTACTTGGGCCTTTAACGTTATCTTCCAAATCAAGGAACACAAGTGGTTTGCCCAACAAGTGGAACATAGATTGAGTTAAAACCAGTTTAATGGCCTTCATTCTTTTATCACCACATTTAACACTTGCCTCGTCAACAAATGGTTCATAAAACTTCAAAAGAAGCTCATATATGTGCATGATTTTTATAGCATTTTCATCACAATCTAAAAGCAATTTTGAATTAATGTCTAAATGATGATACTGTGGCACTGTTAAAGAATTTATAAAACTATACACAACAGTAAATACACTCTGCATCAGAGGGCCCTTTCTTTCAGGAATTCGAAGCATCACAGTTTGTATAGGTTTTAAAAGAACTTCAAACTTAAATTCATTTAAACTTTCAATTTGTGCTAGTAACTCCATTAAGCATTCTTTAGGATTGCCTTTTTCAACACACTTCATCAACATTTTTGCTGAATACTTAAACACTCTTGGCTTGTCATTAAAAACTTCCTTGGTGAAAAAAAATGATAGAGTTGGAATAAGGTCATTTGCCCTTTCTTGTAAAACACAGTCAAATGTATCTTCTCTGATAATTGACTTAACACTGTCTATATCACCACAGTCAAGAAGACTGCCAAGTTGTTCGACAATATCCATTTCAACTGCCATTTAAATCACTTCAACTGTCCACTTTCTCCAGTTGTTACTCTGCAACACAGTGCGGGTAAAATCACTTCTCAACTCAAATTTGTGTTTCAACAAATGTTTTAAATACTGATTTTACAATGAAACTAGATTATAGATCTAAAAAGTATTTACATTTAATAATGTACCATAATTTTAACCTTTTGAAAACTGCATATTTTTTTGTATAAAGTGACCCTTAAAAACTAGTAAAAATATCTATTTTACTGAGTTTCAATAAAAGTAGCATAACAAATATATTTGTTACAATAAGTGTAAAAATATATAATTTAAATTCTGAAATGTATATAGTAATTTAAGCTTTTTAAATATAAAGTATTTGATTCTACTAGTATATTTATTTTCTAACAAGATTTAAGCTAAACAAATGTATTTATTGAGATATTCAATTCCTTTTCTGCTACATTGCAAGAACAGTAGACAATAAGGTTTGAAAACACGTCTAAAATATTTTTTTTTACCACACATTGTTTTCGCAATAAATTTGTGAAAAAAATTGAAGGCTCGACAAATTCAAATGTTTAGCTGATTTTGCTGTTGTAAATAACAGATAGAAAACAACTCTAAATATAAAAGTTGACATTTTTGGGTAATGGGCATTTTAATATTTGTTAGAAAATTATTTATGGTTACCAAATTTGATTGAAAAATATTTTAGCATAAAAAATTACAAAACTTGTGTAATATTTGATTTTTAAAATTACCTATTTTGATTAGGTTCATACAAAAATAAATGGTAATAGAAACATAAGAACCCATCAAATATAAAAAGAATATCAGCTGTGGGTTTTAAATATGTCAAAATTAAATTAAACCATGTGTTAATTTTTTAAACTGTTTATATTTTTATGTTTTGATTTCTTGTGAAGCTATATTAATTGATTGATTTATTTGATTAACAGCTGTTAAATAAAAACAAATATAATAAAATTGTGGTAGGCAAAATTTTCAAAATTAAAAATAATTGAGTACAGTAGTAAACTACACAAAACATCAGCTGTTGTAAATTGGATACTGTGTAAACTGAAAGGTTGCTGCACATTTCAATGATACAATCAAAACTCAATATTATGACCGGCGAACCGGTACAGCTAGTTTTTTATAGAAATGAAATAATAACACTTTTGCATCACAACAACACATTGAGACCTCCAATTGAAATCATATGCAAGATTAAATATGTTTACATTTAAAATTCAAACATAGGACCATCTGAATGAACCAATGAATGTTGAAGATAGGCCTTTTGCTCTTCTATTATAACTTTCCCTAGTTAGTCAGTATATCTAACAGCTTAAAATTTTTTTTATTTATTTATTTTTTTTTTTAATTTTCCCATTGTACTAAAATTGAGACTGAAACGATTTTTCTATATTTATTCTAGTGGGATTTCGCTTATGATTTGATATTGTATTTTGTAAGAAATGTTAAGTCAAATCTTGACCATAATTTCTAATACGGGTATAATCTAAATGATTTTTCTAATACAGTGTATGACTATATTTTGTTATCATTTATCTAATACTGGTAATTATGGACTTATTTTCACTAATAAGCTATAATCTGGTCCTGAGCTTTTATGTGACACTCATAATACTTTAACGATATGAAATTAATTTAAAGGAATACATTGAATAAATATATTACCGATTATCTTAACGATTAAATTAAAAATAATTAATTTTAATAAATGCAAACTATGTTATCTATTTGTAATACAGTACTCATAAGAGGTCTGAAGTAATGTTAGAATGTAACAATTATTTCATACATATTTTACATCAATATATTACAATTTTATGAAAAGGTTTCAATTATTTTACAATAAGCTACAAGTTCCATCAATTTGCAATGAAAGAAGTAAATGAGATAAATAAAAAGCATTGACAAAACAAAAATTAGGCTCCGTCAAAGAGCTCTCTACATAGGAACAAAACTAAATACTATATCTTAATTCTAAAACAAAAAACAGCTACAATCTTTGTATAGATATATTAAGTTATATTTGAATGTTTAAATCTCATTCCTTCCGTGTTTGCACTCATTTCCTTATGATTTTTCATAAATTATGAAAACAATATATGATAAAAAGATCTCATTTGAAAAACAGTGTAACCAAAGAGTAATAACACACACTTGTCAGCTAATTAGGGGTGGCTGGACAGAGGGGTAAACAGTCCTTATTGTCTTACGTGTGAGGTATTAAGGGTTTATAATCCGCTAACAGCAATAGCTGAAGGAATTGATTAAAGATTCTCTTTATTAGTTAAAATCGCCAAATCATCTTCAAAAGCCAGACATTTTACAGTGGTTTCTATGTTTTTATTTTACGATTTCAACATCTTTTATGTGGTTTTCCCACACTCTTAATTATAATTTCTAAAACAAAGTCAACTACAGAGATGTAAAAACTATTTCCTAGTCAGATCTATCTACATATATTTGAAATGAATCATAAATTATTCTACAAATCTCAGTTTAAAATGGTTCCTGATAAAGCCTCTTAGAATATTCCTGGTTTTTAGTTCAATTCTAAATTCTTTTATGATAAACAGATCAGTTCTATATATGAAATCAACAATTTATATAATAAATATGACTGTGATAAATATAACTATGACTTCTAGCCATCAGGTATATAGTTTAGACTTAATATTCCAAATTTTTGGATGTACATGAATGCCCTATCTTAAATTCTGCTTAGTTTTTATCAAACTACAAATCCATTCATGGCGTTCTAGTTGATCTAACATGGCTTCTTTTACTTTAAAGAGAAAAGTAAGATACTCTATAGGTTATGGGTCAGTGATATGACTTTTTTATGTCTGGAGAATACAGAATAATTCTCTGTTTATTATATTATGAATATTTTCTTATGAATGAAGTCTTTTGTTTTGATTATCTAGTGTTACTCTTACTGTAACTTTTGAATAAGTCTATATAATTAACAAAGTTATATAATACAAATGAATATTTTTAAAGACTGCAAATAAACATCCACTAAAATATTTACAACATTTCAGTTAACATTGCCACTCTGGAGTTGTGAAGTGATGCAAACTGTTCTTTCAGTTCTTTGTTTGGTTTGGTTAAAACTATATCCTGGGTGAAAGTAGAAGACTGTTTACAGTTTAACTTTCAAAGAGGAAGTACAATGTTAATTAGTCTTTTAAGTCTTACCTAACTTAGTATAAAAATTGAGTTAGGTAAGAGTAAAGTACTAGACATGAAAAACATTGAGAAAGTCAGCTTTATTAATATGAGAATTTACAATACAAGTTTTAATTTGATTAGAATACGATTCAGATATTGCTTTTGAAATTATATTCCTGAATGGCAATTTAAATTCATTTCCATAATTAAATAATCTATAGAATAGTCACAGCTGGATAAAAATTAACAAAAAAATGATGTATTTACTGGGTAAAGAGAAATTTGAAAAGAATTTTTAACGCCTGTCTGAAAATTCTAAATAGACCTACTGTGAATTATGTGAATGTTTACAATTGAATGATAGGGTATTGATTGATATCAGGTACATTTAAATATGATTGTCTATTGTGTAAGCGTCACAAGCAATCAGCTGTTAATGCGAAATTAATCGGTTTTATTATATATGTATGGGCATTTCAAAGCATAATGAAATTTAATTTTGTTGGCTTTCATTTACACAGCTAAATGCACTTGACTACTTACTGTCGAAGCAAAAACTATAAACATTGGAGTTTGAAACATCACTGTAAAGAAACTAATTAAACTAGAAAAATACAAATGACACGAAAATTTTCCTTATTTATTCCTGCGTTTTTAAGTGTAAAAGGAACATTTTTATCTTTTAACAGTTTTTAATCCAAGGATAGAATAAAAAAGGGACGTGATTTCTAACACTCTTTACCGAAACATCGACTTTACAAATTTCTACAGTAAAAACCTCTGGTCAGATTAAGTTGAAACTTTAATATACCATTTATCAACTATTTCACTAACTTATGCTAGAGTTATGAACTTTGATTAATTAACAAAAATGTTCTTATGGAAAATGTAAAACATCTTTTTCTAGTAATTGAGTAGGGCTACGAAATCGAATAAAACTTCGTTTTGTCAACACAATACCATTATTTCAAAAAACGAACATAGGGCAGTATGCAGCGGCATGTTAAAACACGGCGCTCTCTTGACTAACATACTACACAAAAGCGCTGCAGCTTTGCCACATTGAACATCCAGCGTTAGAGGGCCTGTTCACTGAATATAATCTTTAACTGTAATCACAGCTAGCGCTTTAATGTTAGTTAGGTTGTTATTTTTTAGAACCTTATACTAATTTGTTACCTATATTACATTTTCTATCACCATTTTTCTCTCTCAATTCTAAAAAACAATAAAAAATGTTTAATTAAACATAAAAATAAAAAGTTACAACTTCAGCGTTAGATTTTTAATCATTTTCAATAGTTCCTAAAAAGAATTGATCGTAATAGATCAAAATTGTTACATAAAAACTGTTGTACAAACATAAATAAACTACAAAATTAGAATTTATGAAAAAAAGTTCATATGGGAAGTAAGAAAAGCCGCTGGAACAGACCTCAATGTGGCAACGTCGCTTTGTTTTGCCAGATCTGGTCATCGGTAGAAGTGCTGCAATTTCACACGCCGCTACACACTGCCCTGCGTTTGATTATTAATCCATATAAATTCATACAAACGTTCATTCGTTTTTTGAAATAATGGTATTGTGATGTACAAAACGAAGTTTTATTCAATTTCATAGAAAAAGTTTTACATTTTCTATAATAACATATTTGTTAGTTATTCAAAGTTTATAAAACTCTTTGTAAAAAAATACGACAAAAAATATATACGACCTAAAATAATAATGCTAAGGTCCACGAGTAATACTAAAACAACCGCCCATACACGTACAGAGGTACTGACCCACCCACCCACCCATACACGTACAGTGGTATTGATCCACCCACTCGCCCATACACGTACAGAGGTATTAACCCACCCGCCCCCCCATACACGCACAGTGGTATTGATCCACCAACTCGCCCATACACGTACAGTGGTATTGATCCACCCACTCGCCCATACACGTACAGAGGTATTAAATTTGTAAAGTCGACGTTTCGGTAAAAAGCGTTATAAATCACGTTATTTTTTATTCTGAATAAAAGATGACTTAGCATAGCTTGTTATGTTATGACTTTTGCCACTATAAAAACTGATCATTTTAGTTTCAAATGTTATACATTTTTCTAAATAATTGACAATAATATACACAGAATTTAGATTAAGCGTATCTGTTATTATTGCAACAGTGGTATTGACCCACCCAGCTGCCCATACACGAACAGTGGTATTGACCCACCCAGCTGCCCATACACGAACATTGGTATTCACCCATCCGCCCACCCATACATGAAGAGAGTATTAAAAAAACTGTTAAAAGATAAAAATGTTCCTTTTACACTCAAAAGTGCAGGAATAAACAAGGATAATTGTAATGTCATTTGTATTTTCATAGTGTAATTAGATTCTTTACAGTGATGTTTCAAACTCGAGTTTTATAGTTTTTTCTTTGACAGTAAGGCATCAATATTATTCTAAAACTGGTGGTACTCAAGAACTCAGGCAACAATTGTGTTTTGAGGAGTACAATAGGGAAAATAATAGGTGGAATTTTGCCAACTCCAAAATCGGGAGTCAGGTCCCGATTACAGTTGAACAAAATTTCCTTTTAAAACGTGAGTGCCAGCTCACGTAATCATGCGGATCTTGAGTAGGCACTCGCAAAAGAGGGGGGGAGGTGGGACATATTGAGACAGGCCTCAACTTGAATGACTTTTGGATACCCCCATTTTCATTTGCAGTGTTTGTTGTCATGTGGTTTATTTAATTTAAAACGTTTTGTTTATCTGCCGAACATTAACTGATTTTTTCCAATAATTATTATAACAAACAAAATGTAATACAGTACCAACAAACATATATACATACAGTATACACATATATGTATATACACAGATACTCACACAATAAACAAAAATTATGATTTCATAAAATATAGCAATATGAAAATTTATAAATTGTCTTATGTGGGACATAACAAAAAGAAAAATTCAACAACCTTCTTATGAAGAAAAAAATAAATAAATACCATTTCCTAGCCTCATTTATCAATGCGAATATATTAACGAACAAATTTATAAATATATATATTTATATATCCCTGGCAACAGATATAAAATTCAAAACCAATATAGATTTTATATTCTTTTTTGAAATTGGTAATTAATCGGTCTCATTAAAAATTTTTGGAGTGGCATAATGAATTCTTACCATATGTATTACAGAACCGTGCTATTTTATACAATTCAAGACTTTTAAATTCATATGCAAGTTTTATATTAGGAACTGTGAACTTAATTATTTAACTTAGAGTCTACGAGTAATTCAACACAGAAGATAAAATTAATTTTGAATCATCTGAGAATCAGCTAAAATTTGTGTAAATTCTATAGACTATCCTACTATTATCGTTACAACCACTATATTCATACCTCTCTCTATTCATGCTGATTTGGTGGTGACTAAAAGTGAAGTACTAATTTCTCTAGGCCTGTAAATATAGCGTATGGTTTTTTGTTAGCTACAATTTAAAATTGTATAAAAGTTGTATTATATACTTGGAAAAACTCCAAAACCCACTATATATCAATACAAATAAAAATGTAAAGGATCTCCTATCACAGAGCTAAATCCAATCCATCAAGCCATTTAAGACCTGCTTCGCTGATTCTATTTATGCTAGCTAATCCCACCGTAAAACAGTGCTAAGAGCACTCTGAAACTATATAATCCATTGTTGAATAGACTCCCCGCAATCACTGATATTCTGTCAATCCCCATTAGTATTTCCAGTATAGTAGAACTTCAACAATCCAAATCAATTGGGATCAGACTCTATTCTGACAATCAGATTTTTGTCTAAAAGCAGTCCATTTTATTTAGTTACTGCTTCTTGGTCGGTGGTTTCGAAACCTTCTTCGCCTTGCTGGGAGATTTCGGCTAGGCCACCTTCTTTGCGGCGGCAGCTGGTTTCTTGACAGCGCCAGTCTTCTTTGTAGCGGCCGTCTTCGGCTTCTTATCACCCTTGGGTTTGGTCGCTGCCTTGGCCTTCTTGGGTACACCGCTGGCCGTAGCTTTTCCCTCGGATTTTACAGACAGCTTGAACGAGCCAGAAGCTCCCTTGCCTTTCGGCTGCGTGAGGGCTCCGGACGCTACAGCCGCCTTCAGGTACTTGCGAATGAAAGGGCCAGCTTCTCGGCGTCCACCTTGTAGTTGGCTGCGATGCACTTCTTGATAGCTTGCAGAGAAGAGCCACTCGAGAACTATATGTAGTTCTCCCTGTAGTTGCCTATTAATCAGCCAGTTGAGTTTCTGATCAAGAATTACACCTTATTGAGCACAATTATTCAAACACATCAAATTATCGATGGAAAAAATAACCATACAAATTAGTTACTTCACAAGACAAAAGATTAAATTTGTTTGTCATGACATTCAAATGACCGCTACTCTGTAAAGTATAATCCTTTTTAAGTCCAGTTTGCGACAGTTAATTTCTCTTAACTAGACCTTTCATTGGATACCAAACTTGGCTTAGATTTAAGATTTTCATTCAACTCCTCACGAACCCGTGAAAAGATGAAATGTCACTTTTCATCAAACCCATACACGTGCAGTGGTATTGACCAACCCGCCCACACATACACATACGGTAGTATGTGTATACCACTGTACGTGTACGGTAGGGCGGGTGGGTCAATATCACTGTACGTGTACGGGTGGGCGGGTGGGTAAAACCCTAGCTCCCAGATTCCTAGAATGTTTCTTAGATATGAGACGCCGACACAACTTTGTGCGTATGAATGATTCTACGAGTGTGGATGAGGTTTAGTCTTGTTACTAACTAGAGTTGACTCTAGGTAATTAGAAAGGGCCATTTATTAACAGCCTAATAGCCAGAGAATCTAAGGGCCCTACAGCTTTACGTGGCATCTAAATCACGTAGTATTGGTAATGTACATTCAACATACACGTTATATATCCAATGTATGTTGAAATTGGATATAAAACAATATTTTTAGTGAGAAAAGGTATTTATTACATAATCGATTAGTTTAATCACATACTACAATTTACTATAATATGTATTTACATATCATCCTGTAAACTAATGTTATTGCTTGCCAAACATCTTACAGGGTGTCCACACAAATTTTGACACAATTTTCCCTGACCATTTCGAATAATTTTCCCTGACTCTCACAATTTTTCAATAATGCATTATAGTCTAAATGTGTATAATTTTAAGCATTACATTAAAATGATTATTCTGGAAAAATTAATCTTGCTATTAAAAAGTATAAATAAACATTATAAAGAAAGAAACAAGAAAACCCAGCCTCGTCCATCCTCATAGCTAACCTAGTTCTGTCGCCATTTCTTCTTTCTTCCTTTTTTAAAATAACATTTTATTGAAAATACAAATACATTTCTACGAAGCTACATTGCTAATATTTTCATTATGAACAGTTACAAAAAGGAAATCTGTAAGTAAATATATATAAGAGTCACAAAATTAATCTTACAAATGAAGAAAAATTACATTTAAATACTTATTTCAACACTGGAGAATATTATCAGAAAATGTAGGCCTTGATTGTACACCTACAATAGATATTCCTTCTAATAGGAATATTTGTGCCTTAAAATTTGTTAGTTAGTGAGGCCCGCAACCCCAGCTGGTTAATACTGCATTTCATTTACATGGGACTACACTAGCGCTCCACAATGGAACACAAAAACAGCTAATCTAATCTATTTATGTATAAAATCAATGATATAGGACATTGCACTATTGACCGCCACTTTAATTAATTGTATAAAATAACTAGACAAATTTAACGTTAGTTGAGTTTTCGGCCGACAAGAGCATAAAACAATCCCCTCAAATCCATCACTGGGGCAGATTTCCCTGACTTTCCACAATTTTTGATCATTTACTTGACTTTCCAGAATGTGGACACCCTGATCTTAGTTAAATATGCTCTATATGTTTGACTCTCTTCTCCTTTTTTGTGAAGCCAGGTCGTGCATCCGCTTGACAGAGAGAAGGAAAATAGTATGAGTATTGTGTTTCCTGACAGAATGTGGATTTTTTTTCTTTTAATATGTTGTTACAATATTTATTGAGGCATATTATTTGTTATTTATTGTTATTTTATCTTTCTAAGGAATAAAAACACTACACTAGACAATATAATAACATAACCTAACCTAACTATAATTGCTGTAGTGATTTAACCCTGCTCCCCCAGCGAGATGCATAGTCATGCATCGCTTGTAAGTTTGTACTTTGGCACGATGCATATTTATGAATCGGCTGCAGCACACTACATTATCATTTGTTTAAGTGTGCACATTTGTAGTATCAATGTGACCGATCCGATGATTTAATGGATTAATATATTTGATGTTTTTGCAACTTGATAATTTATTTCAAACACCTTATATAAAATACATAAACAAAACATAAAAGCTCGGCCACTTTGGTTTTCATTTTGAAATGTAATGGTCATTTCCAATATGATTACACTACTTTTCATCTCCCTAAAATAGACTTATAAGGTTTTCTAGGCTAGGTATCAAACATTTTTATTCAAGAGAACAGCTAAAGTCTGACCATTCCTATTGATGGTTTAGAGAACCACATAGGGAAGGATAAGCAAGTGTATGGAACCATCCCGTAGCAAAAGCAAGGGCTGTCATCTAGTTATATATATATATTATATTAGCAATATCTTTACGTTAATTTTAAGACTAATTACAGCTCTGTAGCCCTCGTAGGAAATTATTTATATATTTTTCTATAAAATAGTTTCCACGGTAAGCAATTTTTAGGTTTATGTAGTACATGTTGTAATGTAACATTTTTGCTTGTGTAGGCCTACATATCATTATATTTTTTATATATCCTACCACTAGACAAAATTTGATAAGTTTAAAATTTGGCTATCTTGGAATTTATAATTATATAATTTCTCAGGAATACTCCCACCCTTTTTATTTTTTTATAAATTTCATAAGTAGGCCTAACAAAAAATACATACATTTTATATACATACATTTAAATGCTAGTATGATTTTCTGGTTCTTTGTAAGTGCTAGGATGTACAATAGAACTGAGTTTATTAAATGTAACTATTATTTATTGAATTTATAAAAAAGTCTGCGAAATGTTGAAAAACAGCCTGCCGGTTTAGGCAAATATAGTTGCCGGTGGTAGGGTTAACGTTCCAAAACTGTATTATCAATATATGAAAAGCTATGAGGTTGACAATTTAATATTAGAGAATTACCAACACAACTGTTCTGGTCTAGGCTTAAAAATTATTTTTGCATTTACAATGATAATTATTATTCATAATAAAATATAAAAATTGGTACTGAAAATGGTAACTAGGCTAGATAGCCTACTCTCTAGAAGAAGAGGAAGGAAGAAAATAATCTTTATTCAAACAGCCAAACAAGCCGCATAATAACATAATTATAATCGTACATTTGGTCAAAAACATATTATTGGCTATTTAAAAATACTTAGAATAAAAATAACCTTAAATAATACTGACAGATAGTTTTTTTAATAGCATGTGGTGGTAGGAAATAGGGAAAGTTATTTTGAGAATTCCCAATGCTGTAGTGACAGCCCTGCACCAACAACTCATTAATCTGTTTTTCAAACCTCCGCACGCTACTCTCGGCCTTTAGAGAATCCGGGAGCAAATTGTAAAGCCTGGAACCATTACACACCAACTGCCTTTCATAGAAAGATGTTTTATGTGAAGGAACATTGATGTTATGGTTAAGGCGAAGATTGTATTTGTGGTCGTTCTGGAGTGTCTGAAAGATATGCATATTATTTCTGACAAAAAGTACTGATCTTTTTATGTAAATAGAAGGAAAAGTCAAAATTCTTCTTTTTTTTTGAAGTACGGTTTGCAAGATGTTCTACGAGTAAGATGAAAAATGGCTCTAATAGCTCTTTTTTGAAGTTTAAACACGAGATCTGTTCTTTGATTCTCTTATCCCCAAATCTCAATGCCATAACTAAGATGAGGATAAATTAAACCATAGTATACGGCTAATAGGGCAGATGCGTCCAGAGTTGAAGAGAGACCCCTTAACACAAATACACCAGAACTTAGTTTTTTACAGACAGAATCTATGTGGTCTTTAAATCTCAAGTTATTATCTATGTAAATTCCAAGAAATTTCGTTACCAGAGAAGGACTGGTTAATGTATCACCAATAAAGCAAGAAAGGGGGCAATAATGATCATAGTTGTTGATATGGAATTCTAGAAACTTAGTTTTGTTTTTATTTATTGTCAGACAGTTATGGAAAAACCATTGAAGTAGATTTCTAGACTTCTTGAATTCTTCAAGTTGTGATCGATTTTTACCTGTTAATGAGAGAGACGTATCGTTCGCAAATAAACACACCCCACTTCCTTTGTCAGAAATTTTCAATGGCAAGTCATTAGACTGAACTCTTCCCAGAAGATATGTGTTAATCCAAGATTGAGAAATTTTGGGGGTCGATTTTGGCCAACAATAGGTCATGATCCACCATGTCAAAGGCTTGCTTTAAGTCGAAAAAGAGCCAATGACTGGTGTTCCTGTATCTAGCGCTTTAGAAATAGACGAAACTAAGAAGTTTACAGCGTCTGCTGTCGATTTAGGCCTAGGCGTCTGCATCTAGGCACTGTAGTAATTTTTATACTTGTGATAATTTATATTAATGTTTTACAAATTATTGTTACTGTTAGGCCTACAACTTAAGATATTTGTTAGGGCCTATATACATTTTTTGTTATTACAAACATACATGCCTATTGATGAAGAAACTTACTGTTGTATATGTTGTAGTACTGTGGATATATTAATGTAATTTAAAGTATTGTTATTGTCATAAAGATTAACAACTGATATTTTTGTAGTTTAATTATTATATTAGACCTACATAGATTTACTAGGCCTGCTTATAGTATTTCTGAAGTCATACCTGTAGTACAAAGCATCCAATAATTTCTTATCTTTATTTCTCTAACATTAATATTTAATTTTAGTAAGTTACTATAGTAAGTGGTGCTTGGAATTATTCATTGGAGTATTTATGATACTGGTTGCATATAGCTTCACTTGGCTACCTTGAAAAACTTTGGCACTTAAATCACTAAGTTTTGCCATATTGAGGCTAAAAATATATATATTTGATATTATATAAACTATGAAAACAGTGTATAAATAAATGTTGTAGGTTTAGTCTAGGTATATGCAGAACAAACAAAATTAGTATGTGAGAACATTACCTATGTACATACCTTTGATGGAGTATGTCACATTACTTTTTACAATAAATCTGAATAAACCACAAGCCATTACTAATCACATTAAAATAACTGAACCAATTTTAAACTGACTAGACAAAAAGCACAAACCCTCAAAAGAACTACACTGGACAGACGACGTCGAGTTGTTATTGGCCGTTATTCGACTCCGTCCATCTGACTAGACTAAACGAAAATTATCGACTACCGAAACTCCGAAACCATAGTAACAACAAAATTCAATTCGATAGTACTTGTATGGACAGGGCTGCCAATCGAAAAGCTGTTTAGCTCGTAAGGCACCTCTCAATTTTTCGAAATTAACCGGAATGTTGAAGAATATCCCCGAAAATACCCAAAGAAGTATAATTGGATTTAAATACAATAAAAAGGCAAAACTAATTCTAAAATGAAGCTAGCACAGTTCAAATTATTACTTTAAGTAAAACTATTTAGTTGTAAACATATATTGTCAGCTATATGTTGTAATATGTAAACCTCAGCTATTGTCGTCTCTTTCTGGCAGTACCTTTGTCTATGCTCTTCAATGAATCTTTGAGTAAGGGGGAATTCCCAGACGCTCTCAAGGATGGACATGTTGTTCCAATTCTGAAGAAAGGAGATCCTTCCATCGTTGAAAATTACAGGCCCATAACCATTCTATCATCGGTGGGGAAATTATTTGAGGGCCTGGTTCTCTCCAGACTTAAGCCGCTATATAGGGAAATCATTAATCCATACCAACACGGCTTCACATCAGGGAAGTCAACTGTATCTAATCTCTTACAATTTAACGAGTCAATCATATCATCTTTCGCCAGAGGTAGACAAGTTGACGTCGCCTTCCTGGATTTTGCAAAGGCATTCGACCGGGTGGATCACTTCATTCTATGCTCTAAACTCAAATCCTACGGTATCGTAGACCCACTTCTCAGCTGGCTTAGAGACTACTTAACTAATCGCCGCCTGAGGGTGAAGCTCCCCGGTGCAGTATCTCAAGATTTCCTCCAAACTTCCGGAATGCCACAGGGCTCCCTTCTCAGTCCATACCTATTCAACATCTTCATAAATGACATTGTGGAATCTCTTGAGGTCGACGTCCTAATGTTCGCAGACGACTTAAAAATGTTCACTGAGGTCTCCTCCCTCGACTGCTCGGCTCGTCTTCAGCGCAGCCTTGAAGCCTTACTCCAGTGGTGCACTTCTAACAACATGTCACTCAACTTATCTAAGTGCAGCATAATGACTTTCCACCGATCCCGAAATCATCTGAACTTTAACTATAGCTTAAGTGGGCAGCCTCTAGCAAGAGTGGCTTCAATCAAGGACCTGGGCGTGGTTTTCTCCTACAACCTATCTTTCGATGGCCACATTGACTACCTATGCAGTAAAGCCAACAAGACCTTGGGTTTTATAACAAGATCTACTCGTGGTATCCACAGCCCTGCAGCACTGAGAACCTTATATTGCTCGCTTGTTCGGCAGGTTTTGGAATATGCAAGCCCCGTATGGGCTCCTTATCAGGCTGGTCAGAAGAATAGACTTCAATCTGTCCAAAGGAGGTTTCTGCGCCAGGTTGGGGTAAGACAAGGAATGATCTACAGCGAAGTCCCCATTGGAGCCCTGCAATCCGAATTGAACCTCCAGAATCTTGAACTAAGACGCTTTGTTTTTGACATCATCTTCCTCCACAAACTCTTGGTTGGAGGTGTAAACTCCCCTGATCTTCTGGGCCAGGTGGACCTTCGCGTCCCAAGTAGAACGAGATCCACGGAACTCTTCAGTAGACGTCACTATGCGAGACAGTACGAGTTCCACAGCCCTCTGGCAAGGATGCTGCGTGGAGGAAACTCTGTTTGCAGCCAAGTCGACTTTTTCTTCGACAGCGCTGGATCTATAAAAAGAAAACTGTTGAACCTTGAACTTTCCACTGTGTAAGGCAATATACTCAATTTGGTGACCCTACATTGATCTGTTGTGTCTGATAAGTCTATTTATACCTAGTATTGTACCTTTGTGTTATTTGTGCCTGGTTACTGTACATATTAATTGTTAGTTACTTATTCGTTGATCTATTTATTGTATTTGTTAACTATTGAACTATTTATTTATTTATCGAATCTATCTACTACTAAGTTATATACATTCTTTATATTGTTATCTGTCGATTTCACGTAGCAAATGGTTTAAAGCAATAATTTACTTGACGCCTAGTATAGTTTATGTAGTTATTAAGTACCTTAAGTTTTGAATAAATTGTTATGTCTCTGTAAATTTGTAAAAAAAAAAAAAAATGGCTTAGCCGTTGGAAGGCAATAAAATAAAAATAAAATAAAATAAAATATAATAATAACATAAATAAATAATAACAAAAAAATGTAAAATAAATAAATAACTATTAAACGGGAAAATATTTAGAAATCCGCTTTTAACTGAGGGGAATTCTATTCTCAGTGGTTATGATATAAATAAATATAAGTGCTACTGGTATTATTGGCCAATGTTAAGTCACTAGCAGGCTCTTTACCTTGAGCTGACTGATTGTAAATCTTTTGGAGAAAAATCAGGCATCATCAAGTATATTCAGAAAGTGCCAAAATTAGTCAGGAAGAAAAACTAACAATGTCCAACGGTGCATCATTTTATTTTAGTTGCAATCAAAACATCAATGGTCTAAGAAGAAAACTAGGAGTTTTCATTTAATATGCTGCTTCTCATTGCCGTCTTCTAAGTTGTAACAAACCTTTTACCTGATATGACTGATTCTCTTTTGTACTTAAAGGCTTCATTTTTTACGGGGTGATAAAGTTAGTTCTAAAATTAGTCATGTGGCGTCCTTGTGACATAGTTCCTTGTCATCAAATGACATTATAGACTGAATTGTTATTCAGTCTATAACGCTAAAGTGTATGAGAGTATTATTTTTGACAACCTTCACTTTCATCTACGTGTCTACTGGATACGTCTATGGATACTGAACGTTTCTATTGGGTACGGTACCGTTCTGAAATTCCAAGAGCATGTTATGAGAGCATATGTGAATGTATGCCAGGTCGACTGTATTTACCTATATCTATCCAAAGCCTATATCTATATTAGGTTAGTTATTAAAACCTCCTCATAGCTATACTGACGTGATATAGTGTACATAGGCTACTACTTAGTGGCTGGACAGTCCGTTGATCTTAGTTATCCTAAACCTAAGAGACAGATGTCTAGGTTAATGGTCATGTTTGATGCATCGTTTTCTCATCCTTCAAAGAGTTGCCTGGCATATTAGATTTTATTCATGATTGAAATGAGCAATGCTTAGTTTCCAGAATCCTATTGTAAGCTTAAGATATAACATATATCTTAAGAAAATTTCGCTAAAACTAGGCATGGCCTGAAACAACGGCATCAGATATTTTACTTCAGTTTAAGTTGCGCAACTGATGCGCTGCACATCAGATACGGGAAGCCTCAATCTTAATTGCCATTAGAGTTGTAATAAGATAATTGCCAGTAGCGTTGTAGTAAGACAGCAGGCCATAATCGCTATTCGCCGGCTGTTGCGTATCAACGCTACTGCCATTATGCATCAGCTGCCCGACAACCAAACTAATATGATTCAACATTTAACTGATGCTATTTTCCGTGATGTAGGATGCACATTTATTTCTGAGTCCTGTCTGCTGTTGCGTCGACTAATGTGAAAAGGAAAGCTGATTGTTATTGGCTAATGTCTGAGTGCCAAGTCGAGCAACTGATATTATACATCAGATTCTAGGTACAAACGTTCTTTATTCATGTAAATGAACATGTCGTATGTAGGCTAGCCTAGTACTAGGCCTATATGTAACCTAACTTGTATCTTGTAACTTGGTAAAACCTTCAAATCATGTTTAAGATTTGCTATATTATGTTATTTAGGTTAGGCTACGTAGTAATAGGCTCAATTAATTGTAAATATATTAAATATTACATAATAGTATAATTTGAATTACCAGGTATGAGTAGAATCAAATAGGTTACATTAGAACTTTCCAGTAGCTTCATGAAGCTATACAACTTTTATGTTATAATAATTAACCCTTAAGACTCCTAAGTCCAATAATGTAAATTGTACTTCCACTCCTCAGTCCAGTATTACAGACCATTGCCATTTTCCTCTTCCACTACAAATTAATTGGTGTTGGAATGGGCCTTGCACTCCTCTGTCCTGTTATACTGGCCAATGCCAAAATGCTCGAACGCTCCTCAGTCCAGTATTACAGGCCATTGACAATCAATTATATTTCATGTTGTTTCTTTATTTGTATTATATCTTCAAGCTTCCTTAACATTTTATATGATTAAATAATAAAATATTATTAGTTTTTTTATATTTATTGAATTTCTAATGCCCATTTGTTATCTGCACCAGCCATTGTAATTAAGAATTTAACACTTGCTTTGACAATGGAATATTGTTTCGACTCTCTTATCATGTTTTTTCAGTACAAATTAAACTAGAGTTTTGGATTGTTTATTTATTGTTGTTACTCTTCTCTTGTCAGTTCTTGTCAGCCCTGATAATGGTGAGACAGGCTCAGTCTAACTTGTTTTCTGTGACGTTCACCAGAGCTAAAACTTATCTCTTTTTTAGCTTAGTATTTTCATGTGTTTTTTACAATAAATTAGTATGGAAGGTGACACATTAAAGTCAGACACATTAAATTATAAGAAGTAATGACCTTGTTAAGTTTTCATGAAAAGAGTTATTTTTAAATTAATAATAATTATTTTAATATTATGATTGTTATTTTCACATTTTTCTAGTATTTTAGGTTTTTAATAATTATTTTATACTGTACTTGCTCCTGAAACACTTATTTTACAGCTAAATATCTATTATTGTATATATTATTTTAACGTGGATATATTACAAGTTTTACTTGTAAAATATTATTGACATTGTTTTCCTATAAATATTATTAATAGAAAACAGAAATTTAATAACTTGTTTAGTTTTAGGTAATAAAATTTGAATTTTACCATTATAAATAAATGTTTTTTTATTCCCCCAACAAACATTTTAATATAATTGACTTTAACGCCATGTAAAATAGACTAAATTAATAATTTGATAACATAAATTTTAATTGTTAAATATCCATGCAGCATTTAAAATGTGTCCCTTTAAAATTGACCTTTAAAGTAGAGTATGCAACTACTTCTATAAACACTTCAGAGTGCTAGTGGCAGTCATCACCACCAGGACAAGGATCTGTAGGGAAAAATGGCTGTGGCCTGTAATACTGGACTGAGGAGTGGAAAGACTGTCTCGCTACAAATCTATTGGATTGCAAGGTCATATTGATATGTCCAGTATTACTGGACTGAGGAGTGTTAAGGGTTAATAGTTATGTGTAAATATTACCAAATAGACTACTTAAAACAATAAACTTATTGTATTTATGCTTTAATATTAAACTTTTGACAATTATAGGATAAAAGATGTCATACTGTCGTATTTTGACATATTGACGACAGAATGTTCTATAACTTTCTTTTTGTTGTAATATGTTCCATGGCTTCTGGAGCCTTCGGGGTCAAGTTTGTTCTTGAAGTTCTAGATTGTAACAAATGTATATAAGGTGGCTGCACCGCTGCTAGTTTTCAGTTTTTGAGTTTTCAGTCAGTGAGTGATTGTTCAGTTCGTTAGTGTGGAACAACTCGGATATTGACGTAGTGCAATTCATTGTGAGTTGTGAGTTCAGTGTTATTGTGTTTCAAGGTGAATAAACGCCCGTGTACTTAAATTGAGCGTGTGTTATTTTCGTGTCCCTAGTGATATACTGTATAGTAATCGCTAGTGTGTGACGACAATTGGCGACCGTGACAGGACATTACTACAGGATGAAAATCGACCAAATGACAACGGCGATGTTGCGAGCGGCGCTGGAGGAGCGTGGTTTGCCGACGGGCGGCGGAAAATGTGACCTCGAGTTACGTTTACGCCAGGACGTACAGGATAAAGGACAGAACCTAGAGGAGTTCGACTATCAGGAGCCCCCACTAGCAGCAGCGCCGACGGATATGGTGAGTACCATAATCGCGCAAATTTCGGCGCAGCTAGCAGCCCAGTCAACAGAGATAAAGAATGAATTGGTTTCCCTAAACAATAAGATAAGCGAAAATTATATAAAATTGGATACCTACTAAAGTTAAAAGTTTAGAATCTGATGTAATTGATATGGTTGAATCATTCTCGAAATTTCAAACTGATGTTGACACTAAATTGGCAGAGGTCACAGGCAATACAAAAGAATTGGAACTCAAAATAAACGATATTACAGGCAATACAAAAGAATTGGAATTCAAAATAAACGATATCGAAGCAAAGTTTAAAAACGAAATTCAGACGATTGAAAACAAAATGGCGATGCCAGAAAAATCAATAACAGATTCCGGTAATCAGGGGTCACAACCCGTGTTTTTACCTGTGGACCCTAAAGTGATAAAGGATAGCTTACCGGAATTCCAAGGAAGGTTGGAAGAATGTCCCATAACTTTCCTCACTACCTGTGAATCTCTACTGAAACGTACTTGCATACCAAAGGAAATCTATTTGCAAGTAATTAGTCAACAGTTGAGAGGTTCAGCAGGGACATGGTGGCAAAACATTAAAGGCCCCAGCCAAAAACGTTTGATGAACTAAGGAACATTGTGGCGAAGCTGGATGAAGAGACTAGCTGCCACTCATCCAAAACCAAAGTTCCGGCCTCAAATGAACCTATGAATTGTTACAAATGTGGGCTTAATGGGCATGTTAGGGATCGCTGCCCGGAAAAACTAGATCGGGACCGTTCTAATCGGGGCGGGGATGGTTCCGGAAGAATGATTATGCCCCAAGGCGACCAGTCATGGCTTAAACGGTCTTGTATTGGTCAGATTCGAGGAGAGGGTGGGGCTGATCATCCCCGCCCGGCAATCACACTTAAGATTGGCAATAACCATTATACTGCAGCTCTTGACACTCAAGCGTCTCACTCATTCGTTAGTATGAATGTGGCTAGATTTTTAAGACCAGTTCGCCCAGACAAGGTGACTTTTGTCAAGGGGGCAGTGCATGACGTGAACTACAAGATTGAAGGATTTACCTTTCTAGAAGCCAAATGTTCAGAAGGATTAATTTTTATTCCGGTAAAAGTGGTAAAAGATTTAATTCCAAAAATTATATTAGGACATGATTTTCTGGAGAAATACGGTGTGGTTATAGATTATACAGCAAAGGAAATATTTTACGGCCATAAGAACAGAGTAAGAGTGGGCTGGGTAGAGAATAAAAACTTTGAAATTAAACCAATTTTGGAGAACAATGTTTTGACAGATCTGAAAACAGGACCGTTAAATACTAACCAAAGGAAAGAACTAGTGAAATTACTCAGCACATTTCCGGAGGTAATTACGGATAAAGTCGGATTCACAACCACTGTTAGACATAAAATAGTTTGCAAGGATGATACACCAGTTAAGCAAAGACCTTATTCACTTAATCCCGACAAAAGGAAGTTTGTAATAGAAAAAGTAAAGGAAATGGAAAGTCAAGGATTGATTGAACCCTCGTCATCAGGATGGGCTTCCCCAATAGTCCTACCCAAAAAGAAGAATGGAGAATACCGACTTTGTGTAGATCTGCGACAAGTAAATAATAAGACCATCTCCGATGCCTACCCAATGCCTGATCTTCGAAATCTTATCAAGCAAGTCAACGGAGCAAAGATATTCAGCAGTTTGGACTTGAATTTGGGTTACTGGCAAGTGGAAGTCGAGGAATCTTCACGGCCTATGACAGCCTTTTCAACGCCTAGAGGGCTGTACCAATTTCGGGTTATGCCGCTTGGTTTGAAAAATGCTCCAGCTACATTTATGCGTTTGATGGACAAAGTTTTATCCGGATATACTGGGGAATTCTGTCAAGTATATTTAGATGACATACTAGTATGCAGCAAAACATTCCCCGAACATTTGGAACATTTGGCTAGAATCCTAGAAAGGTTAAAATTACATGGACTTACCTGCCAAATGAAGAAATGTCAGTTTGCCTCTAGCTCGGTGGAATATCTTGGTCATGTGTTGACAGACAAGGGCTTGGAGAGGCAAACTGAGAAGAATAAGGCTATTGAGGAGTACGCAAGACCTCGTACTAAACGTCAAGTGCGACAGTTTTTAGGGCTCTGCGGCTGGTATAGCAGTTTTGTACCACACTTCGAGTCCAAGGCTTCGCCGTTAACGGATCTCCTCAATAATGACAAACCATTTAAATGGACAGAAAAGGAAGAGTTAGCCTTCAAGGATATAAAGAAGGCTATCTGCGAATCTCCAGGATTAGCTTATCTGGATTCAACACGGGAAATATGCTTGCAGACCGATGCTAGCGATGTAGGACTTGGAGCTGTCCTATTTCACGAGAGGGCAGATGGAGGCAAGGACATCGTTGAGTATGCGAGCAGGAAACTTTCCCCTACCGAGAAAAATTATTGTACAGCTGAAAAGGAGGCTTTAGCTGTAATTTGGGCGGTAGGAAAATTTCGAGGCTACCTGGAGGGAAGAAAATTTAAATTGTTCACAGACAACTCATCGCTTCAGTGGTTGAACAAGGTTTCTGGAACGAAGTCAAAACTGATGCGATGGGCTTTGATTCTGGCTGATTTTGACTTTGAAATACATTACGTAGCAGGAAAACTGAATCAAGCTGCTGACAGTTTGTCCAGGAATCCTGCGGACGGATGTAAGTCAAACAAAGAACTCCTGGAGAGAGAAATTCCTGTACTGGAAAGAAAAATACAAAGAGGACCTGTTCTTCTGGCAATCCAACAAGGGAATGGTGACATCGACTTGGAATTGATAAGAAAGTGGCAGACTGAAGACACGTCCTGTAGCAGAATGAAGTCCTGGATAAGCAAACGGAGTACTGATTCAAGGACTGTTCCAGTCCAGTTCAAGGCATGTTACAAGCACTTCCGTTTGGAAGATGATGTACTTATGTATACATCTCATCTTCCTGGATCTTCTCCGTTGATCGTCATTCCAAGGTCTCAATCAGTTCGGATATCAGATAAATACCACGACAGTTCTGAAGCCGGTCATCCTGGGCAAGAAGAAACATACACATCAATTCGGCGACGTTTCTTCTGGTTGCACATGCATCGGGACATCAAGAGCTACGTCCAATCCTGTAACATCTGCGCTTGTACCAAGGCTAACAACCAGAAGGCGAATACAAGCATGAGAGGACGTCGACCAAACCAACCCTGGGAAGTTCTTGCTCTTGATCTGATGGGCCCGTACCCCAGAACATCACGGGGCAAAACTGGGATCTTGGTGGTGACAGACCTTTTTACCAGGTGGGTGGAAGCATTCGCCATTCCGGAAGTAACATCGGGACGGATCCTGCAGATTCTGCGCACAGAAGTCTTCAGCCGTTATGGTTACCCACGATGTCTCCTGACGGATAATGGCAGCCAATTTACATCAAGACAGTGGCTGCAAACTCTAGCTGAATGGGGCATTGAGCACTGGACTACGCCTATCTACCATCCACAGGCAAACCCCACGGAAAGGAGGAATCAGGAACTCAAGAAGATGTTCAGGATTCATTTGTTTGACAAAGAACATACCAAATGGGATCAACACCTGCATGAGTCTCTTCTGGCCATCATACAGCGGGTAAACCGCGTCACAGGCTTCTCCCCGGCGGAAATCTTTCTTGGACGGCCTATAAAAAGAGCCGGTGATTGGAATATCATCCACGGACGAGTAGAGGAACCGGTGGATCTTGCTACCTGGAATGATGAAAATCAAATCAAGATTCAACGCATGAATTTCGTTCAAGGCAGAAATTCGTTCAAGGTGAGAGGCGGAGAATAATGATGAGCCTGAAGAAACTGATTTCAGGCCAGGTACACTAGTGCTTCGCCGAAATCATTCCCAGAGCAACAAACTTCAGAAGTTCCATGCGGGAATGGCTCGGGCCATTTGAGGTGGAAAGGAAGCTGGGGAATGAAGTGTACCTCCTGAAATCCGATCCACCGATCAAAGTCCACGCTTCGGAGCTGAAGATACTACCTCGGACTCTTCGAGAGAACACCCAAGCCGAAGAAGAGGATCAACCATGGATACCTCCTTCACAGGCTGGTGATGAAGCTGCTGAATCCAACGAAGATCAACGAACACCGATACTTCTGGATGATCAGCATGATGAAGATTTTAGACTTAGGAATAGATATAATTTAAGACCTAGAAAAGTAAGAAATGTATAAAACAGATATTGAAGGTTTTAGTGGGGACAATTGTCGTATGTAGGCTAGCCTAGTACTAGGCCTATATGTAACCTAACTTGGTAAAACCTTCAAATCATGTTTAAGATTTGCTATATTATGTTATTTATGTTAGGCTACGTAGTAATAGGCTCAATTAGTTGTAAATATATTAAATATTACATAATAGTATAATTTGAATTACCAGGTATGAGTACATTGAATCAAATAGGTTACATTAGAACTTTCCAGTAGCTTCATGAAGCTATACAACTTTTATGTTATAATTAATAGTTATGTGTAAATATTACCAAATAGACTACTTAAAACAATAAACTTATTTTATTTATGCTTTAATAATAAACTTTTGACAATTATAGGATAAAAGATGTCATACTGTCGTATTTTGACAAATTGACGACAGAATGTTCTAAACTTTCTTTTTGTTGTAATATGTTCCATGGCTTCTGGAGCCTTCGGGGTCATGTTTGTTCTTGAAGTTCTAGATTGTAACAAATGTATATAAGGCGGCTGCACCGCTGCTAGTTTTCAGTTTTTGAGTTTTCAGTCAGTGAGTTCGTCAGTCATTGAGCGTTCTCCAGACTGTAAACACAGTAGGCTGTTTAGGGCTTTTCTCCTCTTCAGAAATAGGCATGGAGCGGGACAATATATCTGGGACAATATTTTCCTTACCCTTACGATGGACTAGTTGAAAATCATAAGCTTGCAAACGTGTAGCCCATCTAGCTAAACGTGCAACCGGATCTTTAAGGTTATGTAACCACAACAAACTATAGTGATCAGTGATCACTGTGAACCGGGTGTCTTCAACGTACGGCCTGAATTTCTCAATGGCCCAGATTACAGCTAGGCACTCGCGCTCAGTAGCAGAGTAGTTCTGCTCTTGTCTTGTTAGAGTTCGGCTGGCATACGCAACCATCACCTCGCCTTGTCCACTACTCTGGCTAAGGACGGCTCCCAGTCCATAGCCTGAAGCATCCCATGAGATAATGAAAGGCTTAGTGAAGTCAGGGCATGTCAAGATTGGAGCAGAGATTAAACAAGCCTTAATGTCCTGAAATGCTTGGTCAGCCTCTTGGGTCCACTCAAATTTTGAACGTTTTCTGAGGAGAGACGTGAGTGGGTAAATCCTGCTGGCAAAATCTGGAATAAATCTCCTATACCACGATGCGGTTCCATACACACTTGGCGGACTTCCTTATGATTCTTAGGAACTGGAAGGTTCACAATGGCCTTCACCTTCTCTGGGTCGACGTGTAGACCCTTATTACTAACTACATAGCCCAGGTATTTTAACTCACTTCTACAAAATTTACATTTTTCTTGATCCATGGTACGTTTAGCTTCACGGACTCGCTTAAATATTTCAGACAATATATCTAGATGCTTCTGAAAAGTGGGTGTGACTACAATTATGTCATCCAAATAGACAAACACATATGGTTCTCGACTAAGCACATTGCCACGAACCTTTGCCATGTAGCGGATGCACCACAAAGTCCAAAGGGCATAGTGACGAAATGAAACAGCCCTCTTCCGGGAATGGTAAAGGCTGTTTTTTCCTTGCTGTTCTTTTCAAGCGGAATTTGCCAGTAGACACTGCGAATGTCCAGGCTGGAGATACATTTGGCATCCCTAAGTCTGTCAAGGATGGAGGTTACGTTTGGCAACGGATAGGCGTCCTTTTTACTTACTGCATTAACCTTGCGAAAATCAACAACAAATCTCTTTGAGCCATCAGGCTTATCGATTAAGAAGATCGGGGAAGATCATTCACTCTTAGATGGCTCTACTATACCCAATTCTAAAATTTGAGCCAATTCCTTGTCTATATAAGCGCTTGTCTGGCTGGTGACACCGGAAAATACCGTTGTTTAATGGCTGGGGAATCTCCCGTGTCGATAACATGCTGAACTCGATTAGTGGGGCCAAATACTTTAGGTTCGTCCTTAAAAGCCGTCCACAAGTTCCTTCAACCTAGCCTTTTCGTCTACAGATAGATGCTCTTCCGATCTGATACCATCAACAGAGCTACAAAATGCCATACACAGTTTATTTGCAAAATGCCACTCCCTATTGTGAAAGTCAGCAACAATATGCATGGCTTCCCAAAAGTCAATACCTAATATCAAGGACTAAGGTAAAGTTGGCACCACCAAAATCTTCAAATTCTCTGTCCTTCCTTTTAACGTGATAGGCAAGACCACGAACCCACTAACCTCATGATGCTGTGCATCCGCAGTTTCTACAAATTTATCATTAGTCAAGTGAAGATGAGCAGGGTAAGTATCAATAATCCACATCCCATCTTTGCCCAAAATGGTATGCGAGGCTCCTGAATCCAACAAAGCAGTAGTCTTTTTGCCAAACACTCGGACAGTTAAGTACGGCCTAGGATCATGGATTTGGTTCTTAATCAAGTAACTTAATTGGATAGTAGTGGAATGTTTCTGAGAATCAGCTTCATTTACTTCACTGATTCCCTGCTCTGCAAGTTTTTTGGACGGCAAGAAACACAGTCCCTCTTTAAGGTATCATCTTTTCCTTAAAGAGATACCATAGCAAAATTTCCTCCTGGGCATATGACAATCTTTGAACCGGTGACCAACTGTTCCACAATTCCAACAGGTGATGTCAGAATGGCTACCAGAGAATTTATGTTGCACGCTAGCTACTCTATCTGTGACCACTCTTCTATTCCGATGGGGTTCCAGTAAGCTAGATCAGGTTCCAATGCAGAATCAATCCTGGGAGAAGGTGGTCTAGGCCTTGAAGTTCGCAAGCGACCTGCTTCTGCTCGACGTCCCATAGAACGCAGATTATCTAGACTCTTAATATCAAACAATGCAAGTCTGTCCTGCAGCTGTGGGTGCAAATTATTAAAGATCTGGGCCAGACGAGTCGATTCTGGAATTTAGACAGATAGCCTACCGTACAAGCTTTCCAAAGCTGCCATGTACAGGTCAATAGATTCTTGTTCTCCTTGGACTCTGTTGAAAATTTCTTGTTGAAGTCGGAAGTCGTAGTCAGGGGGCTGAAATACTACTCCGCGAGCTCTGCGCAGTTCCTCAATACGTTCAAAAAAGGCAGCAACGTTAGATCCATTATTGTCAAATTTGATTCCCCACTTGTTAACAGGAACATACTTAGGACAGACACAAGGACCAGAAGTTTCCCTCCTCCAGTTTTGGATTCATTACTTCCTCAACATGCGCAGAATTTGAGCTTTTAACTACCGCAGACCGTTTCCTAATTTCAGTAGGTAGGCTGAGCCGCTGTACAGGTAAATTATGTTCCATATTAGCATCTGAACAAAGACTAAGAATAGAAGAGTAGGCAAAACATGGTCACCAGCATTACTATCGCCTTCCTTCCCACAATCAGTTGTGGACTGTGCAGACAGATGTGTAGAAGGAATGACAACCTTGGCTGTGGATACCTGATCGCCTTTCCCACCTAAAAACTGGACCTTAAGAGAGTCTATTATTTCCTTAGTTTTAGCTTGTAACTCCGATTTGTCACTCTCTTGGTCGTTGTCAGCATCTGGAATCCTTCCAATACGCAAATAAAGATAAAACAAGCGAGCAACTATATTGTGGTATTCATTGTCATTAAAATTGCCCTCATAGTCAACAACACAAGTCGATCAGTATTGAACCTTTTCCTCACATTCCTCCAGCTCCTGCGAAACATCTAAGGAATTGACCACAGCTACGCTAATTTCCTCATTATTAGCCATGCTTTGCTGTAATCGTCTTCTAAGTTCATTAGCATTACCATCAGTATTCAAACCTCTGATCTTAAGTTCATATTCTACCTCCTGCTTGCGAAGATGATACACATTCATGATGATAATTGACACTAAGTTCCAGAGTGAATCAGAAAACTGCATACACTTAATTTATACAAGACACTTTATGCTTTATAAAATATCTGATAATATATCTTAATTCTTCTATTGTTCCCAAAACCTATAACATAGGCCCCACGTTGGTCGCTAGTTTATATAAAACTTTGCTAGCTCAGGGAGAATGGGGGGTTCTTCTAAGAGACAGGCTAAGTATAAGTGAAAAGTTTTGAGTAGTTATCACTCAAATAAATGTTTCCAAGTTCATCAATAGTAGACAGGGATTAGGGCGCCACCTTGTTGACCTAAGAATGGCAGGACTCCAACATGGAAACTTTCCTGCAGGTGTAAGATGTACTTATGACTGTAAAAGTTCCGTCCTAGCACTATACCATGAACTGTGTAAATAAATATTTCTCCCTGTGGTTAGCCAGGAGTTTAAAACAAAAAGAAAACTGTTAAACTAAACACAACTACCTCAAAACAAAACAAAAAATATACTTATCCTCGTCACAAAATTTAAAAACACAACATGTTAGTGTGAACTGAAAAACTGAACTGTTTTATTCCCAAAACATAACTTATTGTTGAACAGAAAACAAATGTTAGAAACATACACATGAATAAATTAAGTTAAATAAATAACAGCTGATCATCTGTTTACAAATCGATCGTTCACACATAATAACTTTTTACCTTAAAAGTCTTGACTGTAATATAATTTTATGTGTAGCATAAAATTGAAATGTCACAGAGCTAAGAAAAGAATATGAAACAGTCTAGAACAGGACCTACATAATAACTTTAAACAAGCATAATTTTGTACTCAAACAACAGCTGAGCTGTCATGTTAAGTGCGATGTCTGTTTACAGAAAAGTTAACAACCCAGAATGTGTGCAGGTAGAAAGTAGAGGACTGAGAAAGAAAAATACCTACCAAAAGAACTATCACTTTGCTGACAGCTGTAATTCAATATCATAAAACTGATTGTATAACTCATAAATGCGGAATAAACATTATCGTGTATTTATTGGGGTCTTGAATTTAATCATATTTAATTATGTAGCATTGCAGTGTGTTTGATTTATAGCCATTAAAGCTCATTTTGATTCTCAATATATTTTGTCTACAAGTTACAAAGGTTCAGTAGTTGTAATAATAACACTCAAAATGGACGCAACAGGCCATTTTTGGCTAATTTGCCAATGTAAATTCATAAAAAATAGTTATTTATTGTATCCCTTCTTATATTTGGTACTAATATGTCAACAAATATGTAGTTTATCATGTAATAAACAAAACATATCATAAAAATGTTTTATTTATTTTACGGTTTGTTATTTATAAATTATTTCATTAATTGAAAAAAGGGGGGTTATCCCGTGGAAATAATGTTGTAATGATAAAATTAAAAATGCAATATAGCCAAGATATTCTAAGTGTTATCTAGTTTCAGGAAATATAAATAAGCAAAAATAAATTTACTGTGATACAACAACTGCATTCAGTTCATAACAATGTAAATATGTTAACACGGAAACAGTAAATTAAAACATTTCTTAACCCTGGAATGGTAATCCTTTGTGATTTTTCTGCACGCAAATAGTGTTTTATAAATTAAAGGCAGGTTTTTGTCGCGACTGTAACGAACAAACGAGCCATCCCTCCCCACCCCTTCCTGATCCACTTGTCGCAGTCTGCTAGTGTCATTCGTGTTGTTCACAACAACGTATGTTGCTGATTTTTTACGAAGGGTTACCAGTGCCGTAACTTTTTTCTGAGTGTCTAGTTTTGTAAATATTACGTTTTATTAGTAGTTTTAGTTCAATATTAATGTAAATAGTTGTATATAGACCTATATTTGATTAACAATGGCCTTGCGTCTATCTGAAATAGACATAATGTTAAATAATGACAGTGGAAGTGAGTCGGACGAAAATGTGCTATCATATTCCGGATCAGACGACTATGAACCTTCAACTGAACAGTCATCAGATGAATACATTGACAATCGGGCAACGGAGAAAAGGAGATCAAGTTCACAAAAGGAGGATTGTGTATCAGAAACTGTTGGTAATCATGTCACTACAAGTGAACTACTTGCTTCTTTAGAGCTGCAAGCGGAACCTCTTGCGTCGACATCAATAAGTTGTACTAACCAACCTACTTCAATAGATGAACCATCCCCTCGAAGTTAGAAATTTATAAAGGGGAAGAACGGATACAAATGGACAGAGGAACCATATCAACCAACTACAAGGTGTTCAGCTATAAATATTGTTCATCATCGACAACAACCTAAAGGTGAGGGAAAAAATGTGTCTAATCCTTTAGAAGCATTCCAACTTTACTTTACAGATAACCTGATAGATAAATTAGTTATACACACTAATGATGAAATATTGCGTAAACAAGCAAAGTATAAAAAAATTGAATTTTACTGTTAGTGAGACCAACTCAACAGAACTGAAAGCTCTATTAGGGATTCTTATATTTAGTGCATATCACAAAGATAACCATTTGAATACTGTTGAAATGTTTGATGTCAAACTAAGTGGAAATGTATATAAAGCAACATTTTCAGAGAAACGCTTCAGATTTCTTATTGATTGCTTAAGGTTTGATAATAAAGATACGAGGGAAGAAAGAAAAAAGAACGATCGTTTTGCAGCTATCCGTGAAGTTTGGAGTACTATAATAGCTGCATGCATAGCTAACTACGAACCAGGGCCTTACTTGACTATAGATGAGCAACTGCTATCTTTTAGGGGCAGATGCTCCTTCAAGATGTATATACCTAATAAGCCAGCTAAATATGGCTTAAAACTGGTTATGCTTTGTGATAGTGAATCCAAGTACATGCTTAATGCTGAACCATATCTTGGAAAAGCCAGGCTTGGGACTAACGATTAAAAATAATTAACGATTAAGTTTAATCGTTAGTTTTTCTGTTAACTTTTCAACTTATTCGTTAGTTTTGGGGATGTTTAACTTTTAACTTTAACTAGTTAACAAATTCACTAACGATTAAACTAACTCAGTTAGTTTTACAAACGAGGTACGGTTTGTCCCGTGGAATGTAGACAATGGCGGAGAAAGCGTCCAAAACTTTGGTCAAAGACCGGGCGTTTTCCTCAATCCCAAGTATTCGCCGACAAACAAAGTCATGAGTCACATCCCACCCCTTTCCGCCATCTTCCTGCCCTGCCCATAATTAATAGACACACCCAACGTGTCCCATTGTTGTTTGTCCAAGACGTAGTCATAGTGTTAGTGATAATACTGGGAGACTTGAAGGTGGATTCATTTCAGTTTTAAAGTTTGCCGAGTGAATAATAAAGTGTGTTGAATTAGTTTCCAGACGGTTTACGTTATGTATAATAATAAAAGACAACAATTTTTTGTAAATAATTGTATGTATTCTTTCATGCCACACAAACTAATTTTTAACTTTTAATTTCAGTTACTTTTTTAAAATTTAACTTTAATCAGTTAGTTTAATTGCAATCTAACTTTTAACTTCAATTAGTTAGTTTAATAGAGGATTAACTTTAACTTTATTCAGTTAAAAATAATTGTTAACTTTCCCAAGTCTGGGAAAAGCATCAACAGTAACTAACACTCCTCTAGGACAATATTATGTCAAAACTTTAGCAGATCCGTTCAAGGGTACTAATAGAAACATAACCATGGACAATTGGTTCTCTAGTGTACCTTTGGCTGATTCTCTACGCAAAGATCCATATAATTTCACAATTATTGGAACAATACGTCAGAATAAACCAGAAATTCCTCCTCAAATGGTTCAATGTAAAGGAAAACCTTTAGGAGATAGCAAATATCTGTTCAGTAGAACTACTACCCTTCAATCTCACAAAGACAAAAAGACTAAAGTAGTTTGTTTAATATCTACTATGCACCACGATAAAGGCAATACCAGGGAAAACAATAAACCAATTATAATAGACCAATATAACCAGACAAAAGGAGGGGTCGACACTTTTGACCAAATGTGTAGCACAATGTCTTGTTCAAGGAAGACAAAACGTTGGCCATTGTGTATTTTTTTATGGGCTAATAAATACATCTGCAATCAACAGCTATATTATCCTAAACAGAAATCTGACAGCTCAAAGAAAGAGTGAGATTACAAGAATACAGTTCATGAAAACCCTACATAATGGCTTAGTCACACCTTGGCAAAAAGCTCGCCTGCAAGTTCAATCAATGCCACGATCTATAAAGACTATTATAAAAAGCGTCCTAGGAACCGAAGATGAAGGTCCACAAAGAGCAAGAAGGCAACAAAGAAAAAGAACAACATGTGGTACTTGTCCATATCAGAAAAGGCGACTGACGAGCAATTATTGTGTCAGTTGTGACACTCCCTTCTGTCTTGAGCACCGAGGTGACATGTGTAAAACCTGCTGCGAAGATGTCTAAAAGACAGTATGAGATCTGTGCACATTGATGGACTGAGACAGTGATGTTTTTTTTTTGTTGAAATTTATACTTTTATATTAATGATTTCATAATTAAAATTGTTTTAACTTTGAAAATTATAAAAAAAAACATTTTTTTTGTAAATTACTACAAACCAAAAACATTACGTCATAAATAAATTTTTTCTGATTTAATTATTACCAATTTTAATAACGTTTGTACCTGTTTAGACTAGTAAAGTATTTAAAATAAAGACTTTGTTGTTAAAACTTGTAATTTTTACTTTTAACTATTTTTATAAGACTTGATACCTCACATCGTAAAATATACGAAGGGTTACCAGTAGTGTAACTTTAAATAGGGTTACCATTCCAGGGTTAAATATTTTTTATTAACACTGCAGAATTTATGAAAAAAATTGCTAAAAACATGTTCTATCATATAAATAAATATTTGTAAATGTTTATAATGGTGTATTTAGGTGCTAATGAAATTTTAAAGTGGAAGGTGAAATTTGTCTTGATTTTGATCTTGATTAAATTTGTATGTTGCATTATGGTATAAATATGTATGGAGCTGTGTAAGATAAGGTCTGTATAGATTGAAATAAAAAATTATGAGTAAAAATAACTAATTTTGGAAAAATGTCACTTGAATCACTTTCTGGCTTTATTTGGAAATGTACTTGTTCGGAATCACTAAGTCAAATTGAACTATCACTGATTTAAGCATATCAATGTATTTGGCAACTAAAGTATAATTCATAGACACCTAAAACGTTATGTTAGCTTATTAGATGTGAAATATAACAGTTCTTTTTTTTGGCTGCATTTAGGCCGTGCCGGCACCATGGCTCATAAATGGATATCTGCCGGCTGCTACTCTCTGGCTATTTTATCCCTCGATAAAAGTAAAGTTTAATTACAAAAATGTAATAACAGAGATTGTACACTTCATATTTCCTTCTATTATACCTAAAAATATAATCATTTCTTTGTATTGAATTAAACATCTTTAAGAAATGTCCTTTTCTTGTTTCGTGGACTTGATTCAGTGAGTGAAGTACTGACTGTACCTTAGTTAGGGATTCGAAACTTGGAAAAAGTCCTCCGCAGTCCCAATCCTTAGCCACCATGATATCGTACTGGCTAGTGATTTTTGGAGCTATCCACCTGGACTTAGTAGTCAAGAATATGAATATGTCTTAAAAATCAGAGAATAGGCGAGAAAAGGATTAAATTACTGCTAAATGCTGTATTAATTGTAAAATGTTTTAATAATTTAGGTTATGTAAACTTGAGAAATAATACAAGATATATATATACTAAGTACAATACAATATATATAAAAACACACAGAACACACAGCTGTTCAACAGACAACATAACACTGGTAAACCACTAACAAAATTGTTACAACTTATATTACTAATTTACAAATTTAAATAATTAACTTGTTAATGTAATAATAATACAAATTGACAATATTTTGATTACAAAAAATGGATTGTGTTAGGCCTAAAGTTGTCTCTGCAGAGAAAAAATATAATTTAAAAATAGTTTAAAAAGCATTTCTTAAAATACACTAAAATTAACATATTAGAAATACTAGTTCTACTGAGTAAAGAGATAATTATAGTAAATAAATACTGAACAAGAGTAGATAAAACACTGTTACCTCAAACCTAGATCCATGCTTAAACCCATTTGCATCCGTTAACGTATGAGTACGTTAATCAATATCAGTTCGGTATTACCAGTAATGGACGTCTAAGCACTGCAAGCGGTAGCTTATTTCTTCATTACTGCTTGTTTGTTCCCTAAACCCATACTGTTTCCCTCCAATAATCATATCTTTATGTGTCTGAAAATAAAGTTTCAGTGCAACTTGTCTTGGTTTTTCTGTGTATAAGGTGTATAAATACAGCCTTATGATATTTATTTTTATAGTAATGATAAGTATAAAATAAAAGGCTATGATGTGTCACAATATGTAGCTGGAGCTAAAGTACTCTCACAAGAGGCGTAGGCAGTATTGCCACTTTACTGGCATATATTGTCAGGTGCGTCACAAAAAAAAAAATCCATTGGCGGGCGGATGGGTCAATACCACTGTACGTGTATCAGGCTTCCAAAAACCTCACACACAGTATATATATATATATATATATATATATATATATATATATATATATATATACTGACTATAATTATGCACTTAAGCTTTACTGTAGACATTAACATTAGGCTTTTTAGTTAGGGGAAATACTAATAGTTTTCGTTTGATAACATCTCTATAATTTAGTAACTTCCAATTTTTTTAAATTTTATTTCAAAATCAAGAAAATTAATTGGTAGAAAATTAACTTTGGGGTTTATTTGTTTGAAAACATTTAAGTAGCTATGTGGAGTGTATTTCTAATAACTACATTATTTTGCTGTACTAAACTAAATTGATTTTTTCATGTAAATATAAAATTAAATACATACATAATATTTTAGGTACAACAAATATATATTTATTTTCTGAAACAATACAGGGTTTCCGAAAAAGAATGCCCTGATTTTGAATGGGTGTAATTTAAAAACTATTCAAGATATTTAAATGATTGAAACGTCAAATTGAAGAGGAAAGATCAAAGTTTTGTTTTCCGTGTGGCATGGGAGTGAGCGTTGACCTTGGCATGCGCAGAATTGCTACGCAGTGACAGGCCGCCATTGCCACAACATGCCCGCCAGTCATCAGTGCAATGTTCACCACGCAACAGAAGGCACAGTGTGTTCTGTGGTAACTGAAAATTCAAATACTTTAAAATTCAAATGACCGTTACACTGGAAAGGATGAACCTTTCGGAGTCCGGTTTGCGGCACTTTATATCTCTTTAATAGACCTTTCACGTGATACCAAACGCAGTTTTATTGACCCACCCACCCACTCATACACGTACAGTGACATTGACCCACCCCCCCACCCATACACGTACAGTGACACTTAATACTACCGTATGTGTATGGTTGGGCGGGTAGGTCAATAAATACTACTGTACGTGTATGGGTGGGTGGGTAGATCAATACCACTGTATGTGTATGGATGGGTGAGTGGGTCAATGCCACTGTACGTGTATGGGTGGGTGTGTGGGTCAATGCCACTGTACGTGTATGGGTGGGCGGGTGAGTCAATACCACTGTACGTGAATGGGTGGGCGGGTGGGTCAAAACCACTGTATGTGTATGGGTGGACGGGTGGGTCAAAACCACTGTATGTGTATTGGTGTACTTCTATAACTTGAAAAATTGTAATCTTATGAGGTAGACTGTCTAGATCTAGATTTGCCGTTGTTATATATTATGTTGAAAGTTAGGGGATCTTTTCTGTTGATTGCCACAGTCAACTTATTTATCAGCCATATAGAGAACATTCAAATTTTGTTAGTTTGTTATACTTGGAACTGAAAGGAATTTGCTAAAACGCATTAGTTGCATCTAAAAGTATAACAATTTTGCCATTTTCCAATTTTGCTAAAAACTTTAATTTATTTATTTATTCATAAGACAAGATATGGGCGAATATGGATTTTGAATGAGTGTGATGAGTGTAGATGAGCGAATGTAGTCATTGTTACAAACTAAGGCCGACTATTCCTTAGAAAGTGTCATTAATTAATAGCCCAATGAGAAATAAATAGTATATGTGTTGAAAGGACATGTGCAGAATTGAAATCGTTTGTTAGTGTGAAGCATCGGTTTCGAGTGACGTATCGAGGCCTAAATCTGCCCGATGACAAAGCAATTCGTCGCTGGTTTAACCAGTTTCGTGAAACCGGGAGTGTGTTGAAAGGACATTCACCTGGCCGGCCAAAAACAAGTGATGACAAAGTCGAAAAAATCCGACAATCTTGCATTAGAAGCCCGAAAAAATCGACTGTTCGACGAAGCCTTCAGTTAAACATACATAAATCGACACTTAACGATGTTATTCGTAAGAGATTGAGGCTCCATGCCTACAAAATTCAGTTAAGACATGAGATTAAACCCGCCGATCGCCCCAAGCGAACAGACTTTGCTACTTTAATGCTGAACGAAATTGATGACAATCCTAATTTTCTGAAAAGAGTGCTGTTTTCAGACGAAGCAACATTTCACACAAGTGGTGTTGTAAATCGTCATAATTGTCGTATTTGGGGTTCCCAACAGCCTAACATTGTGCAGGAACATGTTCGCGATTCCCCAAAAGTGAACGTGTGGTGTGGGTTGCTGTATGACAAAGTTATAAGCCCTTTCTTTTTCGCCGAAAAAACAATTAATGGCATCATTTATCTAGATATGCTAGAACAATTTTTGTTTCCCCAAATTGACGATATTGAAGCACAAGGCGGTGAACGAGTAATTTTAATGCAAGACGGCGCGCCGCCTCATTACCTTCAATTAGAGCGCGATACACTGAACAACAAGTTTCCAAATGGTTGGATAGGCAGGGGTGCGCCCATTCCCTGGCCTCCCAGGAGTCCTGATTTGACCCCTTTGGACTTTTTTCTTTGGGGCTACGTAAAGAACATTGTTTATGCCGAAAAGATTCGGGACTTGCCACATCTGCGTGCGCGAATTTCGGCAGCGATCGCTACTGTTACACCTGAGATGCTGCACAACACATGGTGAGAAATCGAATACCGATTTGATATCTGCAGAGGAACAAACGGAGCACACATCGAAACATATTAAGGTATGAGAAAAAACTTTGTTCTTTTCTCTTCAATTTGACGTTTTAATCCTTTAAATATCTTGAATATTTTTTAAATTACACCCATTCAAAATCAGGGCATTCTTTTTCGGAAACCCTGTATAGCTTATTAATAGCTAAAAAATTAATTACATAGATGTAATTGAAAAAGAAAAAATATATATTTTGTTGATGGTGGATATTTTAGTTTCATTATGCGAGGATGCAAATGGGTTAAAGGTAGAGTCCCTGACTTATATTTAAACTTTAACAAAAATTTATTTAAATTCAATTTTGAAAGTATAAGTTAGGTGCCTTGCTTAAGAATAATAATTTAGAACTAGGAATATTTAAATATAAGGCATATATTTCCATAAAGAAATGATATATGGTATTCAATTATTTTTTAAAACATTCAACAGTATTTAATGTTGCTTTTGAGCGTTTAAAACGCCTCCTCCAATTGAAAATGCTGCCGAATTTGAAGTATGCCATGTGAAACGTTTACTTCATACTAAAGGCATGACAGCACTGTGACATAACTCATGGTGAATGTCAGCTGCTTTCACGCCTTTAGGGTTAAGAAAGCGTATAACAGGGCATACTTCATAGTCGGCGGCATTTAAAACTGAAGGGAATTAAAACACTCATAAGCAACCTTAAACACTGATGAGTGGATCTGTAACTCTATGACTGTGGCTTGCCAACAAATAGTGGTACAATTCCAAAATGGTAATTAATTTTTTTTAAACATGCTTAATATATTAACATGCTTAATAATTTACTTACGAGACGTAACTATTTTTACTTTGACTACACTGCACTAAGAGTGCTTAGTTACTGATACCGCAAGTTCTTTGTTTTGAAATAGCGCAAATCAAGTTGTGTTAATGTTGTTTTTCCACACCAAGGAAGATATTTTTTCATTTTGTGAATTTTATTTTTGTGTAAAGCATTTTTGTAATTTTTTTTTTTAATTTCATATTTTTATGTGTTTTTTAAGAAGAGATAGTTGCAGCAATTAACATACATAACCATACAAACAAAATATATGAGTTTTTGTTGGGAAAGAAAAATCAGTTTCATAGATGCTCAAATGGTATATGGTCTGCATTGCAAAACGCCATCGCCGTGAGTTGAATAGCAAATATAGTCACCGGTTAGCGAAAAAGACTTTAAACAATGGCGGGTGGTAATCATAGTATTGGACTTCCAAAATGATATTTTAGCACACGATTTTTAGTCACTAATAACTTATTTTCTTCCATTAACATCATACATGGTATTTCTAAAGAAATAAAATCTTTTTCACATAGAGCATTATTCTGCCACCGTAGTTTTTAGCACCAATGTGTGCATTATTTTGTTTGATTTTCATTTTATTCTTTGTGTTGTATTAAAATTTTAAAACAACCTTGCACAGTGCCAAAATAATGGCTTCGCAATAGAGATTTTGAATTATCACTGCAAGTTTGAAATACTCCTATCTATAGCAATATTGCAGTATATTATCTGATATAACATATTTGCAGTATATTGAAATGAACAATTAATTTTGAGAATTTGTAAAAACACTTAAACACATATTTAAATTTGTTTACTTTTCTATAAACTTTAAAGACAAGTATTGTTTTAATAGTTGAAGCTTTAGTATCTTAGTATTTCTGTACTGAGTATATCATAAGTTCAAACTAAAGCTATTCTATTCTTATTAGAGGCAGTTAAATATTCATTTCTGGATCTTTTTAGGTAGGTTTCTTTCTGATCATTACGACAACATTTTCAACAACCAGAAGTCTACAATGCAAGGCTATTATTTAGTAAGTTTGAAAATGAATTAAATGTGAGTTTTCAAACATACAGATAAAGTAAATTTATTTCATAAATGTCTTGCCCTACAGAGCTAGCTATATAAAATCAACCAATATAAAATCATCATATAGTCATAAAATGATTGACTGGCAATGATTTTATATATATATATATATATATATATATATATATATATATATATATATATATATATATGGTAAATATATATTATCACGAAAATGTTATTAAACGTGTTATATAAGCTAAGGGGAGACACACCAACAGATAAGAACTGTGATATATTTTACAGCCACTGGCCACTTTTCAGTCAGTGGAGAACTCAATATAGAAGTGGTTCGTGACACTAAAATATTTCACAATTCCTATTTGAATATAAAAAATCCTATTAAATCTTATTAAAATATAAAAACAATTCCTGTTTATGTCTCCAGTTGATATAGGTGGACCTTTTTCCTTTCGCCATTTACAAATTTCCTGAGCCTAGTATTCTTTAAAGAAATTTTTAAATATACTTTTAATAAAGGGGATAGTTATATTTTTTGACAACATTTACGTTACACAAGAGTATTTTGAGATCTTAGGTTTTAGGATTATTAGCTTAGTTATAAATCATTAAGGAGGTTAGATTTTTGGGCTATAGGTAAGGGATATAGGAGAGAAAGGATGTAGGAAATGGATGTAGGGCTGTTACACATAACTGAGAAGTTAAGTCCATTAAACAAAAACGTAAGTTACATAAAATACATCTGGAAACACAGTCAATCTTCCAAAAAACCATAGAAAATTGTCAGTGGAATACAAAATTTGTTTCATATTGTGTTGTGACTGATGTATTTCGTCTACTACATGATATAATATATTTAAAACAAGTTCTTATTCCCAAATTATTACTTGTTTTTTTTTTTAAATCATTTGTATAAAATATTATAGAGCTTATAATGAACTATAATCATATAAATATTTGCTCTACACACTGAGAATTATACACTGACAATAAAATTACACCAGTAAATTCCTTGATGTATGATTATAACTATAATTATAAAAGGAGCTTGTAGTGTACAAATAAATACGAGGCCTAAACACTAAACAAAACTGAATACCATCCAATAAATCTATAAATCTATAGAGTATTTATTACAATCAATTCCTGATGACTTAACCTAATATGAAACTATAACTAAGACAATACATTACACACAGTCTGCTTGCCTCTACTGAACTTGTTCGCATGAACACTTTATATAACAGTTTTTAATTTTTTTGTTAATTTACTGAACATTAAGCTAAAACTAAAAACTTTAGTTCATTACTAGAGTTTTGGTTCATTGGACAAGCACAAAAAATAATGCAAAATAATTTGCTATAAATATCTTAAATTTGAAAAGAACCAAATAAGTTTTTTAGTATACTGTTCCCTTGGTTTTGTATTACTAATAAAGTTCTAACCCTGTTTAAACAGGAGTTGAATGTAAATCAAGATAACACTGACATTTTAATAATATTACAAACAATAAGAAAGATATTTTCTCTGCAGAGACATCAACACAGGGAAACTTAAAACTACAAAATATCACAATGTGGCCAAGCATATATACAACATGATTAAACATGTATTGTTCGATGTGAGCGTAACAGGTGGAGGGGGAAGGGACTACAGCTTGGTCCCGACTAAATGGAATCAAGTATTGCTGGTTTGAGCAACATGGGAATGTAGAACAAATTATCTATGAAACTGAACAGAAGTGTGAAGGACTGTGGACTTGTCATGGATAATTCACTGGAAGTTTCCATCCAGCTGGTCTTGGGAAGGATTCAGTCAGATTGCACATTTAAACTGCCTAACATTAAAGGATAGACAACAGCACAACAGGTTTGATTTCAAATCTCACTTTGAACGACACAGTAATAAATAAATATAAAAGTCGTAGGAACCAATATGAAACAAAATATAAACATTTTGCAAATCTTACTCATTAATCATACTGAAGTTAAAATTAATAGAATTGCACCAACTTAAAGACATTGCACTTAATGTTTATCGATGGCAGTTTCCTTACGGCTAAACTCATTTAAAGTAGTAACTGTCACAATTACTTGTCAACAATATATTTAGTTTTAACACCAAACGATAAACACTTAATGTACATTTTAGTTACTAAGCGCTACCTCATCTCGACTCAATTTGCTCTAGCTACTCTAAGTTCCATTAAAACAAATATAAAAACCAGATGTTAAGAGGTGATATGCTCAGCAGTGATGCTCCTCTTGGCTTGATCCTCTTAGAGGAAGAACGGTGGATACGCACCCAGTAACGTGATTCATTACTCACACTCTAGAAAAATAAATCTATTATCCACTATATAAATATAAATAGCAGTGTTGGATTCACTTTCAAATAGTTTATTTTACAAAATTAAATCTATCGATGCTCTTAAACGAAGAACCTAGTGAACGTGATTGATTACTGAAACTCTAGACAATAATAAATCTGCTATCCACTAAATAAATTAAGCAGTTTTATACTTAAATTTCAAATAGTAAGTTTATTATAAAAAATAAATAAATAAATAAATCTATTGATCCTCTAAGACAAAGAACCTAGTAAACGTTATTGACTATTCACACTCTACAAAAAAACTAACCTACTATCCACTAAAAAATAAGCAGTTTTAGAATCAAATAGCCAGTTTATTTTACAAAATTAAATCTATTGTATTTATTTTGTTTCATATAAGTAAAAATATGTTTATTTGGCGTGTTTAGAGAAAAAAATTGTTTTAAACATTTCTTACAATTCATGTAAGTACAGCTGAAGGTCTCTATAGTTGTTGAAAAAATTTCTTGCCATTCATGTAACAGTACATCTGAAGTTTCTCTATAGTGTTTGAAAAAATGTTTTACCATTCTTGTAACAGTACATCTGAAGGTTCTCAATAGTTGTTGAAAAAATTTCTTATAAATTTAAATTAATAAAATTAATTATAACATAGCAAGTTATGAGAATGTGGTGTACTTGCATATTTATGGCTTCAATTATGTAGCAGGAAGTTTTGGGAATAAGTTAGCGTAGCCCTATGAACTCTAAAAAGTTGAAATTTGTTAAATTTTCTCCACATAATGATGGAAAATATTGACTTATCTCCTACCACCATATGAATGAAAATGCTCACTCAGTATGTTTCTCTATAAAATTTTAACAACATTAATAAACTAGTATTAATTTTTAAATAAACAAAAATATATATTGGGAGGCTGACTGTAGTAGATGGTCAGAAATATTGTTATGTGTTCAGTCCTCAATTCAATGGTTGTCATCAACATATTGAAAGATGGCCAGTTCAAAAGAACATAAGAAGTTCAAAGAACCGAGTAAGAGATTAGTCAGCTATCTGAAAAACACACCAATAAATGTGGTTTAGTTGGTCTGTCTATAGAATGTGTTCTAAGTATTAATCATATTTTTAAGAGAACTCTTTGTTTATAAAAATAAAAGATATTAAAAAACTGACTAAGCAAACAAACGTAACGTGAGATGAACTAGAGAGAACTGCTTAATGCAAATTAGTCATCATAAAATAGTATTTGCAAGCAGGCAGTGTTTAATATTTTTTACATTCTGGATGTTTCTTTAATAATCTCAATATATTTTACCTACCTGGATTATTTTCTGCGACATGCCTTCTCAGCTAGTTTTTCTGCCTTTTTGAGCCGCCTTTCTTTTTCCTTGCGCTCTTTATCATGTTGCCGCCTCTCCTTTTCCACTTGTACACGCAGCTCCTTAAGTTTACGTTTAAGCCGGTGCTTGTCTTCACCAGCCAGTCCCAGGCTCTTGAGATCTCGAGACTCTAAGGCTAGAAGGCTAGTACCAGTCACTTGATGCTCTAAGAATCGCGGCGTGTGCTGCTCCAGTCCCAACGCCATCAGCCACTGGCAAACCTGACAGACAAAATCTTTGTAGTTAGGTTCACTGAATTATTTTCAAGTGTACTGTACGTGTATGGGTGGGTGGGCGGGTCATCACCACTGTACGTGTATGGGTGGGCGGGCGGGTATTACACATAGTGGTGTATAAGTGTGGATCAATGAGTGTTTTCTCTGCTACTACACGCTGTTTAAGAGATGATTCTGGAGAGCATTGAACATTAATCAGCTATTAAATTATGATAGATTAAAATGACAGTTCTTCATGAGCAAGGAAGAACATGTGTTTTCCTGGCAATCTTTCTATTTGAGTGTACATGTAAATAAGAATCTATAAACTCAGGAATAAAAAATGGCGAAAAAATAACTATAAAAAATGTGTTATTTCTAATAGACAAATAAAACTTAAAATGACATGCATATATACATATATTTCAGCGAATCCGGTCGCGATAAAATATATTCGCTATAAAATATATTCTACTTATCATCTGCGTATTAACAGATTTTCCATTTGGCATCACTACAGAGGGTATTCTCTCTAAATAACATATAAATAATGAAGGGCCAATAATGGACCCTTGGGTAACACCTAATTTAATTAATTGCATACTTGATTTAAATTTACTAATCTGTTTCACATTGTTTTTAACTACGGTATCTCAAAATATTGCTTGTGGTCAGTCAAATGAGACTTAAACCAGGCGGATGTTCTCTTATCAACATCAATTTGGTATCTAGAACCGACAGTACATTAGAGCTTGTACCAAATATGTGATTAGATATGACCTTTTTACATTTAAGAATAAGTTTTAAATGCAACAATTTTTTAAAATCTGTTCTGAATAGTAAAAAATGAGTCTCTGCTTTAATCTATATTCATTAGTGTTCAAATAATTTATTATTTACTTCATTGATGACATTAGACAAATGTATACTAAACAATTGCATTGATAGTAAATGTTATGTACCTGTTCTTTGGACCAGTCACTAACAGGGGCAGAATGCCAGATGTGGGCTGAAGACTTCTTGTCACTTTGTATTGAAGAGTTCAGGTCAGTTGGCTGAGGTGGGCTCCAGACATCACTGGAATCTATAACATCATTTTGAATTTAAACAAAGTTTTTGTAAATAAACAAAAAGTATTAGTCGTCTATCTTTACACAAGATCGGTTTACTGTTTAAGAACATTTAGAAACGTACTCAACATTTACTACTTTACTCAAAGCTATGAAAAAGACTGTAGCAAGTATCTTCCCTTGGGTGGTAAAGATGCCAAAGCGTTTACAAATGTGAGCCATTTTTATTCCTGTGTTATGAAAGAAGGCTCATAAACTATTATTTGTTTTCAGACAGTTGCGATAAATCCTTGAGTCATACTATGCATATTGCCAATCTCTGTTTTTATGCGGGAATATAGCTTGGGGTGGTGCTTTCAAATCAATACTTGAGCCGTTAACCGTCATACAACGTTTAATAATAAAAACCGCAATGGGTAAAAATAAAAGATATTCAACAGACATTTTATTTGAAGAATTCAAGGTATTAACTGTTAGACAGCTATATATTAAATCACTACTTTTATACCCTTATAATAACTTTAATAGTATGTACATTCAACCCGACCACAATTATTTTACCGAATATTCTCTAAACACTAACATACAAACAGAAAGACTTAAGAAAGTGTACTAATTATCCACCTCCCATTTCATAAAGCAATACCTTTTTAAAAATATCCCAAAAGAACTAAAAGAATTCCAGCAACTTAAGCTAGTAACGTACAAAAGGAAAGTAATTGAATGGTTGTTTGACCTTGGAGGGGGTGCATCGGAGTTGCCTATCGCATCCAGTAGATAACTAACATCCTGGCCTCTTACCATTTATATCCACTACTCAACCATGCATGACTTTACCTAATTATGTATTTGTTCTACTTTAAATTTGTCGTATTGTTTTATTTATTACTATTTTTTTCTAATTCTCTAACCTTAATTATATTCTTGTTATGACTTTTTCATATTTTTTTACATTGTAACCATAATTTTTTCAATTAGATTCCTATTATTCACTTCAACAAATTAACAATTATGAAACATTTCTGGGTGGATCCAATTAATTAAATTGCAACATATCCTTGCTTGTGTGTGTTGATCATTTTATAAAATTACAATTAATCTCATTTTTTCCTTTTTTCAAATAAAATAACCTTTGAAAATTAAGACTCATGCCCACGCACAGATTTTTAACTATGTGGGCATTATTTTGTTTTCCATTGTTAAATTTATTTGTTAAGTTATGAATTTATTGTTTGCAAATAGAAGTGCATTGTAAATTATTTCTTTTTGTATGTAAATTGCAGGAATAAACTTGTTTTGATTTGATTTATTCCATGTCTGAAATGTATTGTTTTCTGTACAAAATGAAAGATCAGTGAAGTTTAAGCATTTGTTCAGGTTTAGAAAGTGTGTGATTTCAGAAGTTATAAAGTGAATGGTTTGAAGATGAGTAAACACTTTCAGCAGGTTCATTATTAGGAAAGGAAGGACTGATAGAATAGTTATCAGAGTTGGTGTACAGTTTTTGAGAAAAACTGGAAAGTTGTCCAAAGCAAGGCTAGAATCAAATGTCCACAAAATTGACTGAGTGTTTTAATTTTGATGGACAATTTTCTTTTCATTTTTGTTTTTTGTGCTTGTAAAGTACTTTTAAAGTTTGTCTTTTTACTTTCACCTTGTTTAAAACTATTAAATCTACTTTTTTATGTTTCACAAGAAATCAGTATAACATACACATCTGCTCCCTTGGGTATTCAGTAGCCTCTGCCATCTATCTCTGTCACTCCATACCAATCCTCTTCTCTCCACATCCCTTTATACATCGTCAATTCGCCTGCATCTTGGCCTTCTTTCCTATCTCATGTATTTTCTTGGTATGGAAAATACATGATATAGGCTATAACATCTATATTTTTTATTTTTCAATTGTTCTTTTCAGACTTTTCTCTAATAGGTCTCTCTTTCTTCCACTATAGGCAGGAGGCATAATGAGTTTTATACATTATTAATTTAGCTTTGCTTGGCACTCCCTTATCCCATAACAGGTTTTTCACACTTTAGTAAAATGTTGCTCCAACCCCAACATGATGGCAATAAATAAGTATACTAATCATAATATTTGTATAAAAGATTGTTATTTTCTACAAAAATTGCCCTTTACCTGTAGAACCCAGTTTTGAAGGGCTAGGGTCTGCAGTGAGGACACCTGGAGATACGCTCCCTGACGATGAAGGAGAACTCTGCTGCCACGGGAACTGGGCGCCCATTGACACAGGAATACAGGCTTTCTTGACTGCACAGACCAGATGTAACTTTATTTAGCAAAACCCAGTCAGAAATACACATCAGTATTACATTATTTATGCAAATGTTTGAATAGTACACAATAATCCCCATAGCAAAATTGTACGAGGGTTGTTATTAGGTCTCCAACAAGCTTCCGTTGTAATAGAGGGAACAAGCGTACATTTGACAACATTGACATGTTTCACGAGGGTTGTCATTATGTCTCCAAAAAGCTTCCGTTGTGATAGAGCGAACAAGCGTATATTTGACAACATTGACGTGTTTCATGAGGGTTGTCATTAGGTCTCCAACAAGCTTCCGTTGTGATAGAGCGAACAAGCGTACATTTGACAACATTGACGTGTTTCTCACTTCCCCCACCCCTATTCTGGCCAGTCCCCACCTCTTTGTGACAGTCACTCTTTGCTTAGCAGCCATTAATGATGGAAGGGATAATCAACACTCCCACAAATTGTGAATTGCAGTTTGTGATTAGATTTCTGTGATTTAATGGATCAACTACTTAAGTAATCCATCATCAGAGTACTAATGTGTATGGAGATAAATGTATAGAAATAAAAAGTACATGTAAGAGGAAAAGGGAGTTTGCAAAGGGTTGAACAAACATGCATAACGAGACTGGCTGCAGCTATCCATCAGTTTCATGCGAGACAGAAACTGAAGTTGAGTAACTTTTGCTTGCAGATCGGTGTATGAATGTGTGAAAGATTACTGAACAGACAGAGTAAATCTGTAAGACTGCTGTGAAAAAGATTTTATTGTGCCATACAGAGCAGGAGAAGTCGGCTGACAAAGGGTATTCATTCGTTTACAACATGACAACACCCATCCTCTATGAATCTCATCGCCAAATTTGGGTGGTAAATAATTGACCATCCTCAATACAGCCCTGATTTGGTCCCCAGTGACTTCAATTTCTTCCTCAACTTGAAAAAAACCTTGGAGGAATGAAAATATTGATTGACGATTACTTCCTGCGCAAGTAGGGGGAGAGTTGTATGGCACAAGTATAAAAAAGCTTCCGAGCGACTCCTAAAGGTCATTGATCATGACAGGACCACACTAAAATAGCTACTACAATGTCTAAAATTTCAAAATCTTTTATTGGTTTTGAAATAAAATGAAGTTTAATATTTAAAAAAAGAATTGGAGACCTTAAATTACAAAAAACCCACATCATGTATCAGTTGAATTGATTCATACAGTTATCTGTCTTAATTAGTTCATGAAAATAGAGATTGGTCAAATTCTGTACTCTTAAATGAACATCTCTGACTGTGAGAAACCCATACCTGAACTGTAAAATTAACAAAGGAAGGATATTTATACACCCGAAACAAAAGAGAGTGACTGGCAAAGTAGCCTTAAACCAATTTTCTAGTACACACATTCTACTTTAATACCTAGTTAAAGCTTTAAATGTAAGATTAAAGAGTCAAATAAAATCTTTTTCAACTATCAATTAGCATTTCATTTATATAGTTCACATTTAAAATATTTTCTAAGCTGTCAGGTAACTGTATCTTCTTAGTTGTAGGAAACAAAACAGAAATTAGAAATAAAAATAATGCACTACAAAAAATGACTTTAAATAAAGTATAATAACTTGTATTTACACATTGAGTTCAATTACCATTCAAGAAGTAATGGTTTATAAATAGACTATAACCATTTTAAAGTTATTTAATAATGTTACTTGATTCAAATAACATTTGTAGCCCATAAAAATAAAAAGGAATAACGTTGTAAAATAAAATGATTTGGCTTACTTCGAGCATTAGCTTCATTGACAGCTTGACTATATTCCTCCTCAAGAGACTGGGGTGCGGAAGAGCTGTTGTCGGCACAGCGGCGTTCTCTTTCAGCCAGAACTTGCTTCAGCTGTTCAGCTAAGGAGGGTGGTGGTCCTGCTAGTTGGCCTATTAACAACACATGAGCGTTTATGGAAATGCTTGCAGCAACAACACCCACTAATATTCATGTGAGTTTTCTATTCTGATATTTTACTTCTTAGTTTGAACACTGATTGCATCTTAAAAATACACGAGTCAAGCAACGTAACTGTTGATATGTCACTTTTAAATGTTATACACATGTGTAATATTTGAAAAATGAGACTGGAAATAAACTTTATAGAGGAAATTTCTATCATTTCCATCTAGTGGTTTTACTCATTTTACATAGGGTGGTGTGGACCCAGTATAAGGGAAAGGAAGAATTTGTTCAAAGATATCTCTTCCTCAAATGAGTTACAACTGTCAGCGCAAAAATTATGTGCACCCAAGTTTGAAGATTTTTTACTAAGAAAATAAGAGGCCTATGAAAAATTCAATCACACCATATATTAACTCATTTGACTGTACATTATTACATATGCATTTTTAAATTTTATTAAAAGTTTTAGTAATTTTCATCTTAGTTGAAACAAAAAGTTATAAAGTAAAACTAAACGAAGTAAACAATGGTGTGATTGGATTTTTCATAGGCCTTTTAGTTTATTAGTAAATAACCTTTAAACTCGGGTATACATAATTTATACACCAACAGTAGGTTTGTCATAGCAGTTACGTCTTTGTGTGTATGCACCACCATACCACCACTATAAATATTTAGAAAATACCATAGTACGTGTCCACTGTCTGTTCATTTTAAAAGAGAATGGGGCTTCAGTTCTAGATAGGGGTGTGCAAGTACTCAAAACTTTGAGTATTTGATCAAGTAGTTGTATTTCACGAAATATCAGATTTACATCTTAATTAAGTATTAAGAGTAAACGGTTTTAAAGGTTATGAATAAAATATATGTGCTTCCGTATGTTTTATTTTACCCTTAATCATATGTTATCAGTTTGGTACGCGTAATTATGAACTAAACAATATGCCTAAGAATAGGTAGTACATGACGACAGTCAAATGAACTAATCGACGTAGTGAACGAGTTCATAGAGAACGAGTGAACTAGTTCAATTCAAAGTGAACAACAGAGCTGGGAAGGTAGCGATCACTGTAAATAGTTCCCGTAGTAGTGATCACGCATGTTGGTTGTCGAGTCTACTAGTCACTTGTAACCTAACCTAAAATAGCGTGAATAAAACAAAAGTGCTGGTTAGTGTCTTTATGACCCAAGAAAGGGGACGAGAGATCCGGTTCAAGATGCTCAAACAGACCTGTTACTGATACAAATATAGTGGTCTGTACGCCGCAGAAATTATTGCATATTTTCGTTCATATCAATAATACCGTTCAATCAATAGGGTCCCGAGAACGGATTGCTTGACATCCCAAGAAGCGAACTTTCTATCTTTTCTAGGTGAAAGTTCATCTCAGTTGTAGTATACGTACGTGCAAGGAACCGTTCAGCTCCTTTTCGGAACTCAAATTGTCATCGTATATTTCTCGCGAGCCGATTGAGGTCTATTTTGTTTTTTAATCTGAGCAGGGAATCGTCCAATGATTTGACGTAAGAAAATACTGTATATCATATAAAAATGGTAATGGCATCCTAGCAGGGTATGACACAACATTATTGATTTATTTTCCATCAAATAAAAAATAGATATATCCGTGGCGATTAGTTATAATTATTATTCCGAAAACACCTTAGATCGCCAAAACTGTGTGTAATATTTGCGCATACGATATTTTTTCCTGTCAAATTGTTGTTACTGTCAAGTAGTTTCCTGTCCTGGTTTTCTGACTATGTTAGACAATAACACAGTTGGATGTAAAAGGTGGTAAAAAGTATGATAATTTTGATTCATAAACTCACTGACCGGTTCCCTGTTCACATTGACGTCTATGTCGATGTAAACTGTAAAACAATCACGAATCAACTCAAGTGAGGGGGAAGCATGTTGGAAGACTTTTTCTAAACAAAATACAACGAATTTAGAGATTCGGAAAATAGTTTTTATTTAACAGAAGCCTTATCAAACGTCTTGTTTTTTATTCATAAGTTTATAATTTAGCTGCCCAAAAACTTCACTGTATCACTAGTTGGCACTTAGCTGATATTTCAGACTGCATCTTGTCGTCATTCACCAATATCTGTTAGACCTATTATATTAGCCGACTACGTCTATGGTTTTCATTCGATTATGCCAGGTTTTCATGAATTTCTCGTATTGAAATAATTATTTATCTGTTGTTCAGTGTAGTCTCATGTATCGAAGTAGTTTCAAGTTGCACTATTTCATTACCGATCATAATTTTAAAATTAATTCATCCTAAGCAACTTTAACAAATCAAATCAAATTTCTTTATTTGTCATAAGAATTTTACAAATTATTGACAAAGTCACATTGCAGCTAAACAGCCAAGTCATCACTTAATTAATACACAATAGGCTAAATACATATGTCTTATATATAGCATTAGAGTATATTCATGTTTAGTCTTAAAACTTTATGTCACGCATATTAAAAAATTCATCTATATGATAAAAAGTATGGTTGAGCAGCCAGTCATAGTACTTATTTTTAAAGATTTTTACACTATACTTTTTAATCATTGGCACAAGGACATTGTAAACCTTCAGTGATATAACAACATGACTACTTAGTTTTTTTTACCTCTAGTATTGCAGTGATGGATGTTATGATTTAGCTTGAGTAAATGTGGATTGTTTAAAACGTACATGAGAACATCAAAAAGATATAGGTTGATGACAGTTTGTAGTCCAAGTTCTTTAAAATAAGGTTTACAATGCTCAGTAGGATGTAATCCCTTTAATACTCTAATAGCTTTTTTTTGGAAAATAAGTATACCTTGTATGTTTGAACTATTTCCCCAGAGTACCAAACCATATCTAATTATCGACTGAAAATAACCAAAATAGGCAGTTCTCAAATAGTTCCCAGGAACAACAGTTTTTAGTCGTAACAATAGGTAAATCACCCTAGATAGTCTTTTACTAATAAAATTTATATGTACATTCCAATTTAAAGACTTGTCAAAATAAACTCCTAAAAATTTTACAGTATCAACAAAGCTGTTATCACAAACATCAGAAAATTTATTTTTTTTAAGAACGAAATGTATAGATTTGGTTTTGTCACTGTTTAATAAAAATCCATTTAATTTAAACCAAGTATTAGCAGATTGAAGATAGTCAGATGCTAAATTATTTAGCTCATTTAGGTCATCACTAAGACTAAAAAAAGTTGTGTCGTCCGCATAAAGTATGGTTTGAGCGTTCACATAATAAGGCAAATCATTAATACTTATAAGAAACAACAGTGGGCCCAAAACTGAGCCCTGTGGTACACCCCATTCAAGTTGCAGTTCCTGTGAAGTTCTATGACCAATTTGTACCACTTGCCGTCTATTTTCAAAATATGATTTAAAAAACTCAAGAGAATTTCCTGAAAGGCCATAATAGTTTAATTTATTTATGATATTAGTGTGATCCACACAATCAAAGGCCCTGCTCAGGTCACAAAAAGTGGCCCGAGCAAAGGCCTTGGTCTCAAAAGCTTGATGGATTTTTTTTTGTGAGGTCGTCCATGGCATCAAATGTTGATTTTCCCCTTCTGAACCCATATTGTTCAGTACAGAGGAGATTATTGTTCACAAAAAACAAATATATATGTTCAAAAATTATTAGCTCAAAGACTTTAGATATAGTAGGAATGATAGAAATTGGTCTATAACTAACATTTATTTTTGGTAAACCTGCTAGGTTATTATTATAACTACAGTCTTCGTCATCCAAATTTTCAAATTTGATTATATATGATTCAGAGCTTATTTCCGGTTAGTTGTAACCTTGTTATTACTAAATTAAATACCCACAGAATACAGATCTACTCTTCTTGGCATGTACACAATCAATTTTTTGTTGATTGGAGGCAAATCTGAAAGCAAATGACTACATTTGGCGATGACACCTGAATTTTAGCATCAGTTTGATTGGATGCAGCTCTTGCCAACAAGCTTCGCCACGTTTTCGCGGTACACTTTGAACTGAACTACCAGATAAACATGGCTGTGAAACAGTATATTGGCTTTCATAGAAAATCTGATCTGTGGTAAGAGTGAACAGATTAAATTTTTATAATCCACGTTGTTTCAATTAATAATATACTTTCTTAGTTTCTTACATAATATTAGTTATGAAATAAGGTTAAACAAATAATGCCACATAAAAATGTAGGAGGGCAGGAAGTAAACAGTTTTATGTATTAAATGTTACATACAATAAATCAAAATTATTGTGTTCAGTTTAGATGTATATATTTACGAATCTGGCAAAACTTAACATAGGCTTAGGATGGTGTCTGCCTTTTACAGTTGTCTTGGGTGAACAGGAAATCCTTCTTTAATTCTCGCTCGAAAATAATTAATACTCGAAAAAATGCCAACTATTTGACTTGAACTCAAAAATCACTACTCGCACACCCCTAGTTCTAGATTTAGTGGAACTACCCAAATCTAAAGCAGCCAACACATTTATGCACTAAGCTCACAATCACGGTAATCATGATAACAAGCATCCTAAATGTTCTGAATGCACAAAGTTTAAGAGGATTGATTAAACAAATTAGAGCATTAAGATACAAAAGTTGATGTCAGTACCAAGCAACTTGTTTGGAATACCAAACACTCCCTAAGTAATTTCTAAACGCAGTTACAGACAGGATCACAAAAATACCTCTTTGATTTAATTGCTAGTAACTCTGCCCAAAAATCAAAATATTATTAAGAGCAGCAAAGCAAGTTGTCAGTTATCTGTCTCATAAATGTGCAGCGGTTTGAGGTGCCTTCCATGTAAAAATCAGTATGTTGATACTAGACTTAATCTAGACCCATCAATTATTAACACGTTGACTGCGGACTACTTCTTTATACGTAGTGGTGGCGCTGCGCGCGTAGCGGACTACTTCTAAAGAAGTACCCCTCCCGCTTCAACGATATTGGTTCAGTGTGAGGCTAGCCGTTGCCCGGGAACCTTGTGCCACTCACCGCTTGTTGTGACCAATATCGTTGAAGCGGGAGGGGTACTTCTTTAGAAGTACTCCGCTATGCGCGCAGCGCCACCACTACGTATAAAGAAGTAGTCCGCAGTCAACGTGTTAATTGATACATAAAAATAACATATGAAATAAGATACAACAATATTTTTATAACTGTACTCCATTTATAGTCATGATATTCATTTTAATTATTGTAATGTCAGAGAGTCACACCTGAATGCCAGACTTCATTGCCATACTGCTGTGTGAACATCCGTCTCCTGTCTTCGTCATCGGAACCCTCATTGCTCTCATCCAACCCATAATCCTGCAACAACATTTATTACTATGATCAGATATACCCAGATCAAATATTTTGAAAAAAAACAAACTGTAGTTAGTAGTTTACAATTATGACACATAATACCAAACATTTATTTCCTGACAGAGTTACTCGTGTATCATAAAATGAAAGTTCGTAAATAACAAGCTTACAGCAGCAGAAGAAGATTAGCAATTAACAATAACAAGGGCTTTCATAATACCATGAGATTTATTCAGAAAGGATATTGACAAAGACTGAAATACTGTGGTAAATGTAGATCAGATCTAAAGTCATGGAAAACAAATTTTAAAAATCTACTTAACTCGGAACATCAAATATATAAAATGGAAGAGAGGCTACTGTAGATAATGAAAATTAAAATTTTTTGAACCAAGTATAGACAAAGTTTATACGCGATAAAAGACACTACAGGATGCAAGCCCTGATGAAGATAGAATACCTAATGAAGCAATTAAAAAACATCTATAGACAACTAACAACATTTATTTTATAACATGATAGTGAGAATTTGGAAACTGCCAAAAAGTGGCAAGAGACTGTCAACCTCTCTACAAAAAAGATGATTAACAAGATCAAACTCTAGAGGAATATCTCTTTATACTCTAATTATAAAATACTATCATGGTCAATAGTAAATTGATTGGAAGCCTATGGTGAACACCATGCAGGTTTATGAGAGATAAATAAAAAACTCATCAAACATTTACTATGAAAGAGCTGGCCTCTAAATACTGGTAACACAACAAAATTATATTCAATTTATTTGTTGATTTCAAGAAAGCTTAATATAGTAATAATGAGGCCTAAACTAAAGGGAATATTAAAAAGATAATATTCCTGAAAAGGTATCATTCTTCAAGCTTCTTTGTTACTGGATTTATAATTTAATAATATAGAAGAATCAAACACTCCAGAGTAACTATAGTTTTTTTATTTTTATTTATACCTTTTGTTACAGAAAGGTCTTTATATATTGGAGTGTTTGATTCATCTGTATAGTGATGTGGGCCGGGCAATACCTAGTGGGCAGGACATTTATAAATGGGCATTTCCCCAAAGCAATTTTAAGCGCCCAAAAATTGGGCATTTATGAAACAATGTAGTTTTAACATTTAACTGCTTGTAAGTACTTATTTTTGTCAGTGCCTACTGAAAAAACATTTCTTCAAGACCACTATTGAGTTCCTAAAACGTACTTTAAGACCATTATCAAAGGTGTAGTTTTTGAACAAACCTTGAGCCCCTATATCATAACAAACAATTATTTGCGAAAACCCTATATCATACTGAGTGTCTTAATATATTGTGGAGGTGTTAAACATATTTTCTATTTACTCCTTTACATTTGCACCTTCTAAATGCTAAAAATGTGACTAAGGTTAATTTATAATAAATTACATTAGTAGACTGGAAATTATTTTTAAAAGTATGAAAAACTAAAATATAACCTATAAATCGTTGTTCAACAATTGTTTAGAATTTGTTGTCTAATAATGGCTGTTTTGAGATATTATATTAATAATTATGGTCATAATACTTTCCTCTATTGTTGAGGGCTAATGTTAGGAAATTTAGTCTATAAAAGCGAGCCTTGTTTTGTTTATAGCTTTTATTAATAACTGTTTATGAAACATAAAGCCATGCCCAAACTGACGCGATAAGGGTAAACCACTAGGTATTTTAGTGCAACGGATGAGAATGGGTGGGCCTAAACTGACGCGGTATACTACTACAGGTGCGTTCACTATTACCCTCGTACCGCTGAAATGCTGCATGCTCTATTTTACCGTGCAATATTTCTACCAGGGTCATCCTAAAAAGGTCAGGATGAATTTATTGAAGGGATAGAAACCCAGATCAATTATGTAACAACAAGTAAAACAACAATAAGTAGTTCAACACTAGCAATGAAGAGGAAACATCACGTTTTAAATAATACAGACAAAGTAATAAATTACTTTAACAATGAACAAAAATCATCAGGCAAAGTAATTGACGATAAAGATCACCTAATGTTGGTATATGCGAAAACCATTAAAAAGTTTTTTCGCAAAAGGCAAATTATTGCTAAGCATAAAATTGTACAAATTACAAGTATTTTAGACTTAGAGATGGGAGAAGTTGAAGAAATCAGCGTGCCACACTCCCCATTTGCATAATCAACTGCCAGTAACAACTTATTGGGTTCTTCAAGCAACTCCATAGACTTTAACACCCCTGATTTTCTCTGGGGTCTCTAAGTCTTTAGAGAAACAGAACGAAGAAGAACATTATCTCAATGTCACAAAGACTTCGCATTTTCGTGAACTTTTAACATGTATTTATATACTTACTAATATAATACTTTACTAAAATAATGATAAATACAGTTATAATCCATTGTTTTAATTTAGTTTATTTAATTTTTTCGTAAACATGTAATGGCAAGACGTTACCCAGGAGTCTTCCTCAGCTTCTCTAAAATTTGTGTCTTCCTTCATGATTAGATCACCAATTAGGTCAAGCAATTCATCAAAAGATTTATGGTCATTCGAAAATATGAATAGTAACGTTTTTAGTCTCTCCTAAGACCATGGTATGGTAAGAGTGTATGGTATTTGCCTAGCTCCGATCTCATTTGGTTTATAGGATGTACTCATTGTCTCGATATTCTTCATCGTACGTTGAACTCATGTTAATTGACGAACAACAACAGAACCTCTCACCAAGTATAGTGCTGAGGTAAGCATCTGTACGGTACCACAACCCCTTACCGCACCAGTGTGGCCGCCTTTCAGTACCGCCTCTGTTGTAGAGTAGGAAGCAGTACAAATATACCGACTACTGCGTATCGCATACCGCGTCACTTTGGGCATGACTTAAGTTTATTTTATTTATATACTTATTTTATTTTTATTTATTATATAAAAGTAATATTTTTATTTTATTTACGTCTGGCTGGTAGTGGCCCGTTCCCCTCACACAGGCATGTGCCCATGAGGGGAGCTATTTCTTCCGTTGTTAAGTAATATCTATATAATGTCCATATTCGTTGTGTGAAAAAACGTTTTATTTATCTATCTATTTAGATTTAAATTAAATAAATGCCTGGGCATTTATGGATTTTGACCATTTGCCCAGACATATTCCCTTGGTATTTGCCTTGACTTAAATTGCCCGGGCATTTTACATCAAAACATCTATAACATTAAATTCCTGAAAAGATTGTAATACTAGCTAAAATTTTTGTTGAGGATTCAAGAGGAAAGGTTAGAACAGAACGTGAATATAAGACATCTATGATATCAAAACATGAGATAGTCAAGTAGATGGGTTGTCACATGTTTTATTTAACTTTTCTCTGGTTTTAATAGCAGATAGTAAAAATGAGCTAAAAACTAGCATAGTAATTCTAGAAGCTGGTAAAGTAGGTTCACAGGTAAATAAAGATAAAACCAAACATACAAAATTAAAAAGAGGCAAAACCAATTAACTGAGTGATAAATAAATGATGTTATAAATAAAAAAATAAAAGCATTTTAAAGTAATTAATTATAAACAGCCAAAACAGGATGGACCAGGAAATATAAGTAAGAACTAATGTGGCCTACAAATAGCATTAGAGTATGTTCAAACTATTTAAGAACAAGCTGTTGCCTAGAATCACAAAAGTAAGGACATACGCAGATATTTTATCATCCATCCTCTTGTACAGGTCTGGACACTAACAAAAACAACTAGAAGCTGATAACCTATGAAAATAAAATATTTAGAAGGGTATACAGATCAACTTATGAGACAGGAGTATAGAAAATAAATACAGAGAGCTAAACAGAATTGTACACAAAACCTGACACCATAGCCATGATTAGGAGCAATAGAATAAGATGGATGGCTCATGTCAAAATGAGAGAAGAGGATAGTACTGTTAAAACAGTGAAGACTGGAATGCTGGAAAGAAAGCGCCCTTTGGGAAAGATTAAGATAGGATGATAAAGTCTAAGATAGGATGATAAAGTCTCAGATGATGCAAGAAAACAGGAAGATGACACAGAGATGGCAGAAGAGAGAAGAATGTGGGTACAACTTGTCAGCAAGGCCAAAATCCAACTAGAATTTGAGTGGCCCCATGTTTAAGACTAAGTACAGTAAAATTGAACTTTAATGTTACGAAATGATTTTATAGAATGAAAATAAATTATCATTTCAATTTAAATGACTGGAAAGTGAATTATGAAGGACATACTGAGCTGCTGTTACTAAGGCCACCAGATCGTTTGCCTGTAGGCAGTTGACGGTTGGCAAGGCCTCCACGGGTTGCCAGCTCAGCTTTGCTTTTATGAGCGGAAACATCTAGTAGCTCATGAGGTGGAACTGCTCGGTCAAACTCCTCCTTTACTGGTATCTACACAACAAAATTTATAATATTTATTATTAATAACACACTATACAATTTTGTATGATTATCATTGGTAAAAATATTGTAGTATATTTATAAGTTTCTGATATTATAAATACAAGAAAAAAACAAACCGGTTAAATATTTTTAAAAATTAATACTTATTACTCATTAGTAATAAATATTAAGTAATGAAATTATAGATTGCCATCAAATAATTTGTCAGAAGCATTAATAAGAGGTTGTTTAAAGGTTGCAATTTAAACCCAACTATAGCGGCATGACATTTATCCTTATCCTTTAAATTGTAATATATGACAAATCTTACTTTATATAATAAAATTACAAAATAAATAAGTCATACAAAACGGGTCTAGGTTAAACATGAACACAGTCACACACTGACTTTATCACTTCACATACCGCCAGCAGTTGGCGTCAAACTAGCCAGTAAGCTCCCTAAAGTATCAAACCTCAGAAATGGCAACGAAATTCAGAGTTTTTCTTGTAATACCAGTAATTCTGGGAATGTATTTGCATGGCAGTATTCTTGTGCTTCAGTGTTGTGTTTATCAGCAACCCTGTTATGCTGGGGGGCTAAAATTTTACCTTTTATTTTGATTTGCTAAATATAGATCTACTCAACCCATACTGAATTGTTTAGATAACCCATCAAACGTAAAGCATTTAACACATTTGAATAATTAATTTTAAAAACTAATAGCTACGTGTACAATTTTATCACATTTATAATATTAATTGTCAATGAATTTACTTGAAATCACAAATTAAAATGTAGTTTTTATTTTTCAATATGTTATTAAGACAAGTAAATACTATTAGGTGATATGCGTATTAGAAAAACCTACAGTGCTACAATTGTGACAATACAATTGTTGGCACTTTTTCTATTTTCTGAATAATATCATCTCAAATAAAAATTTACAATTTGGCTAAGCAAACTTAGTTTAAAGTAGTTTAAATTTAATAAAATTTAAGCCTTAAAGGAGCTTTGTTTCTTTTATAGTTCCCAAGATACATATACACATTTATCCAAGATACACTTTTAAACATTTCTAATTTTAAAAAGTGAAAAAAGAAAACTTTTTTTCATTTTATCCAAATATCAAGGGAAAATACTAAAACTAAAAAGAAAATGGTACAGAGTAAAGCTGTAACAAATTTAATTATATTTCACATATAAGTCTGTAGCACCACCACTTTTCTCAGAAACCTAAAAAATAAACAAATAAAATATAATACAAACATTTGTTGTTGTTGTAAATTTGATCTAAAATGACAATTTGAGGGCAATTGAAAGAACAGATTACTCGGAAAACCAAATACAAGTGTCCCTTATACAATCTTCAATGACCTCATTCAATTAGAAACATCCCACCGATTCGAGCTCTTCAATCAAGTGCAAAAGTACCTCATCCCTTCCTTTTTATGGGAAGTATAACTGTGGCCTAAGGGGCTTACAACATACTGACCTGGTGCATTGGTCTTACAAGTTCACTTCCTCAGTCACACTGTAGTGATCCCGGTTGATTATACCAAGCCCATTCTGTCACTAAAAGTTAGTATCCACAAATCGTTCTGGCATGGCATTGCTGTGTTTTCTACCAAAGACTGGTTGAGCTACACTTGATCTTAACCTCTGAACATTTGAAAGAGACAACCCGTTATGCATTTTAAAGGAACTGCATGGACGATCAACATCTGCACAACTAATTAATAGAACTGAAATTAATTAAATTAATATTAGTGTAAATTGACCTTTCGCTCAACGGTGGCTGTTTTGTCTTCATCAGGACTGTCTTCAGCCTCAGATATCTCAGCACCCAGTTGCTGCAGTAGTGGCTGTACTGCCGTTGGCCGTCGAGTCAGCTGAGGTGTAGAGAGCCGCAGAGGGTTGTAGTCATGAGGCAGATGCACTGGCAGCCCAGCCTTGCGCTGTGTCTCCAACAACTCTTGCTCTACTTGAATTATCTAAACAATGAAAATGAAATAAAATTAGTATGATATTGTTAAATATTATGATTTTATTTAAAAGCCTTAGATAATGAATTCATCTAAAAGAAATCTGTCCAAATTTTTTTTAACAAGACTCCCACTTGCCAGTTCAAAAGGGCTGAAAGCCCCAGACCAAACTTTAATCATCAAATGAAGGAATGACCATTAGGTCATTTGGGCACTAAACAACTGGCATTGTACAAGTCTTACCCTTTGAGCTGCCGAAGTTCAACTTTGCCCTTTTTACTTAGAAATATTCAAGATATAATTGCAGCACAAAAAGATTATTTAGAAATAATCTTCATATCTTTTTTAAATGAGGAGGAAATCTACCTAACCCTTTGTGATCAGAGGGGTGATTTAAGAAATGTCAGATGGCCGGCACTACTGGACTCAGCTATTTATTTACCAGCTTAGCGCCGTTTTACCTTGGTTTGTCCTCTCAGGTTGGGTGGCTGACACAGTCAACTTGGCACAAACAACACCAAGGATAACCAGCCAGGTTGGAACGTCATTTTACTGTAACGTTTCAATTAGAGATGGGCCAAAAAGAACGGAACAGTCTTATTGGAACTGTTCTCTAGAGTTAGTTGTTCTGTTCCGGAACAGTTCACCAGAAATGACTGTTCCGGAACAGTTTGCTGAAGACGGACTCGTTTGAGTCACACATACGCAGTTCACCAGAAATAGAAATGACTGTTCCGGAACAGTTTGCTGAAGACGGACTCGTTTGAGTCACACATACGCAGTTAACCAGAAATAGAAATGACTGTTCCGGAACAGTTTGCTGAAGACGGACTCGTTGAAGACTAACTCGACACACATCCGGCCAATAAACAATGAATAGTTTAAACTAATCCGATTATTAGTATAATTCACTATACCATATTACTCATAGTAAATTAACGTTTTGATTTTGTTATTTTATCTACTATTTTTGTTTGTATGTACCTCTTCATCATTATATTAGTTTTCTAAAATATGTATTGAATTTAAACATGGGAACTCATTTTTACAATTTTACTTTCTTGTCTGTTGGGTTATCAATAGACTTTTTCTTTTGTCCAAACAGTTGTATATAAGTATATATGTATTTTATAACTATTCTGAATTCTGCAAATAATAGGCCTGATGTTGTATTATAAATATAATGTATAGTTTTTTATTATATTTGCTGTACTTTCATGTTTTTTTTTTTTTTTTTTTTTTTTTTTTTTATTTAGGAAATAATGGTATATCTTAGTACTATAGTTTACTTTACCATATTATTGATGGTAATTTTACGTTTTGATTTTGTTATTTTATCTACTATTTTTGTTTTTCTGTAGCTGTTCATTATTATATTAGTTTTCTAAAATATTTATTGAATTTAAATATGTGAACTAATTTGTACAATGTTACTTTCTTGTCTTTTGGATGATTAATTCATAAATGGATGATTAATTAATTGTCTGGCATTCTCATTTGTCCAACCAGTTTTGTATAATTATAAATGTATTAAAAGCAAGAATTTATCCAAATATGATTGATTTAACCCACTTTAGAAATAAAATTGTTTTTTTTTTGGCAGAGAAATGTTTTTACCCTTAGACTTAGGGTTCCAAACGATTCCGAACACTCAGGAGTTGGATGAATCTAGCTGGTCTTGGTTACAATCTGACTGTTCTTCATAAACTGTTCCGGAACAGCTTTACGGAACAGTTCAATTCCTGGAGTTGTTCCGGTTCCGACTGTTCCGGAAATTAACTGTTCTTGCCCATCTCTAGTTTCAATGGTGACAGGGTCTGGGTTGTTAAATAATTAAAAGTCCATTTTCGTTTTAAATGACAATATTAGAAATTGTTTAAAAACTTCAAAGTATAAGGAATTACTTAGTACAAATGTAAAATGAAGTTAAACGCATTATTAATTAATAAAATATAATAAAATTGAGTCAATAAAACATGGTCAAAAAAAGGTTTTGTTTTAACCCTTTTAGTGCTACAGCATCGCTGTCAGCGATTCCACAGTTTAGTCTTAAAGTGCGAGAATCGCTGCCAGCGACTATCCGTATTTGGTATATTATGCCGTATGAAATTAATGTTACAGGCTGCTACAATCGTAGTTGTGTTCCAAAAGCATAAAATTAATGTTACTGGCTGCTACGATCGTAGTTGTGTTCCAAAAGCTTCAAGGTATTGCTTTTTCACTATTTCGTTGCCTTTGGGATGGTTATAACTATCGCTTTGGAGAAGAATAATACTTGACCAGATTGTTTGTTTACGTTTTCAAGCTAGTCTGCTGCTAGTATGCTAGTGTTGTGTTAGAAGTATTGTTTTGCCATGTAATATAATTTGTATTACTGTTTTATAATTAGTATTGTGTTTTATCAGTTTTATATTATATCTTAGTGTTTATAGTTAAGTTTTTGATATAACATTATCATGTTATATCAAACTCAAAAAAAAGTTCAAATAAAAATTTTTTTGTTTTTCTTTTTCGTTTTTCAGTTATAAAAATTTTTATTTCGGCCAAACATTGGGTACATATTTATTCTCCAACTTATCCTGAACAATATAAAAAAAATGTATAAAGATATCTGTTCAAATAAGTATGGTATGATTTTTTTTTCTGAACTTCTGCATTTTCGGCTAAATTTGGCTAGCATTTTTGGGTATGTGAGTGAGTAATAAGCCATAGCACCAAAAGGGTTAATGGCCAGTTTTATTACTAACTAGTGTTAAAATATTTCTGAGTGTAATATTTATCAAAACATACTCCAGCACAAAGTCCAGGTGTCTTTGTCAAAGACTTCACCTACATTAGATTATATATAACTTTCGTGCTCGGAACCAGTAGAACTATTGTCATCATCATAGTTCAAAGCTTGTTTTATTTTGTCAGATTCGTCAAGAATATTGTTGCTCATTTCATTAATTCATAAAATAATAATATAATAATCACAGTTTAAAATAGTGTGTAAGATTATGAAGCAATATAATATATATAGGCTTAATATTTACAAATATCTAGAAACTTATACACGATAATACTTTTCTATTCACTATCTAAAATATGATACAATTATATTTAAAAGAGCTCACGTAATTTACAATATAATATTCAAATATACAACAACACTAAAGAGAGATTACGTTATGAGTATGTAAAAACACAAGGAAGACAGTATGAGAACTTTATGTCAGAAATTAGAATGGAAACAGAGAATAGGTACTGGCAATAATGCAGAAACAAAACTCTCACGTAATTCCTAAGTTTTCCAATAGGTCGCAGCATCATCCAGACAGTAAAATTAAATATAATAAACAACAATGTAAAATGTCCAGCTGTGCTGGCCATCCAACTGCATTAAGAAAACCTGTGGTGGACATCCGATTGCCAGGGACAAACCATGTGAGCACTTTGCCGACGTGACTGTGACATGGCAGTGGCCAGCTCTGCCTCAGAGGAAAATTTATTTTGTAGCACCGCCGAGCAGACTTCACATTGTCAGCTGGCCAACTGATCACAAAGAGTTAAGTTCTTTAGAGAGGATTAACATTTTAACAATATATTTACTTTCAAAAGTACAAATACTCCCATCAACAAGGCATTTAAAACTACTATTATATATTTTCTGGTTATGTGTTACTAAGCGGCAAGTTTGTCTTTATATATGAAAATTAATCAGTTTTTAGGAAGGGAAGTTTCAATGATATGTACCATAAGCAATAAAATATTAATTTTAACCAATATAAAAATTTAAACAAATAACATACGAGAATAGTCTCAAAAGTAAGTTACGCTATTTTTTTTTTAAATCCTTTCAATCAACGGCAAACACAATGGAGTTACAGAGCATTTTGCATCTGGGTGTAGTAGCAACGCTGTAAAATTGTTATGTGCATGCATTGATCCACCATTCAGTCAGACTCCATTTCTTCTTACCACCAATTGTAAGATTCACGCTGTTATTAATTTTTTTACAGTACAAAACTAAAAATGCTACCCAAATTCATCCTAATATGGACAGTATTTATGTTGAAAATGTGATGTCAAGACCAATGGTTTTTTGTTGGCATCATTCATTTATTAAAGTAAGAGAAATTGCATGATGAACAAAAAGCGGTGGCCACTCCACTTCTCATGCTGCAACTATTGTTGAAGACATCAGAAAGGTTACTGACACCATCAGCGCCTAGCCCTGATGAAATTCTTTGTACAATTGCCTTGCTGTGTATTACTTCACAGGATTATCTCCGACGATCTTAAACTTTCCTAAGTGTGTGCAGGATGGCTTTCACGCATGTTTACAGAAAAACACAAAGAGCATGGATCTATCACTGGACACCTGAATCTAAAAGACAAAAGTATGGTCTGGAAAGGGAAGGACGAACCAATACAAAAAAAGCAAAGTTGTGGAATCCATTGCAAAAACCATGGTGGATTCGCGGGAAGACGCTTTGTATGTAAATGATGAGGAAAAGAAGACAATATGGCTGATCGCTAAAACAAATATGGCGGCGTAACGGTATGACACTGGACTAAAAAATTGTTAGCACATTACAAAATATGTATTGAAATAAAATATTAATAATAAAATACCTTATGCATATTTATTCATATTTTTTGTACAATTTATGCAAACATTTAAAAAAAGAAGAAATGTGTTAAATGTATTTTATTATTAATATTTTATTTTACTATACACTTTCTAGAGACTTCAATTCAAGTATTGAAATTAACGGAAATTATATAGAAAAATACGATAATCTTGTACTTTTCAGAATATATACTTTTTTGATATTTTTTATAATTAAAAAAAATCAGTGTAACTTACTTTTGAGACGACCTTCGTAAAAGGGAAATCCAACCAGTATGTAAGTTACAACTTAATGTTTTCATTTATTATTTTTTAACTGAATGCATTAAAAGGTTCAAACTAAATAAAAAATCTATTCTAGTACTAATTGAGTAGGCTTACCTGGAGATATGTTTGGGAGATTGGAAGTAACAAAGTTGAGCTCTATGCCAGTTTATAGGTTATAGTGTATTAAGATTCTGCTGAATATATGTATAGTGCTTAGGTTCAGTGATAGCTACTACACTGGGATTCTCATTTGAAGAAGCGGATGTGGGGAGTAGGGGAGCACATTGTGCATGCAACGGTAGCTTTGCCAACTGTCCCAGTCTCATTATGTGCCATTTCAAAAACATTCACTGTTATTTTTACAAAAACATTTACTTAAGAAACAGACAATGTCTACAAGCTTTGAATGCAGAGAGAAAACTATAATTTAGTAATAGCAATACGATGTGGCATCAACTAGGCAAGTTGACATGTATGTACTATAGTCGGCAGTGGGGAAAGAGCTGTAAATATCATTATGTTAATAGTGGCTGGAGTTTGTCTGTTGCATTGCCTCACACTGCACTTCTTCCCCTTTCTCATCTGCAACCTGCTTCTTCACATGACAATATTTCTGTGCATATTTAATCTTAGAATTTCAAAGGCACAAACCTTCTTCCTATCTAATGACTTACCAGAAATATGGAATGATTATAATTCTATAAAAATGATTATAATTCTATAAAACTAAACTTTCATTAATCATTCCGTTCTTTTTAAAAATTTGATACTCAAGTGCGTATAAGTAGCAAATAAAAAAGAATATAAATTTTTGGTTTTTATGAAAAATTTAAACTTAATCATTTTATCATACTAACTTAGTTATAATATTATAACTAAGTTTTAATCCCATCCAATGTCAAGTTGTATGTCTTCCGATAGCTAATGTTCTCAGTCATATTACATGTCATCAGAAAATATTTATTTTTTTGTTTTTTATTATTTATTTAAGCAATATAAACATACTTATTCAACGTGGAGTATCCTGTATATTTTTTAGTATGTTAGGATGAAAAAAAATGTTTATCCTATAATTATAATCTCTCTCAAACAAAAATAACACAAATTGAATCTAGTGTGTCAAGCTGTTATCTGTTTTGCCAAGTGCAGCTGTTTCCAGTCTGTTTTGTTGTTCTATATCATTACAGTTATTATTTTTGTAATAATATGATTATGTTTATACAGCTTTGTTTTTATTTCAACTCTCCAACCAGCTATCAACAGGTGACCCGTCGACTTTTGTGGTGACCCGGCAGTCACGCGTATCAGTCACGCTTGGTATTTTTTAGAGTATGTATTCCTAACTAGTGGTATTCTTAACAAAGAAATATTTGTATACAAACTGTTTACTGAACAGCGTAAAATAATTATATTTTAATTCTATTCAGATATTGCCAAATGATTCTTGACTTCACATGTGATACTACAAGTAGAAACAATATTTCAGTCATCATATGAAGAAAACCAAATCTAATATACTACTAAAATAAACTACTTTGTCTCAAACAAAATAAATTTATTATTTGTATGCCAAAATCTACATAATTGCTTGATAAGATAAACAACAAAAAGTAATCATCTTCAGAACTTCATATTTTAAAATCCTTCTGTAATATTTTAAAAATATGCATATTTTCTTACAAATAATAAAAATAAAAATATATTCATAGAAAAACTACATTTTAAAGAAAACAATTTTATATTTTAAAACACAAAAGTCAAATTTTCTTGTTCAGGATAAAACCTAATTCATTTATTATTTAGGATTCAAATCATTAAAAAAGATTTTTTTAACCAGACATTAAATAAACATAAAAAACATAATACATTAGATTTATATCTTTTAAAATGACAATAATTCAGAATAAAGGCGCCAGTACAATTACACAAAAAAATTTCTTTAGATTTTATAAGATTATTTGCTAGATCAAAGGAGTCTTTAAATGATAATATTTCAAGTCATGCTTACTCAATTGATACTGGTTTAACTAACCAGGTTTTACATAAAGTAAAAGATCTTGAATAATTTATTCGATGAAAAGTTTTGTAAGGAATCATTTGTGAACAATGAAGTGGGGTACATCCTAAAATACCTTAAACAGAAGCTGATGTAATAATCTTCTAAATTACAGCTGTTATATTTATTAACCTTCACCGCAGTAAAATGTATCCCTATATATTTATTACAAGTTAAATGCAGTAAATTTGCAAAGTTATTTAACTGTCCTATCTTTCTTACATAACAGTAATCAGGAAAAAGTAAAGCCATTTTTAAATATAACTGAGTGAAGTAGCACAGCTAACCCTTGTAAATCAAAGCTTATTTAAGTTAACTGTAAAAGGGGGAAGTGGCCAGGGTTTGGCATCACACTTCACTGGTGAGTAAGGGGGGTTGTCTTTTTTAGAGGATGATCTTTGGTAGTTCTTTGATACTTCTTGAGATGATTTTTCTTTTGAAAGAAAAGCGAATTTCTCAGAGACTGCACGAACCAAACCAACACTGCGCAGAGTATAATATTCTGGAGGTTTCAATTCTACTTTTATCTCATCAGATTCTGAACTTTTTCTCACTTCTTGCAGAAAAGATTCAGTATCACTAGCACCTGAACATTGTCTTCTAAATTCTATCTCGTCTTCTACATAATGTGCACTCTTCTTTGTAACTGCAAACTTTTGTTTTAAAATACTCTTGAGGCTATTTTGTGATACTGATTGGCATCTAGGCGTTTCATCATTTGTTACATATTTACACTTATCAGAAAAGGAAAATAAAGTTTTTTTGACATATGAAGTAACTTTTTGTGAATAAATGGGAGAGAAGTCAAATTGTGTTAGTTCGGTCTGAGGAGACAAGGAAGGAAGAGGGCTTGAAAGATCCACAGAAGTCTCTGAAGATGTGTTTTTGTCAGGAAGGCTGGAATGCAAGGACGTTTCTTGGACATTTTCAGGGATAGGAATTTCCTGTGAGAGAAACACAATACATTAGGAAAGTGTGGGTTATACATTATATTTTGGGTGGGTGTTAAACACCAGATTAATAATGCTTGCTGATGTCAGCCATTAAACTAAAACAAATTTAAAAAGCTAATATAAATAAATTATTAAAAAATAGTTCAGTACAGTTACTCGAAAATGAAAAATTGTAAACATCAACAATCATTTCAATACTATTGGTATTGGTAGAAAATAAGCAATACCAAGTTTTATTAATATCTTTATTATTTCTCACAAAATTACACCAAACTTCCAATAAGTTGCCCAAAATTGTTCTTTAAAACTAAAACAGTGATATTTGAATTTTTCTAATGTTTGGGGCCTTGGAATATGTATCTACATGGCATATTTCAAATAGCTAACTAGGATCAACAAAAGAGGAGGGAGATCAGTATTTGAGTGACCAATAATTTTGTTTTATTACACTACACTAGTTTGTAGAGTTTCATTATTCTAGATTGTAAGACAAGGTGTCTAAGTATTGATCAAATGAAATTCCTTACTTTCTTTGACATGCCCTGACTACTCGCTTAGAATTAACTATCATTGTAGTGAATTCCTACAGGTTAATTTATTATTTTATAAATTTGTGCATTTATAACTTTGATGTAAATTCATAACAGCAAACCAAAGATGTCTGGGATTTCAGACATAGGATAAATAAATCAAGATTTTGTACAAACTATTTATGGTTAAAACAAATTTCCCAATTAAAAAATGTTTGAATTGGTTAAGGCCTGTATTTTATTTCTATTTTATTTAATGCAATGACAAATTAAATTTATAAATAAATAAATTATAAATAGTGAGAGTAAAATAAATATTTAAAACAAACATTGTCGAACTACAATATTTACTAAGCATATATTGTCCTGGTTCAACAAGTTAACCCTATCACGCTGTAAGTGCATATATTGACTTTGCTCTAAACGCTGCAATAATTTTTATAAATACGTGTAATATTTAATATAAAAATAAGTAATATTTTTGTAATAATGTTTCTAATTTAATCCGGTAGTGCATTTGGGTTATGGGGGTGACTCATGAGATACACATTGTTCAGCTCATGACCTTTTGTTGGCCTGTCAATCACTGTGAAACTGGTTTTTGTCTGGCAGTGTACATTTCCGCTGTGCCGTCCAACGCCACAAGCACTTATACGCGCAGCTACTGTCGAGCCGAGCGGATGTCATTGTCCACCATCTCACCTCTTTGAAACTGTGAATTTAGTTGTTTTTATCATTACTTTAGTTTAATATAGTTTAATAAATTAAACTTGCACATAACTCAGATTGTATGATTTTTCTTTTACCCTTACAAAACTGTGCACAAGCCTAATTAAGTTTTGTAAAGATATTCAGAAAATGGGTGTACAGTTTTGGAATTCATCAATTCAAAAGGTTCTGAAAAGGTTGTTATCTGACAAGTTTTCACATGCTTGGACCAAAGAAGAGAAGCTATAAAGATACTAGTAAAATACCAATATTAGGAAAATGAAGGATGTCGGAAGATTTAGACAGGACAAAGTAAAGTACAGCTTACATCAATACATTACATCCTTCTATATCAGGAGTCAATGTAATTTAGTTGTTCGCTAGTAAAAAAAACACACATATGCCATCAAGATGAGGTAAACAAAGAACAAGTAGCTCTATTACCCTTGTATGATGGCAGCATAGGAAGAAGAAAATAGCGAGTAGAGAGAGGTAAGTAATTGTTGTGAACCTACAAGACAGCTAATTTTTCTACTTTAAGTTTTTCTTGATCTAACGAAAACATTTCCTTTTAAATTGCAATAAACTAGTTCATCTGAAACCTTTATATAAAAGCAAATAAACATTTCTAGGCTGATTTTTTTTAAGTGAACATTTTGGTGGATATTATAAAAAGTTTTTCTCTAGTATCACCTTACAGAAGGTTGGTAAAGCTAGAACGTGGAACATTATTAAGGGTTTGTATCCATGAAAATGAATGAGGGATCCAAACTAAATTCTATAAAGACCTATACAGACATAAAAACTAAAAGGAGCTCTAAGACAATCAGATACGAGTACCTTACAGCTCTATATGGAGAATACCTACCAATTTTCCTATAAAGGTTGTAGTCTGGTGTCTAATTTGTGCCTTTTAATAAAACATCGTAAACATTTGAGTCCTTTTCAGAATGTCCCCGCATTTAGTCAGCAAGTGACTAATCATCAATACAAGTAACCTGTCAATTGATGTCTAACTATATCTATTTCATCCTAACCTAACCTAACAACCCATGGTGAAAGTGCTTACCTACATACCAAAAGGCGCTGAGTGATAATTAAAGTGATGACACTTAAAATTTTCTTGTAGGTCACCGCATAACCAATATCGAAGGTAGTAAAAGTTTATTTGTACGTTTAGTTTAGTACTAGGTTTGGTAGACTATCTTTACCATATGCGGTGACATTCCGAGATTGAGTAAATGTGATGTACCTTGGGACTTATTATGTGTAAACAACCAAATGATAGAACAATCTGGCCACTAGTGAGGGCTTGCAGAATACAAATTTATGCTTACCCTGTCCTTGAGCGCCTTGACCAAGGCGTTGTATTCTGTGTCTTTCTCCTGCAACAACTGCATGTAGAACTCTTCTCTGTGCAGCAGGTCTGTTTCCCGTTGCAGAAACTCCCGCAGCAACCGCTTGGCTTTCAAATATTTCTTCTCCAACACAATGTACTGACCCTGCAATTAGGGATGAAATTATGGATTAAATCTTGCTTATTAAGGTAACCAAAAGTACTTTTATTGGCTTAATGAATGCAATTTATTAGGGTTTGATTATTGGCAGGAAATGGTTCTTGGATGTTGAAACTCTTGCTATTCATATCTTGGTATTTAAATAATAAGCACATTATCCTTGGACCTCTACAAATTAATATTTATAGTTTTTCTATATTTATAAAATGCGGTCGTGCTAGTTCGACTCTGCAATAGCCCAACTACCTGCCTGGCACAGCTTACATGTAGACAGGTAGATAAAAAACCGGACTTGTTAAATAAAGTATAGTTATAATACAGTACTTTAGTTCACACGTTGTCTGATGAACACTCGTACGTCTCTACTGAGTTTGTAACTTGTGATACAATAGCTATACATTTTGTGTGTACTCGATTGTTATTTTTTTAAACATACCTCAGAGTTACGTTAAGCATTTATTTTGTAGGCCTAGGGACTGTGTTATTTTTAAGTTGTTTTTCATAACTTCTGAATTTCATTTGTAGGTTAGGTTAAAGAGCACTAGGTCAGGAATTAGTATATTGGAGAGATAGAACGTCAGCAAACTTACCTTAGAGAAAGAGTTTACTAACACCAGAGTAGTAGTACATACACAAAAGAAACAAATAATCACACAAAATTTCAGTGCCACTGGCACTTTCTTCAGTGAGTAGAGAGAGAGATTGACATGGTTTCCACTATTGCTGGGTAGTTAGCTGTGGTGGAGGTGTTTAGTGGTGGAGGTTGTACATCCATAGAGCAACACTCAGGTGTTGATGCAATTTTTTCAGTTGGTGTATATATGAAGTTTGCTGATTGGGAAGGGGTTGAGGGGAAGTGGTCTATCTTATGTTCAGATTTGATGGGTCACGGGATTTTGTTATCGATTGGTGTTCTAACGCCATCCTTTGGAGTTGGGAACTATTGGCATGGGAAGGAAGGGATCTGATTACTTTAGTAGTGTAACACTGATCAACATTTTGGATATGGAGAAGAATATGGGCAGAGACAGGTTTTTCAGGATTTTGGACTTTGCAATCATGTCTATGGCCATTCATGCATTTTCGAAGGGTTTCACTGGTAAGGCAGATATATTGGGCACGACAGTGCTGGCACTGGAGTTGATAAATTAGATTGGTGGAATCACAGGAGTGGATTCCAGGTATCATGTAAGTTAAGGAGGTAGTGGAGCTGGTAAAAGATGTGGCTGGGAGATGAATAGGGCAGGTTTTGCAAGATTTCTTGTTACAAGGATTAGAACCGGGTGGTTGCTGGTCTTTAGGACAGGTCAGGATGTTGGGATCAGGTAACTTAGGATGGAACAGGATTGATGAATTTCATTTGTGTAACATTTAACAAATACAGTGTTTAATAAATTATAAATAGTTATCTTTTTATGAGTCCTTGATAATCTGTCCTTTTTCGTAATTCAACTTCCTCAAACAAACAAATAGTCAGATTCTAGTGACCTCACTATAGGTGGATTTGAATGATCAAATATAGATATTTAATGTAATTTGAATGTCTGAGAACCTACTTTTTACTTATACAGTTGTATTAAATTTATACGTCCTAAAATAATATTTCCTTTCCTAAATTTTTTAAAACCTGTACTTCCATGATTATGATTTTTGTAACTACACTTTTATGTAATGTTATTTTTTTGTTCATTGAATATTTAAAAAAAATATGAGTTTAAGAATAATACTTAAGACAAAATTAAGGTATAAAAACAAATCAACAACAACGAATAAATTAAATTAAAATACATTAACAGATACATTGTTTTATACCTACCCAATCTGATAGATTTATTTAATGAATATAATTTCTGGAGATACAGTTTCTAACATAAAGTTTCTTATTCTGATTAGAGTTAAACGTTTCTTAGTTGGCCTTAAAAAGTCACAAAGTTGGCAAATTATGCTGAGCTTACTTGTGACTGTTCCAGCATATCCTGGTATGAAGACACGTCTTTCCTAGCTGTAACAAGGCTGCGTTCCACGTCTCTCACCCGCAGAGTAGCTTGCCGCAGTTTCTCCGCCATCTCCTCTTTGGACGCTCCTGCCTCTTCCAACTCCTCCACCTGTCAAACCAACCCGACCTCACTTAAATTAACTTCTGTAAATATCAACCAATCAGCATAGAATTGCTGATAAGAACGTATACACAGTAAATTCAATTTTCTTCGAAGAGTTGAACAGCTGATTAAATCAAAATAAAACACAAAAGTATGGTTTAGATGAGATGATATATAGGATACAAAATACATTACCATCGACTAAACTAATCAACACCTTTCAGGTTACATTAATTAAAAAGCAGCACAATTTAATTGCACTGTTTTGGAATACCTCAATCACAATTGCTCATCTGTAGCATTCCTACAACATTTTAAGGAGAGCAATTTTGTTCCTATTGCTATTAGGCCTTAGATAAAGATACACCATATGGTGTATTAAATTTGATATTAATTAAGAATTTTCATTAAAATCCACTTTTTATAACTAAGATCTTTAAAGAGAGTCCCTAATAAAAATTCCCAGTTACCACTGAAACTGCTAAAAATTGATCAACTAACAAAAAAATATTTAGCTATGAAATTTTTTCAACAAACTACCAGCAAAATTTAAAAAAATAACCTCAAATAAGTCTAAAATAAACTTTGCCTCTAATTGATTAACTCTCCTCTCTAAAGGCCTTTCCAGACTTTGTTCCTTATTTAAATCAAAATGTTGAGAGAATTTACCCTTAACAACTTCATGTACGGTAGCAAGATATTAACAGTCATGAAACCAAATTACTACTGGCAGTGGATATAATTGAACGGCTTTTGAAAAAATCTTAACATAGATATATACGTAAATAAATAACCTTTTCATATTGTATTATAAATTTAATTACACAAGTCTAAAGCTATTTCTTATGGTCTTGAATATTGAGTTACAATTTCTTTGAGTGAACAATAGTTGGGTATGTCAATTCTTCATAATCTACATTGGAGTTTAAACACAAATCTACCACACATTTTTTAAATATACAATTAATTGAAAATAATTAATGGAAAAAACCCAAATTACTTAGAACACAGGACTAATAAAGAAGAGAAGAAGACAACAAATATTATTTGAGTATAATAATTGAAAATATCTGTGATTTTTTTTAGATTTGTCAATGAACAAATAATTGTTATACCAGCGACCAACCTTTTTCATATGTATTACGAAATTAAAAATAATAACAATGGTATATTCTTTTGGTCAATGTGTATAGATTTAAACTAAGTTTGAAGAGTGGCTAGTTACGGCAGAGAAATACTTCGCAGTTGATACAACAATCGTTTTAAAAATTGGTTATGAAAATAGGAGTTTTTGGAGAAAACTGGAATAAATGGTAGCATCTTTGCAAAATGCACATTATATGGACCTGCCTCTTTGACTCAATTCATAACAAACTAAAACAATCAGCTGGATTTAATAACATATCACCAATTTTCTAAATGACTTATCTATCACCAAAAAATTTCCTTATCACTATAATTTTGTACTAAAGGACTTTATCAATTTTTGTTATCAAAACTAATGACTGTCAAAACCTACTAAAAATAAACAAAACTATAAGAAACAAAACAGTGTAATTACTATCTTAATGCTCTTCTCCTGGCTAAATTAAATATGACTGAAAACTGTACTTTGAGAACTTATGGATCATCTTAAGTGATACCAAGTGAACTAAATAGTTTCACACACACATCATAGCCTAAATTAGTATTGTTGAAAACCACATTAGGTCTATAGAAAAGGGAGACACAATCACTAGACACCTTAGATTTATTTAGAAGCTTTTGACTACTAAGTAAATATACATATAAATTCTGGGTAGTAATGATAACTTTTGACAATATTGATTAACAACTGAAATGTATTTATTTTGATTATGTCCATTAAAATTGACGATGTTTTTAAAGGAAATAAAGTCTTGTATTATATAAGCTAAAGTTACACCATCAGCTAAGTGTAAAAAGGTTTTAAATGTATGGTAAGCTATATAAGAAGCTTAAAGTGAGAAGAGAAAACACAACAAACAAGCTATCTCACTGGGAGAACATATGTATTAAAAATTATAACAATTGAAAAAGATATTAGTACAAACATCCACCTATAAACTACTGACAATCAATAAAGGAGTCAGCAAGGATAGGTTTTAGATCTTATTCTCAAATTATTCTCGTTAGCATCTGTCCTGATCATCACAACAGCCAATGGATAGTGCTAAACCCATTTTAAGATCCTCAACTCACAAATCTGAGTTAATTTATTTTAACTCTATGACTGGATCAGTAAGCTCTTTATATGAAGTTGATTTGTAACTAACTTTGATTTAGCCGATTAATCAAATTATTGTACATTATATATAAAGCCAAAACCTTATTGCATTATAAACTCAAAATAATGTAATTTTTTATGTGGTCAACATACATAAAAACAAACTATTTAATATGTTTTAAAATAAGGTGAATCGCCATGCTGCATTGTAATTGGTAATAACCTCACAAATTATTAGCACAAGGCAAAACAATATAACTAAATATTTCTTATTCTTTGTAAATATTAATTAAACGTTGAAGAACAAGCCAAACATGTGTACTGTGATGGTAAAACTAATACATTATTCTGTTGTATAAAAGCTGACTTAGAAAAGTGTTGTTGAGAGTCATTCATATCATAAAAAGCTTCATTTAGAAAAAAGAATAAAATATGAGCAAATGAAATAAGACTTATTCCTTCCCAGAGATAAATTTCAAATCGTGTCAGCCATCACCATGGTTAGTAAAAGCTGAAATGGAGAAAATTATAAAAAAGCAAGCCATTAAAACATGCGCAAGCCAAGGGCGGCGAGCCGACAACAACGGCAATCATCTCACCCGAGCCTTCAACGCAGCCCCCTCTGCGTCCGCCAACGCAACCCGCAGTTGGCTCTGAAACATGCAACATCAAACCTACACTCCGCAGTTGTCACCTTTGGAGATGAACCAGCCGAATACCCATATAACTTGGGTGACTAGAACTTCACATTTATACAACTATATTAAATTAAATTAAGTATATACTTCTATGCTTTCTTGTGAATCAACTTGACAAAAATAGGAAATTCCCAAGGTTTTATTCATATAATTTATCTCATCATCTTTAACTGATTTTACAATGTATAAAATATATGCAACATTTTGGATTTTGCTGATTTAAACTTTTAAGTCATAATTTTAATTACAGACAGTTTTAGAATAAAAATGATCAAATTTAGCTAAATGAAGAATTTGATAGCTACCTTGTTTAAGGACTCTTATAAAAGGTTTAATATCACTCTGTCAAACTATAAATAAACGATGGGAATTTAAGAATAATTATGTGAATGTTTTGATTAAAGCAATGACAAAAGCAGCCTGTGCTGGTATTGAATGGCTACAATTAATGACACTTTGGCAATTAATTCTTATAAGGACATTCTTAGGTGGTGTAACTGTTTGAAATTAAAAACATGTTTTCGAATATTTTAGTCACAAAACATTAATTGATATTAACATCCATCAATTAACGGTATGAAATGAAAACGTTATTACCTAGAAATGTTATTTAAATGTTACATTTTTCTTGTAACTACTGTAAGAACATGCAAGCCTAAGCTTATTTAAAAGGGAAATTCACATAATCTAAAGAGACTACAGTTTTAAGTTAAAAAATATTTGAATATCGGAGAGATAGGACATCAGTGAACTTACCTTAGAAGACAAGTTCACTAACACCAGAGTAGTATACACAAAATCACACAAATTTTCTGTGCCACTGGCACTTTCTTCAGGTGAAAAAAAAAAAAAAAAAAGAGAGAGAGAGAGAGATATATATATATAAGTCTCTCTCTGTCTCTCTACTCACCTGAAGAAAATGCCAGTAGTATCGAACATTTGTGAGATTATGTGTTAGCTTCTATGAACACACACAATATATAACTTTTAGGATATAAGTTTTGTGGGTAGACTAGCTAAGAAATAGTTGACAGTATCTTACGAGTTAATCATGCTATTGAATATGATGTACCTAGAAAAAAATTCATACGAAAGATGAAGAAGGAAAAATACAAATAATAAGGAGGAACATTTTTACTCATCTTATGGAAAAAAGTTTTATTTTTCTGACTAGTTTAAATACTTAGCATATATTAGGTCTTTTTCTTATTGTTAACATATAGTTTGTACAAGAATTGGGGCCCAGACTTGAATGGACAGTGAAAGAAGAAATCATAACTGTGACTATTCTAGTTTGTTAACATTTTGGTTCATACTTTTTCGTGTTAGGGAGTTTATCTTCGGGAAAAAACAAAGAAAACATTACCTGACCAACGGTCTACAGACATAACTCTTGTTTGAACTGGTTCTAGATTAATACACGTTAACTGTATCTTATAACTTATGTAAAAAGTGACATTCAAAGGATTCACTAGTGAAATAGTGAAGCCCTTTTACACTATTTTCCAGATTATTCCTTCACTGTTACTTATTCGGAAGGCTTTCCCTTTTACACACTTTTTCTAAATTCTTCCATCACTGTTACTTATTTGGAAGGCTTTCATGTCTTTTGCATTGACAAGTCCATACTACAGTCATTTCTGCTTCCTCTGATGATTTATGTTTACAGTAGTGTTAACTAGTGAGGATCTATCGCATAGATACAGCAGACAATTGTCATTCAATAGTAGATAAATCCTTAAGGATAAAGTACAGGATTTGAGCTTTTATCCTTTTTGCTTTGTTATGCTGTTGAACTTACAATATTTGTTAACATTCTCTATGCTGTAATATTGGCAATTGGTACAGGTTTTTATGATATATTTCTGTACATCTAGTACACATAACAGTGATACATAATTTTAACATTTTTAAACAAAGCAATAATTAATTGAAAGAGCACTACTTATAAACATGTGAATAAATAAATTTCTGAAAGTGTATTCTATATTGGTGGTATTGACCAACCTGCCCACCCATACACGTACAATGGCATTGACCCATCCGCCCACCCATAAGCGTAAAATGGAATTGACCAACCCGCCCACCCATACATGTACAGTTGCATTGACCCACCCACTCACCCATACACTACAGTGGTATTGACCCACCCGCCCACCCATACAAGTACAGTGGTATTGACCCACCCACCCACCCATACAAATACAGTGGTATTGACCCACCCACCCACCCATACATGTACTCACCCGCCCACCCATACACGTACAGTGCTATCGACCCACCCGCCCACCCATACACGTACAGTGGTATTGACCCACCCACCCACCCATACACGTACAGTGCTATTGATTATAAAGCAATTGATTCTTATGTATAATTTAATTAATTTTATTGTACATAGATAAGGAATACTTTAGTGATATCCATCACAGTACATTAACATAACTGCTGGTATTTGTGAGTTTTAACACAACAGCTCACAATGGGCTGCACAATCCTTACTGAAGAAGAATATCAATAGGTTGTACAACCTTGTTACGGAGAGGTCTGCAGAATATAAAGTTATTTCTTATATGTTTAGGCAACTGGGGCTCCACCCAGGTAGTCTTTACTTATTTTTCTAAAGGTTTTAGCAGCCAAATCTACATTCAAATACAGCTTGTAATTTGACTTCTGATAACAATAAGACTCTTGGAGACCCAACATCTCTTTCACAGAAAAACGGTCAAAGAACAAAAACATTAATCCAGAATTTTTCATAAATCATCCTTCACCAGTGTAATATCCCAAAGAATTCATAAATAAGAACTACTCTTATTGCTCATGATCTCTGACTTCACATGGATATGACGCAGAAATCAATGACTTCAGACATTAGAACTGTAGAGATGATGAATGAGATAGATCCCTATACAGATTTCTATGTTCTTATCATATGACTACGACATTCTCCTACTGACAGTGTTTATAGTTGGACTGTTAGATGGAAAAAATATTAACTATCAAGGCTGTCACACTAGATATCAATGATATATCAATCAGTATGCGTCATACAAAGCCTGGTGGGCAACCTTTTTAGCACCGTTAAAGGTGCTATGGTGCAAATAATCTTTACATAGGTCATCACAAGAGTTTCCATCAAGGGGAATACATAGGAGATCTTATTTCAAGACAGAATTTATAATAAACCATGAAACTTGTTTAACTTATGAAGACTTTAAGGCCTAAACTAACATACTACTTGTTCAAACTATTCTAACTGTAGTGAATTTACACCTAACATCCCCTCTACAAATCATCCAAAAATATTTCATGTACACATACTTAAATCAATATGAAGAACAAACTAACCTCTCTAAGTAATTGTTTAAGACTCTCCAAGGTGATGTCTTCAGTAGGTCTTACATCTTCTGTCGAGGCTAGCTGATTGTTCTCCTCATCAAGGTACTGGTTGCGGCTGCGATCCATGTGCCTCCGATGCTCCTCACGTTCCTTATCCGCCTATTTAAATAATGATGTCTTTTTATCTCACTTTTTAAACTAACTTAATCAAAAGCAGAGAATATATAATACATTTTAAATACAATCAATGACAGATCGAGTATTGGAATTGCCTAGAAAAAAAACCAAATTTTTGAGTAGATGATGGCGGGCCTACCACTTTTTAAGATACATACTCTGGCGATATCTAAATGGCAATGCCAGAAGGAATGTATAACAGACTTATCTGTCTTAGCTTTAGTAGTTAAAACTGTTTGGAAGAACCCCTTATCCTTGCCAATTGGGATCAGGACTAGGAGTAGTCTGAAATATTAGTAAAAAGTGGTATCAGATAAGGAAATTCCATAAAAAATAGTATTTTTAATTTTATTTTATTTCATGCAATAATAGGCATAATTACATTGGATTATTGAATTTACATTGAATTACATTGAAGCAAAAGATTTTAAAATTTTGAACCCAATAAATATTTCTTTGAATCAGCCAGTCTACACAATATTAAACTAATTAACAAACAAGCACTACATATTTACAAGTTATAAGGCCGAAGAACGTGATAAATATACAATAAATTATTAGTATTATGCTACTTTTTGAAGAGGTTTAATTATTAAAACTTTTTGGCATAGGGAAACGTTTTCTAATTCATTCACTAAACCATTCATTAATCAGTTGTCAAGACTAATCCTTGCAGCCCTTCAGTTCAGATGCACAATAGAATGACATTCCTATAGTATTTAAGTTACCTTCCACATCCTTTATCGGTAAATATTAATTTAAATGAGCAAATTGTTTTCTAATAGAATACATAGAAATATAATTAAAACTAAAAAAACTCTTTGAAACTACTTATTTATCCATTGTTTTTACATACACATACCATTTCCTATTTTAGAAAGAAAGAAAGAAAATAATCTTTATTGAAACAGCCAAACAAGCCGCATAATAGCGTCATTATAATCGTACATTTGTTCAAAAACATATTATTGGCCATTTAAAATACTTAGAATAAAAATAACCTTAAATATACTGACAGATCATTTTTTTTTAATAGAATGTGGTGGTAGGAAATAGGGGAAAGTTATTTTGAGAATTCCCCAACGCTGTAGTGACAGCCCTGCACCAACAACTCATTAACCTGTTTTTCAAAACTCTGCATGCTACTCTCGGCCTTTAGAGAATTCGGTAGCGAATTGTAAAGCCTGGAACCATTACACACCAACTGTCTTTCATAGAAAGATGTTTTATGTGAAGGGCCATTGATGTTATGGTTAGGGCGAAGATTGTATTTGTGGTCGTTCTGGAGTGCATGAAAGATATGCATATTATTTCTGACAAAAAGTACTGATCTTTTTATGTAAATAGAAGGAAAAGTCAAAATTTTATTTTCTTTGAAGTACGGTTTGCAAAATGTTCTACGAGTAAGATGGAAAATGGCTCTAATAGCTCTTTTTTGAAGTTTAAACACGAGATCTGTTCTTTGATTCTCGTAGCCCCAAATCTCAATGCCATAACTAAGATGAGGATAAATTAAACCATAGTATACGGCTAATAGGGCAGACGCGTCCAGAGTTGAAGAGAGACCTTTTAACACAAATACACCAGAACTTAGTTTTTTACAAACAGAATCTATGTAGGGTGGTCTTTAAATCTCAAGTTATTATCTATGTAAATTCCAAGAAACTTCATTACCAGAGAAGGACTGGTTAATGTATCACCAATAAAGCAAGAAAGGGGGCGAAAATGATCATAGTTGTTGATATGGAATTCTAGAAACTTGGTTTTGTTTTTATTTATTGTCAGACGGTTATGGGAAAACCATTGAAGTAGAATACTAGACTTCTTGAATATTGATTCTTCAAGATGTGATCGATTTTTACCAGTTAATGACAGAGACGTATCGTCCGCAAATAAACACACCCTACTTCCTTCGTTGGATATTTTCAATGGCAAGTCATTAATATATAAAAGAAACAATACAGGCCCTAGCACCGACCCTTGAGGAACCCCTTTAAGAATGTGAACAGAAAAAGATTCAGCCCATTTGATATAGTTATTATTGTTCACAAACGGAATTTTTACTGACTGAACTCTTCCCCGAAGATATGTGTTAATCCAAGATTGGGAAATTCCTCTTATTCCAAGCCTGTCGATTTTAGCCGACAATAGGTCATGATCCACCATGTCAAAGGCTTGCTTTAAGTCAAAAAAGAGTCCAATGACTGGTGTTCCTGTATCTAGCGCTTTGGAAATAGACGAAACTAAGAAATTTACAGCGTCTGCTGTCGATTTGCCTTTAGTAAAGCCAAACTGACTACTTGATAAGAAGTTATTTTTTCCAATAAAAGACAATAATCTACACAAGAACACTCTTTCCAAGACTTTTGACAATGTTGAGATAAGGGCGATTGTCGTATAAATACTGCAATCTTCCCTGTTTCCTTTTTTATGTAGTGGTCTAATTATTGAATGTTTAAGAGAATCTGGAAATTTTCCTGTTCCAAATGACAAGTTAATGAGAAATGTAAGTGGCTTTGATATAAGATCATTGACCTGTCTCAACACATATGAAGAGATTTCATCTGACCCCGAGGAATGTTTAGATTTCAGAGCCAGGATCTCTCTTTCCACCTCTTCATTTGTCACTTCGGAAAGGAACATGGAGGATGTAATTGGCGAAGGGTCAAATTGCAAGTTACTAGATGGATTATTACTTATTTGATCCTAATTTTGATTAGAGTCGAGATGGCCTATTGAAGAGAAAAACGAGTTAAAATTGTCAGCTACTTTATAAGCGTCACTTATTATTTCACTCGTGCCATCTTCTCTAATTAAGTTGATTTGAGGTGGACTAAGAGATTTTTTTGAGTTAGAAAATTTACAACTATTGACTATACTCCAAATACATTTAGTTTTGTTAGATGACAGGTGAATCTTACTGAGCGCAGCCTTTGATTTACATTTGCGCACACTCTTTTTATAAAGGTGTCTCAATCTCCTATACTGAGCTCTTTGAGGATGGTTAAAGTCAAGATGTTTTGTGTCTAAATAAAGTTCCAAAACTTCCTCTCTTAGTGCCCAAGTCCCTGCATCAAGCTAAACTTTACTGCTGTGTTTTTTGTTGACAATGTTTTTTGTTTTTAATGGAAAGGAAATGTCAAACAAGTGTTTTAAACTGTCAACAAATTCATTGAACCCAGAATCAATAACCTGAGCCTAAAAAAAAGAGTTCCAAGATTAGTATAACAGATATGGATTTACTAAGACGTTTATGAATATTTTAATAAACATAATTACTGTTTTCTCCCAGCTGAACTCTACAATAAATTGGATTCCAAAAATCAATTAGCAATTTAAAATTAATTTTATTTTATTTAAGCGATTTGATACACAAATATTAGAAATGTATCAGATTGTTTAACAAATTTCAAAACATCTAGCTAAAACTACAGATGGTAATATACCAGGGCTACACATTCTGTGGCTTGTACTAGACAATAAGTACTACATAAATATTTGGTGAAATCCGGATAGCTATTTACTTTTTAGATTAATGAGAAATCAAATGACATTGATTTATCAAGTACCAACACAGGAACCCA